>JAXLNO010000073.1:425437-447082 GCA_038087875.1 Malacoraja senta | reverse complement strand
GATCAAAAAATTTAGGTGACGAAGAAACATTAGCTAGAAGATTAAGTATAAATACATTAGTAAATTAATAAACCCAGATCAGACGGGGTTTATCCCTAAGAGATACTCATCTAACAATATGAGACGTCTACTCAACATAATGCACTCACACAAATCTGAAGATCAAGAATTATCAATTATTTCGCTGGATGCTGAAAAAGAATTTGATCAAGCAAGAATGGAATTATATGGACAAAGTATTACAAAAATTTCAACTGGGGGAGAATTTTATTCTATGGATCAACTTACTATATAACAAACCTACAGCTAGAATACTAACTAATAACATACTATCCTCGAAATTCCAACTATCAAGGGGAAATAGACAAGGATGCTCATTATCACCACAGCTGTTTGCTCTCATTATTGAACCGCTAGCAGACAAATTAGAATACACCCTGATATCCATGGATATAATACTAAAGATTCATATAATAAAATATCTTTATACGCGGATGATATATTACTGTACATTACAAAACCTCAAATCACTATACCAAATATATTAAATTTAATTGAAGACTTTGGGATCTTTTTTTTTCTGGATATAGAATAAATTGGAATAAAAGTGAAATTATGTCAATAAAACCGAAAGATTCAACACATCTTTTAAAATTCCCTTTTAAAATAGCTACAGAAAAATTTAAATATTTGGGAATCGAAATTACCAGACCATATCAAGGTATGTTTAGGGCAAATTTTGACCCCCTACTTAATAAATTAAACACACTAATTAAATTCTGGAAAACGCTCCCGATGTCTTAAATAGGCCGAATAAACGCAATAAAAATGATCTTTTTACCACAAATGTTATACCTATTTCAATCAATTCCTATATACTTACCAAAGAAGTTTAAAAAAAAACTCGACTCAGATATCACTAATTTTATATGGGACTATAAATCACATAGAATACAAAAAACTCATCCGAATAAATCTAAATATTAGGGGGTTTAGCACTACCTAATTTTATGTATTATTATTGGTCAGTAAATATTAAAAATATGATTCAACTGATGGATAACTCCGCCCAGCAAGTGGACTGGATTGTAATGGAGAAAGAGGATTGCTCCTCTAGAAACATTGGAGCGATCCTCCTTTCTCCAATGAAATTGAATAACATAAATTATAATAAGAACCCAATTATTCATAGTACAATCCGAATTTGGAAACAAATAAAACAAAATTTAAAATTAAGAAATGTATCACTTTTATTACCTATAGTCAATAACCCCTCGTTTAATCCTTCTATTATAGATAAAGCTTATACACAATGGGATAGACTAGGAATTAAAACGCTTGGTGACTTGTATGAAACTGGAAAATTACTTTCATTTCAACAATTACAAATAAAATATAAACTCGGAAATAATCAATATTTTAAATATTTTCAAATATGCGACTATTTGAAAAAATATACAAAAGATCATTATAATAACCCAGTAGATGTATTGGACGAGGCAATGCAGATAAAAGCGGAATCAGCAAACTTAATATCATATTTGTATAATATTATCTTAAATGTACAAATACCATCTACGGAGGGTATCAGAAGAGACTGGGAACAAGAGTTAGCTATTAACATTTCAAAGGAAAGTTGGAATGAATACTTATTAAACGTGCATAAATGCTCGATTAATGTAAGACACACTGTAATACAATTTAAAATTTTACATAGATTATATTATTCGAAAACTAAAATTAATAAAATTTTCCCAAATGTATCATCTATTTGTGATAAATATCAATCCCAAGAAGCTACTATAGCGCACTCATTCGTTTTCTGTACAAAAATTCAAAAATTATGGAATGCAATTTTTGAAATCTTTACAAAGTTATTTAAAACAAGACTGATACCCAAAGCAGAATGGATTATCTTCGGTATAACGGAAGATGGTCCAGAACTAAATGTGTTTCAAAAGAAACTAATGGACTATGGGTTAATAACTGGAAAAAAGCTAATTCTAAAATTTTGGAAGAAGGCTCCAATACCAACTATAAATATGTGGATTTCAAATATGTTTGAAACATTACACCTAGAAGAGATAAGACTCCTCCTAGCAGGTAAACCAGATCACTTCCACCTGACGTGGTCTGCATTTATAGAATTATTACAAACATAGGGTGCAAAAGTACTTAAAAAAAAAATTGAGGTCAGGTAAGGGGGGATGATAGTTGAAGAGTTGGTATGTCCCATTTACGTAATGCTCATAAAAATATTTGTTTCTCTCTTTTTCCTCTTTCTCTTTCTCTTTCTCTCCTAGGGTCTATTTCTTAACTCTTTTTCTTTTGTTTTTAATTTTGCTCTTATAGGGTCTTCGTCCTTTTTTGTTGTCACATTTCCTACACTTTCACTTTTTCCTTCACTTTCTTCTTTCTTTCAATCTTTTCCTTTTCTAGTGTAAAAAATAAATGGAGTACATTAATTGTAAGAAGATATAAATGACGAGTACTAATGTATGTGGTTGTAATGTAATGTACTTCTAATAAATAAAAATTAAAAAAAAGAAAGAAATTGATAGATGTTTAGATATAGTAATTGAATTTTGTAATTAGCTACAATTAGGTAACTAACTAATTATATGCTTTACTTTCATGTCTTCTACGTAAGATTGTTTCATATTTGTTTCAGAATGCTTCAATCTATAATAACTGAATATTTCTTTCAGTTATCTTAATTTTTAAGAAAGTTATGGGCTTTTAACTGTCCTCGATCACAGCTTTTGTGTTGTCAATGGAAAAGCAATAGGGAACAAGATGCTAATTTCCGAGTATGAAAATGGCCATAACTTCTTTAATACTGAAGATATGAAAGTGAATTAGGTGTCAAATTAAACTTCTTTTTATGCTTTATCTGATGGGATAAATTGCAGACTTTATTCTTAAAATCGCAAAATTTTGTAACATTGCTAGTTAATGCACAGGTACATGATAAATGTTTAGTGCAGGATAAAGTCCAGTAAAGTCCGATCATAGATAGTCCGAGGTTCACCAATGAGGTCGATAGTAGTTCAGCACTGCTGTCTAGTCGTTGGTAGAATGGTTCAGTTGCCTGATACCAGCTGTCCCTGAAACTGTCCCACTGAGTTACTGCAGCTTTTTGTGTCTAAACCAGCATCCCACACATTTAGTCTACCCTGACACGTTGGTCTATGCTGATGTACTTGTATATAACTCACAAAACAGAGAGCTGGAGGATCCCACCAGCAACTTCAGGCAGTATCTGTGGATGGACATGGACAGGCGACGTTTCTGACGGTCACAAGTTCACAAGTTATAGGAGTCGAATTGAGCCATTCGGCCCATCGAGTCCACACCACCATTCAATCGTGGCTGATCTCTCCCTCCCAATCCAATTTCCTTTCCTTTTCCCCAAAACCCTTGGCACCCGTTCTAATCAAGGATTTGTCTATCTCGGCATCAAAAATATCCACTGACTTGGCCTCCACAGCCCTCTGTGGCAATGAAATCCACAGATTAACTACCCTCTGACTAAAGATATTCCTCCTCACATCCTTTCTAAAAGAGCGCCTTTTAATTCTGAGTCTATGACCTCTGGTCCTATCCTCTCCCACCAGTGGAAACATCCTCAACACATCCACTCTATCTATGCCTTTCATTATGCTGTAAGTAGCAATGTTACAAAATTTTGAGATTTTAAAAATAAAGTCTGCAATTTATCCCATCAGATAAAGCATAAAAAGAACTTTAATTTGATACCTAATTCACTTTCATATCTTCAGTATTAAAAAAGTTATGGCCATTTTCATACTCGGAAATTAGCATCTTGTTCCCTATTGCTTTTCCATTGACTTAACACAAAAGCTGTGATCAAGGACAGTCAAAAGCCATAACTTTCTTAAAAATTAAGAGAACTGAAAGAAATTTTCAGTTATTATAGATTGAAGCATTCTGAAACAAATATGAAACATTCTTACTTAGAAGACATGAAATTAAAGCATATAATTAGTTAGTTACCTAAGTGTAGCTAATTACAAAATTCAATTATTAGATCTAAACATCTATCAATTTCTTAAGAATAGATTAACATTTTTAAATAGCCTAAGTCTCCAAATAACATTCACACAAGAATTCACACAATAACATGATTTTTAAATCTCATTGTCATGGATTTACAGGCCAAATGGAAGGAATTGAATGTTTAATACCTGTAAATTAATGGGCATTTAAATAATCTTGTGAGTGAGGATTTCTGGAACGCGATCATTTGGAACGTTGATTTGCGGTGAATTTAACCCCGTATCGGCATGAAAAATACTGCCGTTAGTTCGGGGAATAAAATCACCGTTTCGCATGAAAAAATGTGAATTAAAGGCTTCTTAAGAAGCACTTTTATACATTAAAAGAAACCACTTTCGTTTACCTGTCCCGTACGTGAAATCCGTCCCCGTTGTCGGCGTTGACGGCTTTAGGAGCTGCTTTTAAACTGACTCCAGCGCTGACATTGTTGATCGAATAAAAATAAAAAATACACAAAACGCCCCTAGGAACGATTTTTCAGCAAACGCTTGTACTCCAACGAAATATAATTCAGGACAAGGTAGGAGAAACCCGCGTTTTAACCCCGCCCCCCCCTCAAAGGCGCCTAAATCGCGCACACGGCCAGTGACATAATTACAGCGCCGCTGAGGGTAAGCATTGTAACATACCAGCTGTAAGTCCGAAGAAGGGTCTTGACTTGAAACGTCGTCTGTCCATTCATAGGGCATAGAACAGGATAGTGTAGGAAAGAAATACAGATACTGGTTTAAACCGAAGATAGACACAAAAAGCTGGAGTAACTCAGCGGGTCAGACAGCATCTCTGGAGAGAAGGAATAGGTGATCTTTCGGGTCGAGGCGTCACACTGTCTGACCCGCTGAGTTACTCCAGCTTTTTATGTCTATAGAACAGTACAGGACAGGAAAGGGGCCCTTCGGCCAACAATGGTTGTGCCCAACATGATGCCGTGTTAAACTGATCTCATCTGCATGTTAGTGATCCACATCCCTCTATTTGCTGCGTATGTATATGCCTGTCTAAAAGCATCTTCCACGCCACTATCGTATCTGCCTCCACCGCCACTCCTGGCAGCGCGTTCCAGGCACCCACCACCCTTCGTGTTAAACTTTCCCTCTCCTGGTCTTATAGCTATGCCCTCTGGTGTTGGAAATCTACACCCCGGGAAAACGCTTCTGATTGTTTACAGATCCCCTCCACAGATGCTGCCCGTCCATTCTCTCCTTAGATGAACCGGTGTCTCGACTTGAAACATCTGTCCATTCTTTCCAAAGATAGACAGGTGTCTTGAACAACAACATCTGTCTCCCCCCCCAAGATGCTGCCTGTCCATTCTCTCTCCAGGTGTACAGGCGTCTCGACTAAAAACATATGTCTATCCCCTCCACTGATGGACAGGAGTCTCAACACGAAACATCTGTCAATTTCCTCCCCAGGTGGACAGGTGTCTTGACTTAAAACATAGAAACATAGAAAATAGGTTCAGGAGGACGCCATTTGGCCCTTCGAGCCTGCACCGCCATTCATTGTGGTCATGGCTGATGATCCACAATCAATAACCCGTGCCTGCCTTCTCTCCATATCCCTTGATCCTCGAGCTCAATCTAACTCTCTTTTAAATTTATCCAGTGAATTGGACAGATGTCTCGACCATCCCCTCCCCAGGGTGGCCGGATGCCTTGACTTGAAACATCTGTCCATGCCATCCCCAGATGTTGCCTGTCCATGCCCTCCCCAGGTGCATGGGCGTATGGACTTAAGACACCTGTCCATTCCTTCAAAGATGGACTGGTGTTTCATCTCAAAACATCTGTCCATTCCCTCCCTGATGCCTTGACTTGAAACATCTGGCCATTTCCTCCTCAGATGAACAGGTGTATTGACTTCAAACATCTGTCCATCCACTCCAAAGATGGGCAGGAGTCTCAATTCAAAATATCTGTCCATTCCCTCCCCAGATATTGCTTGTCTATTCCTTCCCCACATGACCACGTGTCTCAACTCAAAACATCTGTCCATTACCTCCCCAGAGAGACAGGTGTCTTGACTAAACATCTGTCCATTACCTCCCCAGAGAGAGAGGTGTCTTGACCAAACATCTGACAATTCCCTCCCCTGAAAGACAGATCTCAACTTGAAACATCTATCTATTCCCTACCCAGCTGTTGCCTGTCCATTCCCTCTCAAGGCGGATATGTGTCTCAACTCAAGACATCCGTCCATTCCCTTTCCACATATACAGGTGTCTCTACCTGAAATATCTGTCCATTTCCCCCGCAGTCGTTGCCTGTCCACTCCCTGCTCCGGTGCACACGTACCTTGCCTCGAAGTATCTGTCCATTCCCTCTCTGTAGGCAGATGTCTTGACGTGAAAATGTGTCCGTTTTCTCCTTAGATAGACAGGTGTGTTGAAGTGAAACATCTGTCCATTCTCACCAAAGATGGACTGGTGTCTCAATTGGAAATATCTGTTAATTCCCTTAAAAGATGGACATGTCTTGACTTGAAACATCTGTTCATTCCCATGAAATGTGGATAGGTGTCGAAACTCGAAAGATCTGTCCATCCACTCTCAAGGTGGCCGGATACCTTAACTTGAAACATCTGTCTGTTCACTACAAAGATGAACAGACGTGTAAACTCGCAACATCTGTTCATTCCTTTCCCAGATGTTGTATGTTCATACCCTTACCAGATGGACAGGTGCTTGAACAACAGTTTTGTAAATTGCTTCCAAAGATGGACAGGTGTCTCAACTTGAAACATCTGTCTCAACTTGAAACATCTGTCCACCATTTCAAGGATGGGCACATGCCTTGACTCAAAACATCTGTCCATTCACTCCCCAGAAGTTGCCTGTATATTCCCTTACCAGGTGGTCAGGTGTCTCAACTTGAAACATCTGTCCACCATTTCAAGGATGGGCACATGCCTTGACTCAAAACATCTGTCCATTCCCTCCACAGATGTTGCCTGTTCATTCCCTTCCCAGGTGGTCAGGTGTCTCAACTTGAAGCATCTGTCCATCCCCTTCAAAGATGGACAGGTATCTTGACTCAAAACATCTGTCCATTCCCTCCCCAGATGATGCCTGTTCAGTCCTTTCCCTGAAGGACAGAAGTCTTGATTTGAAACATCTGTTCATCCCCTCAAAGATGGACAGGTGTTTCAACCTGAAACATCAGTCCATTCAATCCAAATATGGACAGGTGTCTCAACTCGAACCATCTGTCCATTCCCTCCCCAGATGTTGTCTGTCCAATCCCCACCACAGGTAGACAGATGTCCCGACCCGAAACGTCGCCGGCCCATTCCCTCCACGGATGCTGCCCGACCCATTGCTTCCCCCGTCACCTTGCACCTTGGGTGGCGAGTCTCGGAGTCCGGGTAGCTCCCCGCGGGGTGGGGCGCGGCTGTTTGAGGACGCAGTGAATGACGGGCGCGCTCGCTGTTTGGCAGGGGGAGTGGTGACCTTGACCGACAAGCCCGAGGTTCTGGGTCAGATCGAACGCAACTCGGCCAGAAACGTGTCACCCTCCATGATCCCCCGCCCCAAGGTGGCCGCGCTGTCTTGGGGCGAGGACGAGGACCAGTTCCCCAGAGACTACGACATCATCCTGGGCTCCGACATCGTCTACCAGCCGCGCACCTTCCTCCTGCTGCTGAAGACTCTCCTGCACCTGAGCGATCGGCGGACCGTGATCTACCTCAGCTCCATCATGAGCGAGAAGATGGGGGCCGTGGAATTCTACGCCACCCTCCTCCCTGAGCTCTTCCATTACCAGCTGGTCTACCAGACCCCAAACCTCGAGGTCAACATCTACAGCGTCACCAGGAAAAGCTCTACGTACTAGAGGACGAGGACTGCGGAGACAGGCGCGGAGGCAGGCCCTTCGGCCCGAATCGCCCCTGCTGGCCGACACACTCCAGGGAACGAAAAAGAAGCCGCAACCTCTCACTCCTTATAACCCGTGCCTCTCCAGTCGTAGTTAGACAGTCACACAGTACAGAACCAGGCCCTTCCGCCCTGCTCGTCCGTGCTAGCCTACACTCTAGGCAAAGAAAAAAGCCACAATCTACCTTTGTCTCTCCTTATAACCCAAGCTCTCCAGTCGCAGAGCTAGAGAATCATGCAGCACAGAAATAGGCCCTTCGGCCCAACTCGTCCGTGCTATCCAAGACACCACAGGGAAGAAAAAGCCCCGACATCCTCTACCTTGGGATAAGGACTGTGAGTGTTCACTTCATCTGAAGCCACCCAGTCACAGTTTCGTACAGTACGGAGATAGTCCCTTCGGCCCAACCCATTCGAGCTATCCAAGGCACTCCAGGGAAACAAAATGTTCCAACATACCTTGGTCTCCCCTTATAACCCAAGCCCTTCAGTCATAGTTAGAGTCATACAGCATGGAAACAGGCCCTTCAGCCCAACTCGTCCGTGCTATCCAAGGCACTCCGGGGGGAAAAGTCCCAACCTATCCTGGTTTGTCCATATAATCTAAGGCTACCAACCATAGAGCGAGAGAGTCATACAGCATGGCAACAGGCCCTTCAGCCCCTCGTCCGTGCTATCCAATGCACTCTGGGAAGAGCATTCAGCCCATTGAGTCTACTCCACCAGTCCATCAAGGCTGCTCTATTGTTCCTTCTCAACCCTATCCTCCTGCCTTCTTCCCATAACATTGCATTCCTCATAACTCAAACCCTCCAGTCATAGTCGTGGAGTGGCACAGCACGGAAACAGGCCTTTCGGCCCAACTCGTCCATGCTTAATTGTGCTAGTCCCACTTGCCTGCACCTGGGTCATATCCCTACAGACTTAGTTTAGCTTAGTTTCGAGATACAGCGCGGAAACAGGTCGTTCAGCCCACCGAGCCCACGCCGACCAGCGATCCCCACACGGTAACACTACCCTACACACACTAGGGACAATATACTAATGTATCACGCCGATTAGCCTACAAAGCCAAGTCAATTAACCTGCAAATCTGTACGTCTTTGGAGTGTGGGAGGAAACCGGAGCACCCGGAGAAAACCCAGGCAGGTCACGGGGAGGACCTATACATTCCGCACAGACAGCACCCGTCGTCAGGATCGAACCCGGGTCAATGGCGCTGCAAGGCTGCAACTCTACCGCTGCACCACCGAGGGCTGTGGATATATGGAACGAGGTGCCAGAGGAGGTAGTTGAGGCTGGGAGAATAGCAATGGCATAATGGCGCAGCTATAGAGTTGCTGCCTCACAGCACCACAGCACCAGCGACCCGGGTTCGATCCTGACCACCGGTGCTGTCTGTACCGAGTTTATACGTTCTCCCTGTGACCGCGTGGTTCCCCCCGGGTGCTCCAGTTTCCTCCCACACTTCAAAGACGGGAAGGTTTGTATGTTAATTGGCTTAGATTAAAATTGCAAAATTGTCCCTAGTGTGTGTAGGATAGTGTTAGTGTGCGGGGATCACTGGGCCGCACGGAATCTGTGGGCCGAAGGGCCTGTTTCCGCGCTGTATCTGTAAAGCCTAAACTATACATTTAAAAGACATTTGGACAGGTACATAGACAGGAAAGGTTCAGTGTGATACAGGGCAAATGGGACTAGATTAGATGGGGCATCTTGGTGGGAATAGAGGGAATGGGCCGAAGGGCCTGCTTCCATGCTATATGACGCTATAAGGGTTAGGGAGGGTGGGGATGGAGAGAGAGGGAAAGCAAGGGTTACTTGATGTTCAGGAAATCATGATTCATAAGCTGCCCAAGCGAAATATTGAGATGCTGTTCCTCCAATTTGCGCTGCGTCTCACTCTGACAGTGGAGGAGGCCCAGGACAGAAAGGTCAGTGTGGGAATGGGAGGGGGAGTTAACGTGTTTGGCAACTAGGAGATCAGGTAGGTCCAGGCGGACTGAGCGGAGGTGTTCAGTGAAACAATCGCCCAGTCTACGTTTGTTCTCGCCGATGTATAAGAGTCCACACCTGGAACAACGGAGATAGAAGATTTACAGCACATCTATGACGGGGCATTGAATTAATAGACAATAGACAATAGACAATAGATGCAGGAGTAGGACATTTGGCCCTTCGAGCCAGCACAGCCATTCAATGTGATCATGGCTGATCATCCCCAATCAGTACCCCGTTCCTGCCTTCTCCCCATGTCCTCTGACTCCGCTATTTTTAAGAGCCCTATCTAGCTCTCTCTTGAAAGCATCCAGAGAACCCGCCTCCACCGCCCTCTGAGGCAGAGAATTCCACAGACTCACTACTCTCTGTGAGAAAAAGTGTTGCTTCGTCTCCGTTCTAAATGGCTTATTCCTTATTTTTAAACTGTGGCCCCTGGTTCTGGACTCCCCCAACATCTAGAACATGTTTCCTGCCTCTAGCGTGTCCAAGCCCTTAACAATCGTATATGTTTCAATGAGATCCGCTCTCATCCTTCTAAACTCCAGAGTGTACAAGCCCAGCTGCTCCATTCTCTCAGCATATGACAGTCCCGCCATCCCGGGATTTAAATATTGAACACAACATGTTAATCGCCAGTTTAGATGGGTTGGAGTTTGGATTTCTGTGTGAACAGTTGTCATTGAACAGAACGGTGGCGCAGCGGTAGAGTTGCTTCCTCATAGCGCCACAGACCCGGGTTCGATTCCGACTACAGGTGCTTGTCTCTACCGAGTTTGCACGTTCTCCCCGTGACCTGCGCCGGTTTTCCCCGGGTGCTCCGGTTTCCTCCCACACTCCAAAGACGTACAGGTTTGCATGTTAATTGACTTGGTAAAATTGTAAATTGTCCCTAGTTTGTGTAGGATGGCGTTAGTGTGCGGGGATCGCTGGTCGGCACGAACTCGGTGGGCCGAAGGGCCTGGTTCCGCGCTGTTGCTCGAAACTAAACTAAACTAAAAACTGACACGTGAGCAATGTTCTGTAGAACTGCATCGAGATCCTATATATTATTACTCAAAGCCGATTAAGGCAAGCTTCTTCATCAGTCTACGACGTGTTTCGCAATGTTCATGGAATTAAATACTTGGACGTTTAAAAGGGTAACACGGCTCTCTGCCACAGAAGGCAGTGGAGGCCAATTCACTGGATGTTTTCGAGAGAGAGTTAGATATAGCTCAGAGGGCTAATGACATCAAGGGATATGCGGAAAAAGCAGGAACGGGGCACTGATTCTGGATGATCATCCATGATCACATTGAATGGCGGTGCTGGTTCGAAGGGTCGAAGGGCCTCCAACTCCACCTACTTTCTATGTGTCTATATTTCTATGTGATGTTTCGTTGTTCAATAACACGCCACAAGGGGCTGCCATTCCATGTGGTCCAGCCTGTGTGAACTTCCCAAAGAGCATCACTTCACACGAGCCTGAGTTAAATCCTAATCGCCATTCGCTTGCCCACTTTCCCAGTTTTATCTGGGTCGTTTTGTGACCTAACACGACCTCTCAGGGTCCAAGGGCCTGTTTCCGCAACTTATCTCTAAACTAAACGAAACTAAACCAAACTAAACTGGATTAAATTCAAGTGTAAAATTTGTCTATAAAATCATGAGAATAATAGATCGGCTAGACGCACAGAGTCTCTCGCCTAGACTAGGTGAACCGAGGACCAGAGGACATCGGTTTAAGGTGAAGGGGAAAAGATTTATCAACATTCTGAGGGGTCACTTTTTCACTCAAAGGGTGGTGGGTGTATGGAACAAGCTGTCGGAGGAGATAGTTGATGCTGGGTCTATCCCAAAGTTGAATAAATAGTTAGACAGGTACATGGATAGGACAGGTTTGGAGGGATATGGACCAAGCGCAGGCAGGTGGGACTAGTGTAGGCGGGGCATGTTGGCCGGTGCGGGCAAGTTGGGCCGAAGGGCCTGTTCCCATGCTGTATCACTCTGTGACTCCGAGACTCTATGGTTAATTGTTCACTAAAGTGATCTTTTCCAAATGGTTCCGAATGGTTCCTTCTGAAAGTTAAACTGTTCTCCATTAGATGGTATGAGTTGTAAGGAGAGGTTAGACTAACTTGGACGGTTTTCCCTTGAGCGTCGGAGGTTGAGGAGGGATCTGATAGATGTATACAAAAATATGAGGGGTATGGCTTGGTTATTCAGTCATAATAGAGACGCGGAAGTAATATATTTGGCTCGTGTATCAGACGACGTATAGGTCACTGTTGGCTTCTGTCGTTGTCCAACATGTTGACAGAGTGCATCGTGACGTCGTTTCCGGGGATTGCCACGAGGAGGCTTCTATCATGATCCCACTAATACAGTTATGGATAGGGACAGAGAGGGCCCACGTGTTAAAGTGCTCAACTGGGCTAAGGTCAACTTTGAGGGTATGAGAGAAGATCTCGCTCAAGTTGATCGAGCAGTTGAGGGGAAAGGAACATCAGCCAAGTGGGATGTTTTTAAAAGTGTGCTGACGAAAGTTCAGGATATGCACGTCCCCGTTAGAGTGAAAGGCAAGGCAGGCAAACGTAAGGAAGCTTGGCTGAGGAGGAAAATTGAGGCATTGGTCAAGAATAAGAAGTTGCATGGGACAGATATAGGCAGCTGGGATCAAGTGCATCCTTGGAGGAGTCTCTGGAACTAAGGAGTAAACTAAAAAAGGAAATCAGAAGGACCAAAATGGGCAGGTGATAGCTCTGGCAGATAACTTTGAAAACAATCCTGAGATTTCATAAATACATAAAGGGGAAAAGAGTATCTAGAGAGAGAGTGGGGCCGCTCGTAAATCAAAGCGGTCACCTCCGTGTGGAGCCTCATGTGATGGGCAAGATCCTCAATGAGTATTTCTCCTCTGTATTTACCGATGAGAAAGACGGGAGTATGGAGGAACTTGGGGCAGTCAATGGAAGTGTCTTGAAAGTAGTTCGAACCCCTTCAATAGGTGCCGAAGGTACTATCGTGTATGAAGGTAGTGAAATCTCCAGGGCCTGATCAGATATATCCGAGACATTATGGGAAACCAGAGAGGAAACTGCGGGAGCCCTGGTTGAAATTTACAGGTCGTTTTTAAATACAGGAGAGGTGCCGGGAGGCTGGAGAGTGGCAAGTGTTGTGCTTCTTTTCAAGAAGGGCTGCAGGAAAATGCATGGAACTATAGGCCGGTGAACTTAACATCTGTTGTTGGAAAGTTATTAGAGGGATAGGATATACATGCATTTAGATGGATAAGGGCTGATTACGGATAGTCAGCATGGTTTTCTACGTGGGAGTTCATCTCTCACAAATCTGATTGTTTTTGAATATGTGACCAAAAAGATCGACATAGGCAGAGGTGTAGATGTTGTATATATTTTGATTTTGATTTGATTTGATTTAATTTATTGTCATTGTCTTCAATGAAGAGACAACGAAATTCTTTTTCCCTTACAGTCATACAAAAAAACAAAACAAAAAACCCCACAAAACACAGAACACAGTAGTCCACCACACAAACATCCCCACAGCAGCACCAAAGTTCCCCACTGTGAGGGAGGGAACCAAAGTCCAGTCAAACTCCTCGGCGATGTTCCCCAATGTTCTATGGACTAGCAAAGCATTCGACACTGTTCTGCATGGTGGGCTGCTCTGGAAGGTAATACCGCATGGGATCCACACAAGATAGCTGAATGGATAGCAAATGGAAGGAAGCAGAGGGTGATGGTGGAAGGTTGCTTCTCAGACAGGAGTTCTGAGACTGGTGGTGTGTCACAGGGGTCGGTGCTGGGCCCGTTTCTGTCCGTCATCTACATCAATGATTTGGATGAGAACATACAGGGCAAGATTATCAAGTTTGCTGATGATACAAAAGTGGGTGGTTTTGCATATAGTGAAGATGGTTGTGAAAAATTGCAGCAGGATCATGATTGATTTGAGAAGTGGGCTGAGGAATGGTTGATGGAATTTAATACAGAAAAATGTGAGGTGTTGCATGTTTGGAAGTCTAACAAGGGCAGGACCTACACAGTAAATGGTAGGTCTCTGGGTAGTGTTGTAGAGCAGAGAGATCTGGGACTGCAGGTGGATAGTTCCTTGAAGGTGTCGTCACAGGTAGATAAGGCGGTCCAAACGGCGTTTAGCACATTGTCCATCCTCAGTCAAAGTATTGAGTGTAGAAGTTGGGAGGTCATGTTACAGTTGAAGATGTTGTATAAGATGTTGTTGAGGCCAAATTTAGAATATTGTGTTCAGTTCGGGGCACCGCGTTATAGGAAAGATGTTGTCAAGCTGGAAAGGGTTCAAAGAAGATTTACAAGGATGTTGCCACGAATAGAGCGTCTGAGCTATGGGCAGAATAGACTGGGACTATCCATTGGAGCGCAGGAGGACGAGGGGTGATCTTATAGAAGTGCATTAGATCATGAGAGGATAGTTAAATGCATCAGGTAGATGCACGTAGTCGCTTTGCCCAGAGTAGGAAATCGAGGATAAGAGGACATAGGTTTAAGGTGAAAGGGAAAAGAATTAACATGAATATGAGGGGTAACTTTTTCACACAGAGGGTGGTGGGTGTAGGGAACAAGATGCCAGAGGAGGTAGTTGAGGCAGGGACTATCCCAACATTTAATAAGCATTTAGACAGGTACATGGGTAAGACAAGTTTAGAGGAAATGGACCAAATGATGGCAGGTGGGACCGGTGTAGCTGGGACATGTTGGGCGGTATGGGCAAGTTGGGCCGAAGGGATCGTTTCCTCGCTGTATCACTCTATGACTCTGAGGCATCAGCATCGTCCCAGCCTAGGTGTCCGTGGCCATGGTGGACATGGTCCATCAGCGTCACCTCTATCACGAAGACCGCCACATGCGATGTTCCACAGGACCACGAAGCTGCCAGAGATGCCGAATAGAAGAACGATGGACCTCCTCCTGTTCTCCATCTAGGGGCCCACCTATTGACCACCGGTACCGCGGAAGCACTTGCCACCAAGATGCGGTGGACGGTCAGGGCGTTGAGCAGCAGAATACCCACGAAGCAGATGCGTGGGGTGAGCACCGTTGCCGGCCACATGTACTGTACACGGGCCCAAAGTGACTTCGAACATAGTGACCGGCCGGGAACGTGCCGGGGCTAGGTGAAGTAGCGCAGGATATTTTGCAGGTAGCTGACCAAGGTGCTGACCACCCGTGTCCATGTTTCTTTCGCCGTGCAGTAGCATGGCTTGAACCGCGGGCAGCAGAACGCGACGAAGAGGTCGGAGGTAAAAGCCACACCGAGGTGTCCAAGGCGATGCTATTGAGGGCGCGGAAGCCGTAATGCAGGAGGGAGGAGGCCGGGGAAGAAGAGCGAGCCCAGGTGGTTGATGACCACGGAGAGGATGCTGACCCGCAGGCCAGCCCAGGCCATGGACACCAGGCAGCCGGCGAGACCGCAGCTCCCTCGGCAATAGACAGCGAAAGGCCTGGATAGAGTGGATGTGGAGTGGATGTGGAGTGGATGTTTCCACCATGGGGAGTCTAGGTCCAGAGGTCACAGCCTCAGAATTAAAGAGCGTTCTTTTAGGAAGGAGATGAGGAGGCATTTCCTTTAGTGTGCGGGTGTGAATCTGTGGCATTCGTTGCCACAGACGGCTGTGGAGGCCAATCCAGTGGATAATGTTAAGGCAGAAATGGATAGATTTTTGATTAGTGCGGGTGTCAGGGGTTATGAGGAAAAGGCAGGAGAATCGGGTTAGGAGGGAGAGGAAGATCAGGCATGATTGAATGACAGAGTAGACTTGATGGGCCTTATGGCCTCAAGCTACTCCTATCACTTATCACATTGTGATCACGATGGTGTTGCGATTCACAGCGGAGAAGATCATGTCCATTAGTTCTAGGAGCAGAATTAGGCAATTCGGCCCATCAAGTCTACTTCACCATTTAATCATGGCTGATCTATCTCTCCCTCCTAACCAAATTATGTTGCCTTCCCCATAACCCCCTCTGACTAAAGAAATTTCTCCTCATCTCCTTCCTAAAGGAACATCCTTTAATTCCGAGGCTGTGACCTCTGGTCCTGGACTGGTCCTGGTCGAGCTAGCGGTGCTATTTTAGAAAGGTGGTGAGGAGGTCGTAGGGTAGTTAATCTGTGGAACCAATTCCCACAGGGGGCTGTGGACGCCAAGTCAATGCATATTTTTAAGGCAGAGATAGATAGATTCTTGATTAGTACGCGTGTCAAGGGTTATGGGAAAAGGCAGAAGTATGGGATTCGGAGGCAGAGATCAGCCATAATTGAATGGCGGAGTGGACTAGATGGGACGAATAGCATAATTCTACTCCTATAACTTGTGAATCAGTGAACTTGTCATACTGGAATTTTGAGAAGACACTGGAGAGAGAGATCTGTCTCTTTTCACTGACCCCCACCGCGATGTGACCACATTTGTTCCACCATCTTCTACTGGCCCAGTCACCATGACGGACTCTCCCCCATACGCTCAGCTCCCATGCCGAATGCCCCACTTTATAGGAACATAGAAACGTAGAATATATGTGACGGAGTAGGACATTCGGCCCTTCGAGCCAGCACTGCAATTCAATATGTTCATAGCTGATCATCCAGAATCAGTTCCCCGTTCATGCTTTGTCACCATATCCCTTGATTTCGTTAGCAGTAAGAGCTAAATGTAACTCTCTACTGAAAACATCTAATGAATTGGCCTCCACTGCCTTCTGTGGCAGAGAATTCCACAGATTCACAACTCTCTGAGTGATAAACTTTTTTCCTCATCTCAGTCCTAAATGGCCAACCCCTTATTCTTAAACTGTGACCCCTGGTTCAGACTCCCCCAACATGGGGAACATTTTTCCTGCATCTTGCCTGTCCAATGCCTTAAGAACTGTACACGTTTCTATGAACCCCTCTCATCCTACATTCCAGTGAACACAAGCCCTGTCGATCCATTCTTTCATCATATGTCAGTCCCGCCATCCCGGGAGTAACCTGGTGAACCTACGCTGCACTCCCTTAATTACAAGAATGTCTTTCCTCAAATTTGACCAAAAATGCACAGAATAATTCAGGTGGCGGTCTCACCAGGGCCCTGTACAACTGCAGTAGGACCTCCTTGCTCCTAAACTCAAATCCTCTCGCAATGAAGGCCAACATGCCCATTTGCTTTTTTCACAGTTATTCTGCATTTTAAAGCTCCCCTCCCATGTTCCTTCCGACACATCTCCCCAACAACTCTTACCAACTTCTACAAATGCGCCATGGTAAACATTTTGTCAGGGTTGCATTACGGCATGGTTAGGGCACAGCTCCATCCAGGACTGCAAGAAATGTCAGCGAATTGTGGACGCAGCCCTGACCATCGCACAAACCAACCTCCCTTCAACTGAAGAAGGGTTCGACCCGAAAGGTCACCCATTCCTTTTCTCCTGAGATGCTGCCTGTCCCACTGAGTTATGCCAGCATTTTGAGTCTACCTCCTTTCCACTGACTCCATTTAGACCTCATGCTGTCTCGGCAACTGAACCAACCTACTACAACCAGAGAGCAGTGCTGAACTACTATCTACCTGTTTGGTGACCCTCGGACTATCCCTGATCGGACTTTGCTGGCTTTACCTTGCGCTGAGAGCTATTCCCTTACCATGTATCTGTGCACTGTAGACAGCTCGACTGTAATCATGTGTTGTCTTTCCGCTGACTGGTTAGCACGCAACAAAAAAGCTTTTCACTGTATCTCGGTACACGTGAAAATAAACTAAACTAAATAAATAAAACATTCTTCCTTTTGGCGTGACGTTTCTATCCAGGTCTTCTTTCCTCATTGACACCCTTCCCTCTCCTTATCATCTGTAGCGGTCGTTGATGTTCAATTCATAACACAATGATCATTGACACAAAATGAGGGTCTTGACCCGAAACGCCACCCATTCCTTCTCTCCAGTGAGGCTACATGTCCAGCTGAGTTACTCCAGCATTTTGTGCCGAATATTTAAACCAGCATCTGCAGTTCCTTCTTACATATCCAATGATCATAGTTCAGCAGTTTTGCAGCGGAGGATTCCAATGATTCACAAGATTGATTGTCCTCCATAGTTATCTCCCAACGTTCGCTTTCAGCAGCAATTTTAATCGATGCTAATTTTACAGTTTGCCTCAAGAAGCCCGCTGACCACGGGTGCTGTCTGTACGGAGTTTGTACATTCTACCCGTGACCTGCGTGAGTTTTCTCCGGGTGCTTCGGTTTCCTCCCACAATCCAAAGACGTATAGGTTTGTAGGTTAATTGGCTTGGTGTAAATGTAAAACATGTCCCTAGTGTGTGTAGGGTAGTGTTAGCGTGCGGGGATCCTTGGCCGCAGCGGTCTCTGTGGGCCGAACGGCCTGTTTCCGCGCTGTATCTCTAAGACTAAAAGAACTAAAACTGAATACCGATCTATCTCCTACAAAAAGAAGGGTCTCGACCCGAAACATCATTCATTCCTTCTCTCCAGAGATGCAGGCTGACCCGCTGAGTTACTCCAGCATTTTGTGTCTTTCTTCGGTTTAAACCAGCACCTGCAGTTCCTTCCTACACAGCTCTATTTCCATTTCATTTAAAGAGGGGAGTTTCAAAAACACGATCTGGTGAGAGAGAGAGGGAGAGAGAATATTCTCAATCGTAATTTGGAGAATTCGAGACTTATTTTAGGTAAAACGATGGCTGCAATTCTGGCATCGTCCACCAGGTGGAGATTTACTTCCATCCGCGCTTTCAAAATCCCCGAGGATTTAGTTGTATTTAGTTTTAATAGTTTTTAGAGATACAGCGCGGAAACGGCCCTTGTGGTCCATGGCGTCCGCACCGGCCAGCGGTCCCCGCAAGTTAACACTACCCCACACACACGAGGGACCTGTTCTTAAAACATTTACACCAAGCCAATTAACCTACAAACCTGCGCGTCTTTGGAGTGTGGGAGGAAACCGAAGCTCTCGGACAAAACCCACGCAGGTCACGGGGAGAACGTGCAAACTCCGTACAGACAGCACCTGTAGTCGGGATGGAACCCGGGTTTCTGGCGTTGCAAGGTTGCAGTTCTATCGCCGACTCAGATGTTCCTCCTCATCCTCCTCCCTACACCCTACACCTGCTCTTTGTCCCCTGCTTCTCCCATCTCCTCCCCTTCACCCTCCGCCCTCCTCTCCCTCTTCCTCAAGTTCTTACCCCCACCAATCCGGGCGGCACGACGGCACAGCGGTAGAGTTGCTGCCTCGTAGCGCCAGAGGTCTCGGTTCGCGGGTGCTGTCTGTTCGGAGTTTGCACGTTCTCCCTGTGATGTCGTGGGTTTCTTGTGGAAGCTCCGGGTTTGTCGCACACCCCAAAGACGTACATGTTTGTAGGTTAATTGGCTCAGGTAATCATCGTTAATCGTCCATAGTGTGTGGGATTCTGCTCGTGTAAATTACATTAAATGAAATTAAATTAAATGTAATTAAACTAAATTAAGCGAAACCTAACTAAACCAAACTAAACTTGTTGAGGCCAAGTCAATGGATATTTTTAAGCCAGAGATAGATAGATTATTATTGCGTGTGTCAAAGGTTATGGGGAGAAGGCGCGAGCATGGGGTTAGGAGGGAGAGTTAGACCAGCCAATGGCGGAGTAGACTTGAAGGGCCGAATGGCCTAATGGCCTAATTCTGCTCCTGTCACTTATGACATTGTGACCTAAACTGAACTAAACTAAATAAAATCAAATTAAATTAAATTAAATTAAATTAACCTAAACTAAACTATAGTAAACTAAAGTGAACCAAACTAATCGAAACTAAACTAACTTCCTGTGGGATTAATTAAGTTGTTTTGGTTTTACCGAATCAATTCTCTAGGGATCTCTCTCAAGTATTTATTAAGAATATCACGTCTACTTTGCATTGGAACTACGGGATAATTTTCAAGGCGACTCCGCGGGAAAAATGCATGAACCGGTAACAAATCCGGTATATTTAATTTTCTATCCGGTTCTAGCTGCGGTCGGAATCCCAGGTAAGACATGATATTGTAAGATTATTCACCGTTGATGCTCATTCTCGGACGGTGTAATGTTATTACAGAGCCGCCTGTGACAGGGACCCGTGACGCCCAATGATTGTGTTGTAGAACCGTCTATCGCTTAGTTGACCTACCCGATCTCCCGGTTACTGAACACTTTAACTCCCCATCCCATTTTCACATTGACCTTTCTGTCCTGGACCACCTCCATTGTCAGAGTGAGGCCCAGCACAAATTGGAGGAACAGCACCTCATATTTCGCTTGAGCAGCTTACACGCAAAGCTGGAGTAACTCAGCGGGTCAGGCAGCATCTCTGGAGAACAGGAATAGGTGACGTTTCGGGTCGAGACCCTTCTTGGGACTGAGAGTCAGGGGAAAGGGAAAACGAGAGAAAAAAATGGTAATATAGAGAGAAATGGTGATTTATAGAGAAATAGAACAAATGAATGAAAGATCTGCAATAAGAGCAACCCGGCCTGTCCCACTTTTACGACCTAATTCGCGACCTCTGCCGAGTTTGCCATTGATTCATACTCGCAGCATGGACGTCACGAGGTCGTAGGAGGTCGTAGCAGACCCTGATGCTAGACGTAGGTGCTCGTGGCATCAAGTGGGTCGGGGCGTTTTTCTAGCATGGTGAAAAATGTCCACGAATAAAAAAGGTCGTGAATTAGGTCGTGAAAGTGGGACAGTGGGCTGCGTGAGAACGAGTTACAGACAACGAGACACAACAAGACGACTTTGAAACTAGTACAACGACTTGGATGGGGGGGGGGGGGTGGTCGGAGAGTGGGGGATGCAAGTGTTACTTGAAGTCAGAGAACTGAAGAAGGGTCTCGACCCGAAACGTCACCTATTCCTTTTCTCCAGAGAGGCAGTCTGACCCGCTGAGTTACTCCAGCTTTTTGTGTCTATTTTCGGTTTGCACCTGCATAGACGACCGCTAGATATCCACTAGTTAAACCGTCACCCTAATCAGTAACGTAAACGCTTGCCTTGCAAAGTGAGTTATTCTTTAGTTTAGTTTAGTTTAGTTTGCGAAATACAGCGCGGAGACAGGCCCTTCGGCCCACCGAGTCCGCGCTGATCAGCGATCCCCGCATACTAACTCTACACCAGACACACTAGGGACAATTTACAATTACACCACGTCAATTAATGTACAAACAGTACGTCTTTGGAGAGTGGGAGGAAAACCGGAGATCCCGGCGATAACCCACGCAGTTCACGGGGAGAACGTACAAACTCCGTGCAGACAAGCGCCCGTGGTCTGGATCGAATCCGGGTCTCTTGCGCTGTGAGGCAGCAACTCTCCCTCTGCGCCTCCCTGCCGCCCCTGTTAACCGCTGCCCTTCCTCCCTCCAGTGAACGCGATGGCAATTGCGGTCCTGTCCCGAGGAAAGTGCGGTCTCTCCGCCTGTATCACCCGTTACCTGCTGTCGATGTCAGCAGCGGATCTGCTGGTCGTTCTCACCAGCGTTGTCCTGAGCCGGATAATCGGAGTATATTTCCCCGCCAGCTTCCTCTCCATCACGCCGCTGTGCAGTCTCAAAACGGTCATAATTTATGCCGCCAAGGACAGTTCTATTTGGTTAACAGTCGCCTGTGTCACCTTCGACCGCTTTGTAGCCATCTGCTGCCAGA
>JAXLNO010000073.1:402262-425237 GCA_038087875.1 Malacoraja senta | reverse complement strand
GACATTCTTGCTATTGAGGGAGTGCAGCGTAGGTTTACAAGGTTAATTCCCGGGATGGCGGGACTGTCATATGCTGAGAGAATGGAGCAGCTGGGCTTGTACACTCTGGAGTTTAGGAGGATGAGAGGGGATCTTATTGAAACATATAAGATTGTTAAGGGCTTGGAAACAGGCCCTTCGGCCCATCGTACCCGCACTGACCAGCGACCCCCGCAAATTAACACAATCCTACGCACACTAGAGCCAATTTTACATTGATGCCAAGCCAATTAACCCACAAACCTGTCCGTCTTTGGAGTGTGGTTAGAAACCGGAGCGGCGGGAGAAAACCCACGCGGTCACCGTGGAGAACGTACCAACTCCGTACAGCCCAGCACCCGTAGTCGGGATCGGACCCGGGTCTCTAGCGCTGTAAGAGCTCTAAGCGCTGCAAGACAGCAACTCTACCAGAAGTAACTATGTAAGGTGATTTATATTGCATATTTATGGCCAAATAATATCAATCAGATACATTATCTTCGCTTCAGCATTATTTCTTTGCCGATTGTTATCGACTTCTTAGTAAGATAAGTTAATTCGCGTTTATTTTATTTTAAATCAAGAGACTTGCCAATTACTATAACAAACCTCCGGGGGTAGTGATATTACTTGGTGACAAGTAAGAACAGCGGATGCAGTAGATGAGCTTGGAGGAGGTGCCTGTGAAGAAAGGGCTTCCTTTACTCCTCTTCCAACCTCATCTACTGTATCCGCTGTTCCAGATGTGGACTCCTGTACATCCGCGAGACCAAGCGCAGGCTCGGCGATCTTTTCGCTGAACACCTTCACTCACCCCGCCTGGACCTACCTGATCTCCCGGTTACCAAACACGTTAACTCCCACTCCCATTCCAACACTGACCTTTCTGTCCTGGGCCTCCTCCACTGTCAGAGTGAGGCCCAGCGCAAATTGAGGAACAGCACCTCATATTTCGCTTTGGGCAGCTTACACCCCAGTGGTATGAACATTGACTTCTCTAACTTCAAGAAACCCTTGCTTTCTCTCTCTCTCCACCCCCCCCCAGTTCTGCCACCAGTCTTACTGTCTCCGACTACCTTTTATCTCTGCTTGTTTGGTTGTTTTTACCTTCTTCCAGCTAACAATGTTCTATTCTACATTTTGCTTGATCTCCATTCCCTTTGTCCCATGTTCACACCATAACCGTCCTTATCTATCTATCTCCCGCACCCTGTCAGTCTGAGGAAGGGTCTCGACCCGAAACGTTACCCATTCCTTCTCTGCAGAGATGCTGCCTGACCCTCTGAGTTACCCCAACATTTTGTGTCTATCCTCGATTCACCTACTCTGGGCAAGAATGCATCTACCCGATCTATTCCTCTCATGATTCCTCTATAAGATCACCCCTCATCCTCCTGCGCTCCAAGGAATAAAGTCACAGCCTATAAAACCCCTCCGTGTAGCTCACACCATCTAGTCCAGGCAACATCCTCGTAAGTAGACAATAGGTGCAGGAGTAGGTCATACGGCCCTTCAAGCCAGCACCGCCATTTAATTTGATCATGGATGATCATCCCCAATCAGTACCCCGTTCCTGCCTTCTCCCCAAATCCCCTGACTCCGCTATCTTTAAGAGCCCTATCTAGTTCTCTCTTGAAAGTATCCAGCGAACCGGCCTCCACCGCCCTCTGAGACAGAGAATTTCACAGATTCACTACTCTCTGTGTGAAAAAGTGTTTCCTCATCTCCGTTCTAAACGGCTTACCCCTTATTCTTAAATCTTCTCTGTACCCTTTCCCCAATTGCCCGTGATTGCAACACGCCTTGGAGGGTAGAGATATGTATTGGTTACAAGTGAACAAGGCTCATTCGGTCACTTGCATCCAGAAGAAGCATTACTAAGCTAAGATGGGTGCCACATTCTGTAGTCTCATAGTATATATTTCGCAGTCTGAAGAATGGTCTCGACCCCGAACGACATCCATTCCTTCTCTCCAGAGATGCTGCCTGTCCCGCTGAGTTACTCTAGCATTTTGTGTCTATCTTCCGTTCAAACCAGCATCTGCAGTTCCTTCCTGCACAATCTGAATATACCACATGATCTTCCCGCTTGCCATTCTGCCCGCCTGAGCCCACGATCAGTGAAACAGGGGAGCAGACACTCGCTGGTCTTTTCTCACCGGCGAAATGAACAAGAGAATCCTCAGATTCCAACCGACGTTACGTTAACTAATTTCATACCCGGGAAAACATAGTGTTATAATTTTAGCTCAAGGTGTAGCCTAATTATTTCTGTCCCAAGGCGAGATAATTTGGAAACAGCAAAGACATGGTCGTAAAATAGATACAAATAGCTGGAGTAACTCAGCGGGACAGGCAGCAAATCTGGAGACAATGAATGGCTGACGGTTCGGGTCGAGACAATTATTTGGCAACAGCAAATACATGGTCGTAAGATAGACACAAAACGCTGGAGTAACTCAGTGGGACAGGCAGCATCTCTGGAGAGAAGGGATGGGTGATGTTTCGGGTTGAGACCCTTCTTCAGACTGGTTAGGATTAAGGGAAACAAGAGATATAGACAATGGTGTAGAGAGATACAGAACAATGAACGGAAGATATGCAAAAAAGAAACGATGGTAAAGGAAACAGGATGTTTGTTGGGTGACAACGAGAAGCTGGTGCGACTTGAGTGGGGTAGGGACGGAGAGAGGGGGAATGGCGGGGCTACCTGAAGTGAGAATAATCAATAATGATACCAGGGGCCATAAGTTGCCCAAGCGAAATATGAGAAGCTGTTCCTTCATTTTTGCCAGTTATTTTACTGATGGATCAGTGCATTCTGCAAAGGATTGTATGATGCTATTACGACGCTCAATATACATTTTGTATTTAAGTCCGGACAGCTTCCGGTTAAACGTCACAAGTATTTTATTACTTAACAAAGTAAAATGTATTTAATTGTTTATAATTATTGGCAAATACAATTATTTACAGTGTTCACTGGAATTTAGGATGAGAGGGAAATTTATAGAAACATATAAAATTCTTAAGGGATTGGACAGGCTGGACACAGCAAAAATGGTCCCGATGTTGGCGGAGTCCAGAACCAGGGCTCATCGTTTATAAATCAGGGGTCGGCCATTTAAGAATGAAATGAGGAAAATTTCACCCAGAGAGTTGTGAATCTGTGGAATTCTCTCCCACAGAAGGCAGTGGAGACCAATTCACTGGATATATTCAGGAGAGAGTTAGGTTTAGCTCTTTGGGCTAACGAAATCAAGAGATATGGGAAGAAAGCAGGGGCGGTGTACTGAGTTTGAATCATCAGCCATGATCATTTTGAAGGATCGAAGGGCCGAACGGCGTACTCCTGCACCTATTTTCTACGTTTCTATGTTTCCAATAATATTTACACAACAAACAATAACTAAACATTTGCTGCCATAATACAACATTCCCAGGTATTATTATTACTAAACATCATTTTACTATATTACAATCTTGATCCAGGATTGAGTCAATCCCCCGCGATGCCCAGCGGTCCCGGAACATGGACACCGCATGGTCTTTTTCAATCGACACCTCGAGCACGGACCTAACCCCACAAAAAGGTGCAATGAAATTGGCTCGGGCAGAGCCTGTGAGCTCTGGTTTAATCCTGACACACAAAGTCATGCACGAGTCTACTGAGTGTATTGGGGCCGGGAAATTGGGGCAATTTATGAGCCCGGATCCTCCCGTAAAAAATACCAATAGCAGCCGAGTGAATCGATTCATCCCAGACCATCACACAAACAAAACTCCCCGTTCCATGGACTCCATTTTGTCCTGGCCAAGTTTTCTCTAATTTGTTATTTCCCTGCATCAGGGTATCTCTGAATCTACAACATTATCTTCCCGCTCGCCATTCAGTTGTTGAATTCTGCACCGCCTGACGCCCACGATCACGGAAACGGTGAAACATGTACTGACGTCTTCGCCCCTCCACCGCAATCAGTGAAATGAGTAAAATAATCCTCAGACTCCAGCCGTCTTTACATCAACTAATTTATTGTATTGAACTAATGGTGAAAGGCTTGGATAGAGTGGATGTGGATACACATACATCCACACACGCTGCTTACAAAGGGTAAAACGGAAAAATCATGTTAAGATCGTTTGGAGAAGGCACTCACTTCAAGCCACTTTATCGTTCACGATTCGCCGTCTATTAAAAATGTCAAATAAGACTGGTATTAATATTTGGTGCAGTGAGTAAACATATTTGGCGCGACCGATTGCATGAAACTAAGATATTATTGATGTCTCCAGTCCTAATACATTTTACCATTTAATATTATTGCCGCATATCTTTAAAACTACCTGCAATTGTGGTCAAAATGGCATTTGGCACATTGGCCTTCATCAGTCAGAATATTGTGTACAGAAGTTTGGAGGTCATGTTGCAGTTGTAAAAGACGTTGGTGAGGCCGCGTTTGGATTATTGCCTTAGTTCTGGGCACCATGTTAGAGGAAAGATGTTGTCAAGCTGGAAAGGGTGCAGAGAAGATTTACGAGGTCTAGAGGGACTGAAGTACAGGGAGAGGTTGAGTAGGCTGGGATTCCATTCCTCGGAGCGCAGGAGGATGAGGGGTAATCTTATAAAGGCGTATAAAATCATGTGAGGCTTAGATCGGGTAGATACACAGTCTCTTACCCAGAGTAGGGGAATCGAGGACCAGAGGTCATAGGTTCAAGGTCAAGGGGAAAATATTTAATAGGAATCTGGGGAGTAACTTTTTCACACAGAGGGTGGTGGGTGTATGGAACAAGCTGCCGGAGGAGATAGTTGAGGCAGGGACTATCCCAACATTTAAGAAACAATTAGACAGATACATGGATAGGACAGGTTTCGAGGGATATGGGCCAAATGCGGGCAGGTGGGGCTAGTGTAGCTGGGGCATGTTGGCCGGTGTGGACGTTGGGTCGAAGGTCCACGCTATATCACTCTATGATTCTGTGACTTAACTGAATAGGGCGTAGAACAAAAGCCGTTTTAAATACACAATAGATGCAAAACGCGACGAAACATGGACCAACATTCGCTGGTGACAACCTGCTGTTATCAATCTCTTATCCGGCTGCTTTACAATAATGCTGGTGCTAAAATTTTCAAACTTTATTCCAAAGAGTGTGGATTCCTAAGTAAGAGTCTTATAAACAGGCCTTAACTGTACACTCGCCTCCATCATTCATCTACGATTCGAAATTATCACCTTTAGTTCATTGGGCTTTAACAGCCACGCTCCGTCCACCTGGACCTACCTGATCTCCCGGTTGCCAAGCACTTTAACACCCTCTCCCATCCCCACGAAGACCTTTCTGTCCTGTTCCTCCATTTGTTCAAAGTGTGGCCGAACGCAAAATGGTGGAACAGCACTTCATATTTTGCTTGGGCAGCTTAAATCCCTGCGGAATGAATATTGATTTCTCTAACTTCAGATATACAAGAAACCCTTGCATCCCCTCTCTCTCCATTCCTCCCCAACCCGAGTCGTTGTACTAGTGTCAAAGTTGTCTTGTTGAGTCTCACTGTAACTCGTTTTCACCAAGTCTACAGCTAACAATGGCCTGTTTCCTTTATCATCGTTACTTTTTTTGCGGATCTTTCATTCATCTGTTCTGTATCTCTCATTACCACCGTCTATACCTCTCGTTTCTCTCTCCCATGACCCTCAGTCTCTAGAAGGGTCTCGACCCGAAGCGTGACCTATTCCTTTTCTCCAGAGATGCTGTCGGACCGGCTGAGTCATTCCAGCATTTTGTGTCTATCTGCAACATCACCATACAGTACCCGCCCTTTCACGTTCTAGACATATAGGTTCTACCCAACTAAAACGGTTTCTGCACAATTTCCTGAGACCTTTGTCACGTCACCGAGTGCCGCCGTGACCGTGACAGGTATTGTGAGTGGAAACATTAAGCAAAATAACTTAAGAGTCTGAAGAGGCGTCACTACCTGAAACACCGCCTAGCCATTCCCATCACGTATGATGCCTGACCCGCTGATTCATAGAGTGAATTACGTGGATGTTGCCAGGACTAGGGGATCTGAGCTACAGGGAGAGGTTGAGTAGGCTGGTTCTCTAATCCTTCGAGCGCAGGGACATCAGGGGAGATCTTATAGAGGTGTATAAAATCACGGGTAGATCGGGTAGAAGCACAGAGTCTCTTGCCCAGGGTAGGGGAATCGAGGACCAGAGGACATACGTTCAAGGTGAAGGAGAAAAGATTTAATAGGAATCCGAGGGGAATTTATTTCACACAAGGGTGGTGGGTGTATGGAACAAGCTGTCGGAGGAGGTAGGTGAGGCAGGGACTATCACAAACGTTTAAGAAACTGTTAGACAGGTACGTGGATAGGACATATTTGGAGGGACATGGACCAACCGCAGGTAGGTGGGACTAGTGTAGATGGGACATGTTGGTCGGTGTGGGCACGTTGGGCCGAAGAGCCTGTTCCATGCTGTAACACTCTGTGACTCTATGGTACAGCGTAGAAACAGCCCCTTCGGCTCAACGTGCCCACACGGACTAACATGTCCCGTATCCACTGGTCCCACTAGCCCCACCTGCTTGATCCATATCTCTCCAAACCTTTCCAATCCATGTACCTGTCCAAATGTTTCTTAAACGTTGCGATATCCCTGACTCAAATACCTCATCTGGCAGCTCGTTCCATGCACCCACCCTGTGTGGAAATGTTACCCCTCTTGTTCCAATTATATCTTTCGCTCTTCATCTTAAACCTCTGTCCTCAGGTTCTCGATTCCCCGACTCTGACAAGAGACTCTGTACTTCTACCGGATCTATTCCCTTCCTCTCGAGATTTGTGATTTGCTCGAGTAAATGAAATATTTTGTTATGATGACGTAGTCTAGAAATTCGACATGTGTGTTCGTTTTAGAAACATAGAAACATAGAAACGTAGAAAATAGGTGCAGGTATGGACCATTCGGCCCATCGAGCCAGCTCCGCCATTCAATATGATCATGGCTGATAATTCAGAATCAGTACCGTGTTCCTGCTTTCTCCCCATATCCCTTGATTCCTTTAGCCCGAAGAGCTATATTTAATTCTCGCTTGAACACATCTAGCGAACCAGCCTCTACTGCCTTCTGCGGTAGAGAATTCCACAGATTCACAACTTTCTGGGTGAAAATGTTTGTCCTCATCTTAGTCTTAAATGGCCTACCCCTTATTCTTAAACTGTGACCCCTGGTTCTGGATTTGCCCAACATGGGGAAACAATTTCCTGCATCTAGCGTGTGCAATCCCTTAAGAATGTTATATGATCCCCATATCAACCTTCTAAATTCCATTTTGTACACGCTAGATGAAATAACCCAGCCGGTTCCATCGCCTGTAACAATGGCTCGTATAGTGAAAGCAAACCCTGCATTTTATTGTATGTTCTTTTACTCGTTGATTGGGTTCATGTCTCTGGTTGTTAGTTAGTTTAGTTTATTGTCACGTGTAGTGAGGTACAGTGAAAAGTTTTTGTTGCGCGCTAACCAGTCAGGGGAAAGACAAAACATGATTACAATCGAGCCGTCCACAGCGTACAGATACATGGCAATGGAATAACGTTTGGCGCAAGGTAAAGCCAACAAAGTCCGATCAGGGATAGTGCGAGGGTCACCATTGAGGTATATAGTTGTTCAGCATTGCTCTGTGGTTGTGGAAGGACGGTTCAGTTGCCTGATAACAGCTGGGAAGAAACTGTCCCTGAATCTGGAGGTGTGCGTTTTCACACTTCTGTAAATTTCGCCCG
This sequence comes from Malacoraja senta, assembly GCA_038087875.1. Classification (NCBI taxonomy): domain Eukaryota; kingdom Metazoa; phylum Chordata; class Chondrichthyes; order Rajiformes; family Rajidae; genus Malacoraja; species Malacoraja senta. Next base: position 417,424 of record JAXLNO010000073.1, on the reverse strand, counting down.
ATGGGAGAGGGGAGAAGACGGAGTTGCCAGGGTGGTGGCAGGGTGAGGCAGGGTGAGGCAGGGCGAGGTATAAATGGAGTCAATGGAAGGGAGAGTTTTGTTTGTGTGATGGTCTTGGTTGCTTCCACAATTCGCTGCATTTCTTGCGTATAGATGAGAGTAATACAATGGAATCAATAACCGGATGGAAACGCAATTTGCCAAATTCACCCACAATGTTTCAGTTGTGTTATACCAGCAATTTGTGCTGCCTGACCCGCTGAGTAGTTCCAGCATTTAGTGTCTCTCTGTTGTTCAGTTTTGTTGGGCTTTCGCCATATTTCGTGTAATTTCGCCTTCTATTACTTACGATGGAGGAATATTACAGCATAAAGGCTAGCGAGATATGGTTATTTTTTCCAGTCAAGATAGTTTTATTAAAGTTAGAACAATTAAATTCGTACTTGCAGCAGCACACCAGAATATGGAAACAGAGTACAGTGTATAGAACATAATAAACGAGAAAAAGATTCAGTTTATGTATATATATATACGCATACTCTCAGACACGCGCAAAAATATATATATTGCAATAATTGCAGTATTATTGTTTGTTTGTTTTTGATGTGTACCTATGTGCGTAAATATATATATGCGTATATATTTACGCACATGTACGCACATATACATATATGTATATATACATATCCTCGACGGAGATGCGACTTTTTCCGTATCGTATCTGCATCCGCACTGCGGCCTAACATCGTGGAGCTAGCGGTCCTTTTACTGGAGATCAACACTTCGGGAGCTCCAACCTCGGGAGCTTGCGGATTTAACTTCGTGGAACTCGCGGTCCCTTGGTTAGAGATTGACTTCAGCAGCTACAGCCGCAGGAGCATCGACCGCCCCGATAACGGGAGCTTCGACCCCCCCGACTCGGGAGCTTCGATCGGCCCAATCGCGGGAGCTTCGATTGCCCCGTTCGCGGGAGCTTTGATTGCCCCGATCGCGGGAGATTTGATCGCCGGCTGCGGGAGCTTCGATCGCCCCGACTGCAGATGTTTCTACTGCCCCGACCGCGGGAGAAAAGGAGGGAAGAAGATAATACGTTATTACCTTCCATCACAGTGCGCTGTGGTGTTTGGTATGACTGTATGGCAAATCAAATTCTTTGTATGTCCTTACATACTTGGCTTATACATTATTTGTACCTATCCTATCGCATGATCTTATGATCTAATAAATATATATATATATATATATATAAGATCATGATCATAAGATCATGTGATAGGAGTAGAATTAGGTCATTCGGCCGATCAAGTCTACTCCGCCGTTCAATCACGGCTGATCTATCTCTCCCTCCCAACCCCATTCTTCTGCTTTCTCCCCATAGCCCCTGACAGCCGCACGAATCGAGAATCTATCTATGTCTGCCTTAAAAATATTCACTAACTTGTGGCCTCCACAGCCTTCCGTGGCAAAGAATTCCACAGATTCACCGCCCTCTGACTTGAGAAATTTATCCTCATCTCTTCCCTAGAAGAACGTCCCATCATTCTGAGGCTGTGACCTCTAATCCCCGACTCTCCCATTGGTGGAAACATCCTCTCCACATCCACGCTATCCAGGCCTTTCACTATTCCGTGCGTTTCAATGAGGTCTCCCCTCATTCTTCTAGACTCCAGTGAGTACAGGCCCAGTGCCGATGAACGCTCATCGTACGTTACCCCACTCATTCCTTGGGATCATTCATGTAAATCACCTATGGACCCCCTCCAGAGCCTCTACATTCTCCTTCATAGCTTATTACAGGCTGCAGTGTTTAATAGCCAGATAGCTGAAGGGAAGGAGCAGTTCATGAACCTGGACGTTACAGTTTTCAGGCTCCTGAACATAGCCAAGGGCAGAAAACGCTGGTTAGAGTCGTATGCAGACCACCAAACTGCAGTAGGGAGGTTGGGGTTAGCATCAAGCATGAAATTAGGGATGCGTGTAGCAAAGGTACTGCAGTTACCATGGGTGGCTTTAATCTACATATAGATTGGGCCAACCAAATTGGTAGCAGCATGGATACATAGATACATAGAAAATAGGTGCAGGAGTAGGCCATTCGGCCCTTCGAGCCTGCACCGCCATTCAATATGATCATGGCTGATCATCCAACTCAGTATCCCGTACCTGCCTTCTCTCCATACCCCCTGATCCCTTTAGCCACAAGGGCCACATCTAACTCCCTCTTAAATATAGCCAATGAACTGGCGTCAACTACCCTCTGTGGCAGAGAGTTCCAGAGATTTACCACTCTCTGTGTGAAAAAGTTTTTCCTCATCCCGGTCCTAAAGGATTTCCCCCTTATCCTTAAGCTGTGACCCCTTGTCCTGGACTTCCCCAACATCGGGAACAATCTTCCTGCATCTAGCCTGTCCAACCCCATAAGAATTTTGTACGTTTCTATAAGATCCCCTCTCAATCTCCTAAATTCTAGCGAGTACAAGCCAAGTCTATCCAGTCTTTCTTCATATGAAAGTCCTGACATCCCAGGAATCAGCATGGAGGTGGAGGATTTCGTGGAATGTATACGGGATTTTTTTTAAAGAACCGACTGGAGGGCAGGCCATCATAGATAGGGTATTGTGTAATGAGGAAGGATTAGTTAGCGATTTTGGTGTGCAAGGCCCCTTGGGCAACAGTGATCATAATATGGTGGAATTCTGCATTAGGACGGAGAGTGACACGGTTAATTCAGAGACCAGGGTCCTGGACTTTAAAAAAAGGAGACGATGAAGGTATGAGACGGGAAGTGGCTGGGATAGACTGTGAAATTATACTTTAAGGGTTGACGGCAGAGATGCAATGGCAAAGATTTAAAGACCGCATGGATGAACTCCAAAAATTGTTCATCCCTGATTGGCAAAAAATAAAACGGGGAAGGCGGCTCAACCGTGGCTAACGATGGAAATCAAGGATAGTGTTAAATTCAAGGAAAATGCATTGAAATTGTGCAGAAAACACAGCAAACCGGAGGACTGGCAGAAATGTAGTACTCAACAGAGGAGGACAAAGTGGTTAATTAAGAAAGCTTGTGGGAAATATAAAAACAGACTTTAAAAGCTTCGTTAGAAATGTAAAATGAAAAGATTAATGAAGACCCCTTACAATCAGAAACATATGAATTCATAATGGTAAACAAAGAAATGGCAGCACTGTTCAACGAGTACGTTGGTTCTGCTGCACTAAGGAAGGCACAAATAATCTCCCAGAAACACTGGCGGTCCGAGGATCTAGTGGATGGGAGGAACTGAAGGGAATCCATATTAATCAGGAAATGGTGTTAGCTAAACTGTTGGGACTGAAGGCAGATAAATCCCCAGGGCCTGATGGTCTGCGTTCCAGAGTACTCAAGGATGTGGCCCCAGAAATCGTGGATGCATTGGTGATCATGTTCCGATGTTCTCTTGACTCTGGATCAGTTCATGTGGACTGGAGGGTAGCCAATGTAACCATACTTTTAAAAAAAAGAGGGAGAGAGAAAACGGGGAATTATAGACCAGTTAGCCTTACATCGGTAGGGGGGGGGAGATGCTGGTCGATTGTTAAAGATGTTACAGCAGCCCATTTGGAAAGCAGTGATAGGATCGGTCAAAGTCAGCATGGATTTATGAAGGGATTCATGTTTGACTAATCTTTTGGGATTTTTTGAGGATGTAGCAAGTAGAATGGATAAGGGAGAGCCAGTGGATGTGGTGTACCTGGACTTTCAAAACGCATTTGACATAGTCCCACACAAGAGATTAGTGTGCAACATCAGAGAAGATGATATTGGGGGTAGGGTATTGACATGGATAGAGAACTGGTTGGCAGACAGGAAGTATAGAGTAGGGATTGACGGGTCCTTTTCAGAATGACAGGCAGTGAGTTGTGGGGTCCCACAAGGCTCGGTGCTGGGACCCCAGTTATTTACAATATATATTAAGGATTTAGACGAGGGAATTAAAGGTGACATCTCCAAGTTTGCGGATGACACAAAGTTGGGTAGCAGTGTGAGCTGCGATGAGGATGCTATGAGGCTGTAGGGTGACTTGGATAGGTTGGGTGAGTGGCCAGATGCATGGCAGATACAGTATAATGTGGATAAATATGAGGTTGTCCACTTTGGCGGCAAGAACAGGAAGGCAGATTATTTTCTGAATGGTGCCAGATTAGGAAAGGGAAATGCAATAAGACCTGGGTGTCCTTGTACACCAGTCACTGAAGGTAAGCATGCAGGTACAGCAGGCAGTGAAGAAACCTAATGCCTTGTTGGCCTTCATTGCCAGAGGATTTGAGTTTAGGAACAAGGAGGTCCTACTGCAGTGGTGAGACCGCACCTGGAGTATTGTGTGCAATTTTGGTCCCATAATTTGAGGAAGGACATTATTGCTATTGAAAGGGTGCAGCGTAGGTTCACCAGGATGACGGGACTGAGATATGATGAAAGAATGGGTCGACTGGGCTTGTATTCACTGGATTTAGAAGGATGAGAGGGCATCTTATAGAAACATATACAATTCTTAAAGGATTGGAAGGCTCGATGCAGGAAACATTTTCCCCATGTTGGTGGAGTCCAGAACCAGGCGTCACAGTTTAAAAATAAGGGGTAGGCCATTTGGAACTGAGACAAGGAAAAACCTCTTCACCCAGAGAGTTGTGAATCTGTGGAATTCTCTGCTGCAGAAGGCAGTGTACGCCAATTCTCTGGATATTTTCAAGAGAAAGTTAGATTTAGCTCTTAGGGCTAAATGAATCAAGGGATATGGGGAAAAAGCAGGAACGGGGTACTGATTTTAGAAGATCAGCCATGATCATATTGAATGGCGGTGCTGGCTCGAAGGACCGAATTACCGACCCCTGCACCTATATTTCTATGATTCTATGTTTCTGTGTTTTCTCCAGATGGCAGGTGTGAAACGAGTGTGCTTTGGAACTACAGCGTGCGCCTCGTACACAGCGCTTCATCTTAAGGGCCTGTCCCACGGGCATGTGACTCCATGCGGCAAGCGCGACCTAACCGGAAGCGGGAGACGTGCGGGGGCCGCGCGGTGGTCGCGGGGCCGGTCCCACTTCGATCGCCGGAGCCGTATGGAGGTGTGCGGAGCTGGTCCCGTCATCGCGTGGGGCTCCGAAAAACTGACACTGTTCAAAAATTCCGTGCGGGAACGGCCTGCCGCCCCGCAGCCGCATCGAGGCCGTGCGCACCGCATCGACGGCGTCTTGACGTCACTCGACCTCCACGCGGCCCCCGCTTCCGATTTGGTAGCGCTTGCCGCATTCAGCCGCATGCTGGTGGGACCGGCCCTGTACGGGGATCACTCGACCTCCCGCGGCCCCCGCTTGCGGTTAGGTCGCGCTTGCCGCATCGAGTCGCATGCCCGTGGGACAGGCCCTTTACGCGCCGAAAATTCCCCTTCCCCTGGAATGGGCGAGACCTGAATCCTCGGGTCCACCTTGGAGAAGGAGAAGATGAGGAAACCAAGTATTAATTTCAACGCGGATTATATCGTGACAGGTAATGCACTTTCAGTAATGTTGTGCGGCGGTTGTGTTTACCTTTACAACACGCCACCCGCCTTTTGACGAGAATAAGGAAAACACTGAACGCCGCCAAACATGTAGCCAGAGCGATTACAGGGAACAGGTAACCTGATGTCGCACATTCCGAACTATCATCGCCTGCAACATGAAGAAATGAAATGTTGACAATGATGTGCTTGAGTTTAGTTTAGTTTAGAGATACAGCTCGGAAACAGGCCCTTCGGCCCACCGAGTCCGCGCCGACCCTGCACACTAACATTATCCTACACTAGGAGGATACCAAGTCAATTAACCTCCGAACCTGTACGTCTTTGGAGTTTTCTCTTATTATTTGAACATAATCATCCCCCATACCCATTACCTGCGCATTAATTTATTGTTAAATTACAAATATGAAGATTTAAAAGTTTGTAGAGGAATTAAAGGTAGGTTTAAATATAACTTTTTTTTCTGATTGCTTGAACATATTAATTCCATATATTAATTACCTGCATATCAATTTAGTTCCGTTTAGTTGACTTTAGAGGTACACTGCGGAAACAGGCCTTTCGGCCCACCAGCGCACAGTGATACCCGCACACTAGCGCACACTGGTGATTGACTTTTACACAACTTACATTTGTTTTACCAAATGCCAAAATAACCCACAATCCTGTACCCGGGGGAAACCCACGCAGGTCACGGGGAGAACGTACAAACTCCGTACAGGCAGCCCCCGTGGTCAGGATCGAACCAAGGTCTCTGTCGCTGTCAGGCAGCAACTCTAACGCGTGGGTTACCCGCGTGACCTGCGTGTGTTTAGTCCGGGATCTTCTGTTTCCTCCCACTCTCTAAAGACTTGGTATTAATGTAAACTTGTGCCCAGTGTGTGTAGGACAGTGTTAATGTGCGGGGATGGCAGGTCAGTGGGCCTTTCCGCGCTGTATCTCCGGTGAATCTCTGGAATTCTCTGCCACACAAGGTAGTTGAGGCCAGTTCATTGGCTATATTTAAGAGGGAGTTAGATGTGGCCCTTGTGGCTAAAGGTATCAGGGGGTAAGGAGAGAAGGCAGGTACAGGATACTGAGTTGGACGATCAGTCATGATCATATTGAATGGCGGTGCAGGCTCGAAGGGCCGAATAGCCTACTCCTGCACCAATTTTCTATGTTTCTATGTTTCTATGTATCTCTAAACTAAATTCATTACTTAATTTATTAATTTAATTACAAAAATAGGGAATTAAAATATTGGTACCGATATTAAAAGTAGGCTTCAATCCAATATTGTCTCAGTCACACTTTTCATAATGGATTTTGAAGGCGATTAATTCCTGATTCGGATAAACGGCCGGCAGATGGCGCCGCTGCTAATAATGTTGACTTACAGCTGCAGCGACTCCGGTTCGAATCCTGAAGTCTCGATTTCAGCTTGTGCGTCGGTTAAGTGGCCACTGTAATTTACCCCAAGCGGGTACGGGAACCGGGTCTCTGGCGCTCCAAGCGCTGTAAAGCCGCAACACTACCGCTGCGCCACCGTGCCGCCTTCGTTGAAGCTGTGGAATTATTTGCCATTGAAGACTGTGGAGGCCAAGTCAGTGGATATTTTTAGGGCAGTGATAGGTAGATTGTTGATTAGTGCGGGTGTCGGGATTATGGGGAGAAGGCAGGAGAATGGGTTTGGGAGGGAGAGATAGATCAGCCATGATTGAATGGCGGAGTAGACCTTGTGGGCCGAATGGCCTAATTCAGCTCCTATCAATTGACCGTATGACATTAATAAAGATGTGGATGGTAGCCAGCACAGACTCGGTGGGCCGAATGCACAGTGTCCATGGTGTATCTTTATAGGGCGCTGTGAAGTAGCAATAGAGTCATCAGATAAACACACACTTTTTGTCACTGTGCCTGCTGATGCCTCTGCTGGTCGCTTGAGGCCGGCATAGTCGGCGTCGTCTTTAGGTGTTCATTATTCGACTTTATAATTTGGACTTTTGAGACACAGCGCAGAAACGGGCCCTTCTGCCCACCGAGACCGCGCCGACCAGCGATCTCTCCGTACATTACCCCTATTCTACACTCTAGGGACACTTTACAATTTCACCGCAGCCAATTAATCTAGAAGCCTGAAGGTCTTGGACCTTCAGGCTTCTATGAGCACCCGGAGTAAACCCACTGGGAGTGACACGGGTTGGACACATAAGATCATAAGAAATAGGTGTAGAATTAGGCCATTTGGCCCATCAAGTACCCTCCACCATTCAATCATGGCTGATCTATCTCCCGCTCCAACCCCATTATCATGCCTTCTCCCCATAACCTCTGACACCCGTACTAATCAAGAATTATCTTCAAGTACTTTCGCCTGTGTGTCGTTATCACTTATGTTACCTATCACCAATCCAGATGGTGTATTCTCTCTCGCTATTGGAATCGACAGGAGAGTCGGGAGCAATGAGAAGTAATTCAGTTTTGACCGCCTTTGTGCTGATGAAGGGTTACCACAAATAAAAAAACGATGGCCTTTATTAATTTGCAGTTCTGGCGAACATGACAAACGCTAACCAACTCATCAGAGTTCACGGATAAAAGTAAAGAAGCACGGCGAAAATTGTACGTGATTTTGTTTAGTTTAGTTTAGAGATAAATTGCGGAAACATGTCCTTCGGCCCACCGAGTCTGTATCGACCAGCGATCCCCATACATTAACACCACCCTACACACACTAGAGACAATTTAAACTTATACCAAACCAATTAACCCACAAACCGGCACGTCTTTGGAGTGTGGAGAGAATCAATATCTGCCTAAAAATATATATTTTGACTTGGCCTCCACCGCCTTCTGTGGCAAATAATTCCACAGATTCACCACCCTCTGACTAAAGAGATTCCTCCTCATCTCCTTCCTAAAGGAACGTCGTATAATTATGGAGATATGGGGAAACAGCAGGAACGGGGTACTGATTGTGGATGATCAGCCATGACACATTGAATGGCGGTGCTGGCCCGAATGACCGAATGGCCTACTCCTGCACCCATTGTCTATGTTTCTATCTTTCTAATTCTGAGGCAACGAGCCATGATCTTAGAATCTCCCACTAGTAGAAACATCTCCTCCACATCCACTCTATCCAGGCCTGCCAAACCAGGCAGATTTGTTGCAAGGCGGTGCTGGCTCGAAGGGCCGAATGGCCTACACCTGCACCTATTGTCTATTGTCTATTGACCGTAATAATACAGCAGCAATATAACACTGGCTAGTTGTACACAAAAAGCTGGAGTAACTCATCGGGACAGGCAGCATCTCTGGAGAGAAGGAAGGGCTGACGTTTCGGGTCGAGACCTTTCTTCAGACTCACGGGAAAGGGATACGAGAGATATAGACGATGATGTAGAGAGAGATAGAATACATGTATGAAAGATATACAAATAAGTAACGATGATAAAGGAAACACCTAACAATGCCATGTTTCCTTCGTCTTTGTTACTTCTTTGCATATCTTTCTTTCATTTGTTCTATATCTCTCTACACCACCGCGTGTCCATTTGCTCTGACTTTGACACTGAAGAACGTTCTCGACCCGAAACGTCACCAGAGATGTTGCCTGTCCCGCTGAGTTACACCAGCTTTTTGTGTTAACCTTCGGTTGAAAGCAGCGTCTGCAGTTCCTTCCTACATGTGTTCTACTGGCGTCGATCATACTCACCAACCAACGTCCGCTGAAATTTGTGTTTGCTGATGCTGTTGCGAACAGTACAAGTGTAGGACGCACAGTCAGCAGCGGTGAATGGCTGTATTGTTATGGTGCTATTGCCGTTCATTAAGGTATAACTGGGGCTGTCTGTTAACGGTTGGTCACCCTTTTCCCAGAAATACTGAGGCGAGCTTCCTTCCGTTACGCTGCACGTTAACGTCAGAATGTTGTGGACCGTCGAGTTATCCCGGCGGACCGCGATGGTCGGAAGTGAAACTGGAACTGCACACAAAATTCATCTTTACTCATCGACTGACCTGATCCTCAGAGTTATAGAGTAATACAGTGTGCAAATAGGCCCTTCTGCCTAACTCGCCCACACAGGCCATCATGCCCCCATCTACGCTAGTCCCACCTGTCGGCGTTTGGTCCATATCCCTCCAAACCGGTCTAACTGTTTCTTAAATGTCGGAATAGTCCCCGCCTCAACTACCTCATCTGGCAGCTTGTTCCATACACCCACCACCCTTCTTTCCCTTTAGGTTCCAATTAGATAGCCGTTTGCTGCCAGTAAGAATGTTATTGTTCTATCTGGGACATATGACAATAAAACACACTTGACTCCTCTCCCTGCCATGATTTCATGAAATCATAACATTGTTAAAAACAACTTGATTTCTATGAAGGCGCAGGAGCTGTTGATGCAAGAATCTTGAGCATAACGCTAGGGTCCGGACTGACAGCGCGTCAAGCAGCATCTGTAGGAATGAGTAGACGACGTTTCGATTCGGAGCCCTTCTTCAAAGTGATGAATGAAGGAGCCCTTCTTCAAAATGTAGCTGAGATTTAAAACAAGGGCTGTTACGTGCCGAGTACATAATATGTAACATGACGATGATAAATACACGTATAGGTTCATAAGTTCATAGGTACTCTTAGCAGAATTAGGCCATTCGGCCCATCAAGTCCTCCTAGCTATTCAATCATGGCTGATCTATCTTTCCCTTTCAACCCCATTCTCCCGCGTTCTCCCGATAATACCTGACACCCGTACTAATCCAGAATCTGTCAATCTCCATCTTAAAAATATACACTGACTTGTGGCCTCCACAGCCTTCTGTGGGAATGAATTCCACAGATTCACCGCCTTCTGACCAAAGAAATTCCTCCTCATCTCATTTCTCAAGGTACGTCCTTTAATTCTGAGGCTGTGACCTCTGGTCCAAGACTCTCCCATTTTTGGAAACATCCTCTCCACATCCACTCTATCGGGCTTTTCACTATTCAGTAAGTTTCAATTACCTCTGAAGGTCATGTCATAAGTGATAGGAGCAGAATTAGGCCATTCGGCCCATCAAGTCTATTCCGCCATTCAATCATGGCTGATCTATCTCTCCCTCCTAACCCCAGAACTGTCTTCTCCCCACTACCCCTGGCACCCATACAAATCAAGAATCTATCTACCTCTGCCTTAAAAATATCCATTGAATTGCTCCACTGTGAAATGTCCTCAAGGTATGCCTACTTTGAATAAGTTCTCCGAAGAAAGGTCCCAACCCAAAACGTTATCTAGCCATATTCTCCACAGATGCTGTCTGGCCCACTGAGTTACTCCAGCAGTCCGTGAAACGTCATCTATCCATGCTCTCCAGAGATGCTGCCTGACCCACTGAGTTACCCCAGCACTTTGTGACCGTCATTATCCATGTTCTCCAGAGAACATGAGGGGTGTCCCGTCATCCATCTGAACGTCAGCGAGTACAGGCCCAGAGCCTTCAAACGCTCATCGTACTTTAATCAAGGAATATGGTAACAGGCAACCACGGTTGCATTGTCACACTTGGTTAACCCGTAGGAAGCAACGTCACTCACCAAGGACTTTGAGGTAGGTGACTTGGGTTTGGATCTGGCCGGAAACGGAAATGACGCTGGCTCGATACATCCCACCGTCGCTGCCCAGCAGTCCAGAGAGTTTCAAGGAGCAATCGGGGAAACACTGCACCCGCTCTTTCTGCCAGGAGTACACCTTACACCCATTGTTATCGCAGGTCAGAAATGCACGATCCCCCTTTTCCCAGGTGATTATTTGGATGGATGCTGTCGAAGCTTCGTCAATGCGCAATAAAACCGATTCACCCAGTATCCCATTCACGCGATCTCCTCTCACTCCGGCGGAAGCCTGGTTTACTGTAGCGAGACCGGAAGAGAAGGGGAAAGAGTTACCGATGTTACCAATGTTTTCGTGCAGGAAGGAACTGCAGATGCTGGCTTCAACCGAAGATAGACACAAAAAGCTGGAGTAACTCAGCGAGACAGGCGGCATCTTTGGAGAGAAGGAATGGGTGATGTTTTGGGTCGAGACCCTTCAGACTGGTTAGGGATAAGGGAAACCAGAGATATAGACGATGATGTAGAGAGATAAAGAACAATGAATGAAATATATGCAAAACAGGCCATTGTTAGACATAGGCATAGACATAGAAAATAGGTGCAGGAGGAGGCCATTCGGCCCTTCGAGCCAGCACCACCATTCATTGCGATCATGGCTGATCGTCCCCTATCAATAACCCGTGCCTGCCTTCTCCCCATATCACTTGATTCCCCTAGAGCCCCTAGAGCTCTATCTAACTCTCTCATAGACATAGAAAATAGATGCAGGAGGAGGCCTTTCCGCCCTTCGTTAGCTGATTGTTGGGTGAAAACGAGAATCTAGTGCGACTTGGGTGGAGGAGGGATAAAGAGAAAGACAGGGAACGCATGGGGCTACTTGAAGTTAGAGAAATCAAAATGTTACTAATAATGTGTACGTTGCTCAAGCAAAATATGAGATGCTGTTCCTCCAATTTGCGTTTAGCCTCACTCTGACAACTGAGGAGACAAAGAACAGAAAGGTCAGTGTGGGAATGGGAAGGGGAATTAAAATGTTTAGCAACCGAGAGATCAGGTAGGTTCAGGCGGACCAATGTTTTTGTTACCAATCTAACCCACACCAAACCGAGAGTACATTGTAGTTGCAGGGACATGAAATTTGCAATCACAATTTTATGTCCTTAATGTGTAGGAACGAACTGCAGTTGTTGGTTAGCATTAAAGATGGACACACAATGCTGGAGTAACATTACGGATCAGTTGGCATCTCTGGGTAGAAGGAATGGGTGACGTTTCAGGCCGAGAGCCTTCCTCAGACTGAGAGTCAGGGGAGAGGGAGACGCGGAGATAAAGAAGGGTCAGGTATGAAAAGTATTCTAAGGCTGCCTGGGTCAAGACGAGATGGAGAGACCAGTGGAAGTCAGCGGAACCATCTAGGCTACACCATTACATCGATGACCCCATGGACGTCCCAGACCAGGACCTGCCCCGAAAGCAGTGGACAACCCTCAACCGCTTGAGGACAGGCATATGGAGTTGCGATGGAGAGGTGGGGCCTCGTGGACAGCGCCTCCTGCGAGTGTGGAGACCCAACACAGACAGTGGAGCACATAGTCACCAGTTGCCCCAAACACCGGCCACCGAATGGTGAACGAGGTCTGATTGACCTGGACGATGACACGTTGGCCTGGCTCGCCTCAACCGAGCTGCATGTCTAAAAGGCACACGACAGAAGAAGAAAGTGTGAAAACGACACATCAAAGGGGACGAGGTTCAAGGAAAATGTAGAATAGATCATTGTTAGCCAGGGGAAGATGACAACGAAGCGTACAAAGATGAAACTTTAGGAAAGGTGTCATTCTGTTCGGGGAACTAGGATGGGGAGGGATGGAAAGAGAGGGAAAGTAAGGGTTACTTGAAGTATTCTTCTTATCGAGTCCACACATAAGATTAGAAATTGTTCCGCCAGAGCTGAACACACTTCTCGGCATCTGCAGACAATGGTGTCGGTCTTGCGCGTCTTGTGCTTCTTGTGCGTGGTGGTGGAAAGATTGGTGGAAACAGGGCCGCGACGTGAACACTCTTTCCTTGACCCCACTTGAAGTTCGAGAAGTCAATATTCATACCGCTGGGGTGTAAGCTGCCCATGAGAAATATGTGGAGCTGCTGCTCCAATTTACTCTTGGCATCTGACAGTGGAGGAGGCCCAGCAGAGAACGATCAATGTGGGAATGGGAGGGTGAGTTAAATTGGTAAAACACTTTACCATTACCACATTACTCCCATCGTCCGCTGTCAGTGAGGCACAGCGCATATTGGAGGAACAGCATCTAATATTTCCTTGCCGGAGCACCCGGTGAAAACCCACGCGGTCACGGGAAGAACGTGCCAACTCCGTACAGACAGACACGGTAGTCAGGATCGAACCCGGGTCTCTGGTGCAGCCAGGCAGCAAATCTACCACGGTGCCTCGGTTCTTATTACCTAGTTTTAAATGATGATCCGTATTCCTAGTTGACCCTTATGCCATTTTTAGTTTAGTCCAGAGACACAGCGCGGAAACAGTCCCTTCGGCCCACTGAGTCCGCGCCGACCAGAGATTCCCGCACACTAAACCTATCCTACAGACGAGGGAACATTTACATTTATACCAAACCAATTAACCTACAAATCTGTACATGTTTGGAGTGTGGGAGGAAACCGAAGATCTCGGAGAAAACCCACGTGAGTCACGGGAAGAACATACAAACTCCATACAGACAGCACCCGTAGTCAGGATTGAACCCGGGTCTCTGGCGCTATAAGGCAGCAGCTCTACGGCCGCGCCACCATCCCCATTAGTCCGTTTAAAATTATAATCCGTATTACTGGTTTACCAATAGTGTGCGTGTGCCATATTTAGTTTATTTTAGTTTAGAGATACGGCTCATAGATGCAGCGCGGTAACAGGCCCTTCGGCCCACTGAGTTCGCGCCGACCAGCGATCACCCGGTACACTAGCGCTAACCAACATACACGAGGGACAATTTACCAAGCCAATTAACCTACAAACCTGTACATCTTTGTAGTGTGTGACGAAACCGGAGCATCCGGAGCAAACTCACATTGGTCATGGGGACAAGCTGCAAACTGCATACAGACATCACGCGTAGTCAGGATTGAACCCGGGTCGCTGGCGCTATAATACAGCAACTCTACCGCTGCGCCATCGTGCCGCCGCTTTATTTATTGTCCAATGTAGATTACATCGCATTGCCAATTAAAAATATTTTCCACCAGCTGTACGGTTATATATCTTGGGGTTCTGTCCAGTAAACGTTAGAAGGCCGAGTGTCTATCCGCTTGGGGCACCTGCATTTGTAGTGTTTATAGTATGTGCTTGCAATCTCCCCCTCTCCCACCCCCACCCCCACCCCCACCCCGGCGGAAAACTAAGCTAGTTATAGGAGCAGAATAAGGGCGGCACGGTGGCGTAGCGGTAGAGTGCCTGCCTCACTGCGCCAGGTGACCACGGTTCCATTCTGACCACTTGTGCTGTCTGTACGGAGCTTGTACGTTCTCCCCGTGACCTGCGTGGGTTTTCTCCGAGTTCCTCGGTTTCCTCACACACTCCAAAGACGTACAGGTATGTAGTAATTGGCTTGGTAAATTGGCTTGTTAAATGTAAAAATTGTCGCGTGGGTATAGGATAGTGTTAATATGCGGGGATCGCTGGTCGGCGCGGGCCCACTGGGCAGAAACGGCCAGTTTCCGCGCTGTATCTCTAAACTGATCAAAACTAAAATTCCAAAGACGTACAGGGTTGTAGGTTAATGGCTTGGTGTAGGTGTAAATATATATTTAAACTAAAACAAAAAATAGGTTATTCAGCCCATCAAGTCTACCCTGCCATTCAACCGTGGCTGATCTATCTTTCCCTCTGAACCCCCAATATATACGGCAGGCAATCAGGGGGGGGGGGGGGTGCAGCGAGACCTGGGTGTCCTTGTACACCAGTCACTAAAAGTTGGCGTGCAGGTACAGCAGGCAGTGAAGAAAGGCAATGGAATGTTGGCCTTCATA
>JAXLNO010000073.1:394762-397262 GCA_038087875.1 Malacoraja senta | reverse complement strand
AGAGAGTTAGATAGAGCTCTAGGGGCTAGTGAAGTCAAGGGATATGGGGAGAAGGGAGGCACGGGTTATTGATTGGGAACGACCAGCCATGATCACAATGAATGGCGGTGCTGGCTCGAAGGGCCGAATGGCCTCCTCCTGCACCTATTTTCTATGTAACAATAGGCTTGAGCAGGAGGTCAAATCTGCACCGCAGATGTTAAGGAGAACAGAACGCTAGCTGGCTTCTAAAAGGAAGCCGTATTATTGCATAGAAAGGAACTCCAGACGCTGGTTTGGACCGAAGATATGCAGAAGCGCTGGAGTAAATCAGGGAATCAGGAAGCACCTCTGGAGACAAAGGATCATAAGATCATAAGATCATAAGATCATGAGAGATAGACAATGGACCATAGACAATAGGTGCAGGAGGAGGCCATTCGGCCCTTCGAGCCAGCACCGCCATTCAATGTAATCATGGCTGATCATCCACAATCAGTACCCCGTTCCTGCCTTCTCCCCATATCTCGTGACTCCGCTATCTTTAAAAGCCCTATCTAGCTCTCTCTTGAAAGTATCCAGAGAACCGGTCTCCAACCCCCCCCCACCCCCCGAGGCATCGAATTCCACAGACTCACAACTCTCTGTGAGAAAAAGTGTTTCCTCATCTTCGTTCTAAATGGCTTACGCCTTATTCTTAAACCGTGGCCCCTGTTTCTGGACTCCCCTAACACCGAGATCATGTTTCCTGCCTCTTGCGTGTTGATCGAGTATACAAGCCCAGTCGCTCCATTCTCTCAGATTATGACAGTCCCGCCATCCCGGGAATTAACCGTGTGAATCTACGATGGAATCCATCAAGAATGTCCTTCCTCAAATCTGGAGACCAAAACTGCACACAATACTCCAGGTGTCGTCTCACTATGGCCCTGTACAACTGCAGAAGGACCTCTTTGCTCATATACTCAATTCCTCTTGTTATGAAGGCCGACATGCCATTCGCTTTCTTCACTGCCTGCTGTACCTGCATGCTTACTTTCGTTGACTGATGAACAAGGACCCTCCAGATCCCGTTGTACTTCCCCTTTTCCCAACTTGACGTCATTTAGATAATCATCTGCCTTCATGTTTTTGCTACCAAAGTGGATAACCTCACATTTATCGACATTAAACTGCTTCTGCCAAGCATCTGTCCACTCACCCAACCTGTCCAAGTCACCCTGCATTCTCATAACATCTTCCTCACAGTTCACACTGCCTCCCAGCTTTGTGTCATCTGCAAATTTCCTAATGTTACATTAAATCCTTTCATCTAAATCATTGATGCATATTGTAAATAGCTGCGGTCCCAGCACCGAGTCTTGCCGTACCCCACTAGACACTGTCTGCCATTCTGAAAGGGACCCGTTAATCCCCACGCTTTGTTTCCTGTCTGCCAACCAATTTTCTATCCATGTCAGCACCCTACCCCCAATACCAGGCGCTCGAATTTTGCCCACTAATCTCCTATGTGGGATCTTATCAAATGCTTTCTCAAAGTCCAGGTACACTACATCCACTTGTCCATTTCCGAGTTACATCGTCAATAAAATTCCAGAAGATCAGTCAAGCATGACTTCCCCTTTGTAAATCAATGCTGACTTGGACCGATCCCGTTGCTGCTATCCAAATATTCCACTATTTCATCTTTTATGATTGGCTCCAGCATCTTCCCCACCACCGATGTCAGGCAAACTGATCAATAATTCCCTGTTTTCTCTTTCCCGCCTTTCTTATAAAGTGGGATAACATTAGCTACCCTCGAATCCACAGGAACTGATCGTGAATCTAAAGAACATTGGAAAATGATCACCAATGCGTTTCAAGAGTCACTTCCCTAAGCATCCTGGGATACAGACCACCAGGCCTTGGGGGTCTATCAGCCTTCAGTCCCATCAGTCTACCCAACATCATTTCCTACCTTCAGTTCCTCCGCTGCCCCAGATCCTCTGGCCAGGAAGGTTGTTCCAGTCCACCTTAGTGAAGACGGATCCAAAGTACCTGTTCAACTTATCTGCCATTTCCTTGTTCCCCATAATAAATTCACCTGTTTCAGTCATAGAAACATAGAAACATAGAAAATATGTGCAGGAGTAGGCCATTCGGCCCTTCGAGCCTGCACCGCCATTCAATATGATCATGGCTGATCATCCAACTCGGTATCCTGTACCTGCCTTCTCTCCATACCCCCTGATCCCTTTAGCCACAAGGGCCACATCTAACTCCCTCTTAAATATAGCCAATCATCACATCCAACTCCCTCTTAAATATAGCCAATCATCACATACAGTCATCACATACCTAAAGAAGCTTTTACCATCCTCCTTTATATTCATGGCTAGCTTACCTTCGTACCACACCTTTTCTCCCCGTATTGCCTTTTTAGTTATCTCTGTTGCTCTTTAAACGTTACCCAATCCTCTGGCTTCCCGCTCATCTTTGTTATGTTGTACTGCTTCTCTTTTATTTTTATACTGTCCCT
>JAXLNO010000073.1:377262-392262 GCA_038087875.1 Malacoraja senta | reverse complement strand
CCAGATGTGCTGGAGGACAGAGGATCTAAGGGGGTAGATGAACGGAAATACATTTTCATTAGGCGAGAAATATTATTGGGTAGGCTAATGGGACTAAACGATGATAAATCCCCTGGGCCTGATGGTCTGCAACCGAGGGTCCTCAGGGAGGTGTATCTAGAAATAGTAGACGCTTTGACGATCATTTTCCAATGTTCAATAGATTCAGGGTCAGTTCCTGTGGATTGGAGGATAGCTAATGTAATCCCACTTGTCAAGAAAGGAGCGATAGAGAAAACGGGGAATTACGGACCATTTCGCCTGACCGGTGGTGGGAAAGATGCTGGAGTCAATTATTAAAGAGGTAACAATGGCGCATTTGGATAGCAGTAAAAGGATTAGTCCAAGTCAATATGGATTTGTGAAAGGGAAATCATGCATGACTAATCTTCTGGAATATTTTGAGGATGTGGCAAATAAAATGGATGAAGGGGAGCCAGTGGATGTAGTGTATCTAGACTTTCAGAAAGCCTTTGATAAGGTCCCGTGCGGGAGACTGGTGACTAAAATTAGAGCACATGGTATTGGGGGTAGGCTGTTAACACGGATAGAAAATTGGTTGGCAGACAGGAATCAACACGAGTAGGAGTGAACGGATCCTTTTCAGAATGGAAGGCAGTGGCGAGTGGAATGCCGCAAGGCTCGGTGTTGGGGTCGCAACTGTTTACCATATAAATATTAATGATTTGGAAGAGGGAATTAGGAGCAACACTAGCAAGTTTGCGGATGACACAAAGCTGTTTGGCAGTGTGAACTGTGAAGAGGATGTTGGGAGGTTGCAGGGTGACCTGGACAGGTTGAGTGAGTGGGCAGATGCGTGACAGATGTAGTGTAATATAGATACATGTGAGGTTATCCACTTTGGCGGCAAAAACAAGGAGGCAGATTATTATCTCAATGGGGTTAGGTTAGGGAAAGGGGGGGGGGTGCAGCGAGACTTGGGTGTCCTTGTACACCGGTCACTGAAAGTTGGCGTGCAGGTACAGCAGGCAGTGAAGAAAGCTAATGGAATGTTGGCCTTCATAACAAGAGGGTTTCAGTATACGAGTAAAGAAGTTCTTCTGCAATTGTATAGGGCTCTGGTGAGACCACATCTGGAGTATTGTGTACAGTATTGGTCTCCCAATTTGAGGTAGGGCATCCTTGCGATGGAGGCAGTGCAGCGTAGGTTGACGAGATTTTTCCCTGTGATGGCGGGAGTGTCATATGAGGAAAGATTGAAGACTAGGCTTATATTCACTGGAGTTTAGAAGGATGAGGGGATATCTTATAAAAACATATAAAATTATAAAAGGACTGGACAAGCTAGCTGCAGGAAAAATGTTCCCAATGTTGGGCGAGTCCAGAACCAGGTGGACACAATCTTAGAATAAAGGGGAGGCCATTTAAGACTGAGGTGAGAAAAAACTTTTCACCCAGAGAGTTGTGAATTTGTGGAATTTCCTGCCACAGAGGGCAGTGGACGCCAAGTCACTGGATGGATTTAAGAGAGAGTTAGATAGAGCTCTAGGGGCTAGTGCAGTCAAGGGATATGGGGAGAAGGGAGGCACGGGTTATTGATTGGGAACGACCAGCCATGATCACAATGAATGGCGGTGCTGGCTCGAAGGGCCGAATGGCCTCCTCCTGCACCTATTTTCTATGTAACAATAGGCTTGAGCAGGAGGTCAAATCTGCACCGCAGCTGTTAAGGAGAACAGAACGCTAGCTGGCTTCTAAAAGGAAGCCGTATTATTGCATAGAAAGGAACTCCAGACGCTGGTTTGGACCGAAGATATGCAGAAGCGCTGGAGTAAATCAGGGAATCAGGAAGCATCTCTGGAGACAAAGGATCATAAGATCATAAGATCATGAGAGATAGACAATGGACCATAGACAACAGGTGCAGGAGGAGGCCATTCGGCCCTTCGAGCCAGCACCGCCATTCAATGTAATCATGGCTGATCATCCACAATCAGTACACCGTTCCTGCCTTCTCCCCATATCTCGTGACTCCGCTATCTTTAAAAGCCCTATCTAGCTCTCTCTTGAAAGTATCCAGAGAACCGGCCTCCACCCCCCCCGAGGCATCGAATTCCACAGACTCACATCTCTCTGTGAGAAAAAGTGTTTCCTCATCTTCGAGGTGCTGCTCCTCCAATTTGCGGTGGGACTCACTCTGGTCATAGCGGAGGCCTAGGACAGAAAGGTCGGATTCGCAATTGGAGGGGGAGTTGAAGTGCTGAGCCTCTGGGAGATCAGGTTGGTTATTGTGAACTGAGCAGAGGTGTTCAGCGAAACGATCGCCAAGCCTGCGCTTGTCTTACCGATGTAGAGCAGTTGACACCTGGAACAGCGGATGCAATTGATGAGGTTGGAGGAGGTGCAGGTGAACCTCTGCCTCACCTGGAAAGACTGCCAGAAAGTGGCATCATAATTAGATAGAGTGGTAAAGAACGCACATGATATGCTTGCCTTACTTGGTCTGTGCGTTGAGCATAAGAGCCAAGAAGTCAGGATGCAGCTCTATAGGACTTTGGCTAGGCCGCGTTTGGAGTATTGTGTGCATTCCGGCCCCTTTTAAAGGAAGGATGTGGAGGCTTTGGAGAGGGTGCAGAGAAGGTTTCATCAGAATAACGATGCCTGGATTAGGGCACTACATATTAGCTATAGGAGAAGTTACCGATATCCACAGGGTGGCGCCAGCAAAGGCTGTCTCGCCAACAGTCTGTCTGTCCCTTCCTTCTTTGTTGTTTGATAGTATGTGTTAAATGTTTGTTTTGGTATTCTTTCGCTTGGTTTATGTGGGGGGCGGTTGGGGGGAGGGGGGTGGGCGAGGGTGTTGGGGAAAACGTTTTTAAATCTCTCAGCTCGAAGGAGATGTGATTTTTTTTCCGTATCGTATCTCCGTCCGCACTGCGGCCTAACGTCAAGGAGTTGGCGGCATTTGCTGGAGACCGACTTCGGGGAGGTGCAACCGCGGGAGCGTGCGGACTTTAACATCGTGGCGCTCGCGGACCCTGGTTAGAGAAGACTTCGGGGAGCTCCAAGCCGCAGGAGCTTCGACCGCCCCGAGGCGGGAGCTTCGATCGCCCTGACGCGGGAGCTTCGATCACCCCGACGGGGGTTTCGATCGCCGGCTGCGGGAGCTTCGATCGTCCCGACTGCGGATGGTTTGACTGCCCCGACCGCGGGAGAATTAATGAGGAAGAGGATTGGACTTTATCGCCTCCATCACAGCGAGGAACTTGGAGAATCCGCTGTGGTGGACGTTTATGTTGACTTTTATACAGTTGTGTGTCTTGTTGCTTTGTTTTAGTATGGCTGTGTGCTAATTCGAATTTCACTGTACCTCAATTGGTACACGTGACAATAAACTGACCTTGAAACCTTGAAACCTTGAAGTTGGACCGACTTGGATTGTTTTCCCTGGAATGCTGGAGACCTGGAATATGTAGATCGTTAGGAATATACAGATAGGGTGGATATTCAGAACCTATTTCCCAGAATGGAAAATAATAAATACGAAAGGGCATAGTTTTGGCGTGAGGGGGGAAGTTGAAAGGCAATGTTTCTTTCCACAGAGGGTGGTGAGTGCCTTGATCGCTCAGCTGGTGCGGTGTCTGAAGCAGATACGATTTAGGAGTGTTTTGGATTTCCAAAGGGATATGGATATGGATTATGTGCAGGCAGATAAGAATCTGACGAAGCATCATGTTCGGCACAGACATTGTGGGCCGAAGGGCCAGTTTCTGTGCTGTTCTGTGTTCACAAGCCAACATACAGTGTTGGTGTTGGCTGATTGGTTTGTGTAATGGAGTGGGATATGACCTCAGCTCTCTCTACGTCCTTGGGGCATTGGGTACAGCTGTTGTAAACAATGCTGTGATACATCCTGGTAGCATATTTCCTGTGGCACATCTCTAAAGGTTGGCTGGAGTTGTTGGTGATATCTCCAACTTTCTTAGCGTTCAGAGGAAGGCCATGAATAAGTTCTAGGAGCAGAATTATGCCATTCAGCCCATCAGGTCTACTCCGCCATAGCTTATCTATCTTTCCCTCTCAACCCCATTCTCCTGCCATCGCCCCATAACCCTTGACACCCGTACTAATCACGAATCTCTTAATCTCCACTTTAAAAACGTCATTGGACTTGGCCTCAACAGCCGTCTGTGGCAATGAATACCACCGACTTTCCACCCTCTGGCTAAATAAAATCCTTCTCATCATGTTTCTAAAGGTATGTCCTTTTATTCTGAGGTTGTGGCCTCTGGTCCTAGACTCTCCCAATAGTGGAAGCATCCTCTCCACATCTACTCTATCCAGGCCTTTCATATCGGTAGATTCCAATGCCCCCCACCCTCCCGTCCTTCGAAATTCCAGCGAGTATAGACGTAGCGCTTTCAAACGTTCATCTTATATTAACCCACCCGGTAGAGCCATTGGTGTGTTTTCTTGGCAGTTTCGTCAATATGGTTGTTCCATAAAAATTATTGCTGGCAGTTATGCCCATGAACACTGCCGTCTCGCCCATCCCCACTTTGGCACGATTGGTGCTGATTGGGGCATGTAGTCCACCTCGATTCATGAAGTCAATAACTCGGCACCGTGGGTATGGCCTCTGGTCCTCAACTCTCGCACCCGTGGCGCAGCGGTAGAGTTGCTGCCTTAAGAGGCCCGGGTTCCATCCGGACTATAGGTGCTGTCTGTATGGAGGTTGTCCGTTCTCACCGTGACCTGCGTGGGTCTTCTCAGAGATCTTCGGTTGCCTCGCACACTCCAAAGACGTACAGGTTTGTAGGTTAATTGACTTGTCTAAGTGTAAATTGTCCCCAGTGCGTGGAGGATGATGTCCATGTGCGGGGATCGCTGGTCGGCGAACTCGGTGGGTCGAAGGGCCTATTTCCGCGCTGTATCTCTAAACTAAACTATAATAAACTAAACTCTCTAATCTCTCCTCATTCTTTTTATACTTGCCCACACTTCTTCTTTCCACCCATCATAAAGCCTTTCTTTCCTTCTCTTCATCCGTGCATTATTTCCCCCTTTTTATGCACAATTCATGCTACTAATTAAAAGCCTGCTTTATGCTGACAAAGTAATTAGATCCATTAATCCATGTGATCCGTGGATATTCTATTTCTGGGTAAGTAAATGAGATCGATAGGCTTGCCGGACCCAACACCAATTACCAAACCTACCCCCAAATGTCCCAGCGTAGCCGGAAAATAACCCCATGCATAAGTCGTCGGAAGAGATACAGATGCAAGATGGACCCAAAATGCCGAAATAACTCAGCGGGACAGGCAGCATCTCTGGATACAAGGAACGGGTAACGTTTCGGGTCGAGATCGTTGTTCAAGAGGAGTCTCGACGGGAAACGTCACCCATTTTTACTGAGTTACTCCACCATTTTGCGTCTATCTCCTGTGTAAACCAGCATCGGCACAGATACGATGGAATATTTAAATCAGTATCTACAAAAATCTACTTCAGTTAACCAATTTAATTACCCGCGCGAAGGGATATTTCACCCCATTCCTCAACTCCTCTCTGAATTTCTTCTGCGTCACAACGTAAATGCACGTATTCGCGCAACAGCTCAGAAGGAGAAGCATGTGACCAGATTCTTGAAAGATAAATATCGGGTCGTTATAACCGGAGTAGAAAAACGTGTCCGTAATCCGGTAGTACAGATGGCGCGCCATGTACGTCGCCCATAACAGGACGACGTTTCCGGAAATGCTGAAGAGTAGAATGATGGACATCCTCCTGCTTTCTAGCTCGGGATCACCGTCACTTCCTGCATTGATGGCTCTCAATGACCGTCGGACTCTATTGGAAACTAATATGTGTCTTATGGTCAACGCGTTAAACAGTATAATGAGGACTATTGCCAGATACGGTGTTAAGACATGACTAATCCATGAATACGCTACCCACACGGGTATGGTATAAAATCCGGGTATGGTTCCACAGGACATTGGGACATTGTCAACGAAGAACAAAGGTTTCAACCCTAAGTACAAAGGAACGTATTGCAAACAGCTCAGAACAAACACATTTCTTATTATAGCATTTGCCGTTTTCTCAGTGAAGTATTTAGTTTTCAGGTCTGACAACAAATAGCAACGAGCGGTTAAAGGTGAAAGCGACGGACAGCCAGACAGAAAAGTCCCTGGACATGTAAACCTGCACCGTTTTGAGGCGACACGCCGGAGTATAGGACAGAGTAGGGAGTAGATACCAATGACCCTGTTCATTATGACACCGGTGATAACGACCTGTAGATCTCACACTGCCGTAGCCACCAGTAGTGTGTGATGCATTTGGAGAGTCCGCACCTTCCCCGACTCAGGATAACAATCGCTATTATATTAACTGTAAGAAAGAAGTGGTTATTTCCTTCAGAGTGTGTCAGACTTTGTTGAAATGTAATGTTTCAGTGTATTGTGCCCGCCGCTTTGTGGCAGCATAAACCCTATGGGAGGCACGGTGAGTTACAGCCTTACAGCGCCTTACGGGTGCGTGTCTGTACGGAGTTTGTACGTTGTCCCCGTGACCTGCGTGGCGTTTCTCCGAAACTTCGATTTCCTTCCGCACTCCAAAGACGTATCGGTTAATTGGCTTGGTATAAATGTAAAAACATAAACAACGTCTACCTACTGGCTGGAGTCGCTCCCCCAGACATAAGGAGAGCTGTTGCAAGTAGGACAGAGCGTCTGAAACAACTTGACAGACGATAGACACCCATTACAGAACTATGTGCCCAATACTAGGCGGTTAAAATCCGTAAGAGGTCCCTAACCAGCGTCACCCCATTGGAAACAACACCAACTGAAGCTCGCCTCCAGATGTGGAAGAACAGATTATCCACTCTCCCTATTTCCACCAAGACGGGCATCCAGCAGCAGAGCGCTTACCACCAGGTGCTGATAAACACTGGCTGAACTGGAGATGTCTCAACCGACTGTGAACGGGGTCGGGTGGTCAAGGGTGACAATGCACAAATGGGGCTACATCGAGGGTACAACAACCTGTGACTGTGGCACACAGACCCAGACAATGCAACAGCACTGCAATGCCCATTGCTGAATAATCCATGTACTACTGTAGACCTTGACTCCAATAGCGCAACGATGCGTACAGCAGTGGCGAGCCACTATACAGCATAAAGACACGAAAGAAGGAGACTGTAAAAACAATGTCACCAGTATAGGATAGAAACAAAGAAACATAGAAAATATGTGCAGGAGGAGGCCATTCGGCCCTTCGAGCCAGCACCGCCATTCATTGTGATCATGGCTGATCGTCCTCTATCAATAACCTGTGCCTGCCTTCTCCCCATATCCCTTGACTCCACTAGCCCCTAGAGCTCTATCTAACTCTCTCTTAAATCGATCCAGTGACTTGACCTCCATAGTGCTAATATGCGGGGATGCTGGCCGGTGCGGAATGGGTGGGCCGAAGGACCTCTTTCTGCGGTGTATTCCTTAACGAAACGGAACTAAACGGGTTTCAACGTGTCTTTTTGCGTCGTCAATCTAGTAGATTTCTAGTCAAATACACTGCAATATAGCTAGTAATAATTTCCGTGCCATGCGTAAAGCCATCCCGGTACTTAGTGGATCATTGTTTTATATACCATCTATTCAGTAAGATTATAGAGGGTAATATCGCCGTGCTTGAGAATTATAGACGAGAGAACGTTATTTCCTCTCTGAGAAGATTGGGTTTTGTTTCATCAAAGAGTAACTCAGCGGGACAGGCAGCATCTCTGGAGAGAAGGAATGGGCGACGTTTCGGGTCGATACACTTCTTCAGAATGGTTAGGGATAAGGGAAACGAGAGATATAGACGATGATGTGGGGAGATAAAGAATGATGGGCAAATAAAGAGTAATGAAAGGAGAGCAACGAGTATCAAGAGACAGCGCGAACGCGATATTGGCTCACGAATATCAAAAGAGGCCAAGTTGTACTTATGGAATTTCCAATGGGCCAAAGCGCATGATTGGTCGGATCCTGCTCCTTTTTATAAGAATGCTCTTTGCTGGTTACATGAGAATAAACATGTTTAGTTTAGTTTAACCTCCCTTTCATTTACTCAATTTACACCTCACGCTGCGTCGGTAAGGCCAGCAGCATAATCAAGGATGAGTATCACGCCGGCCACTCCCTCTTCTCCCTCTCCCATCGGGCAAATGTCGCACCTCCAGATTCAGGGACAGTTTCCTCCCAGCTGGTATCAGCAGCTGAACCACCCTACCACAACCGCAGAGCAGTCCTGAACTGCTATCTACCTCATTGGAGACCATCGGACTAACTTGATCGGACTTTGCTGGCTTTACCTTCTACTAAACCTTATTCCCATATCATGGATCAGTGTCGATTGTAATCATGTATTGTCTTTCCGCTGAATGATGAGCGCGCAACAAAAGCTTTACCCTGTACCTCTGGACACGTGACAATAAACTAATACACATCGCCAAACGAATAAAGTAAACCATATGTAGTCTCTGTGACGAAGCGGTCAAATCAAAGTATAACGGTGTACATTTGTGAAGGAGAAAGAAACAAAAGATCAGAGATACAGCGCGGAAACAGGCCTTCGGCACGTCGAGTATGCGCAGCAGAGCGATCCCGCACACTAACACAATCCGGCATACACAAGGGACAATTTACAATTATACCAAAGCCAATTAACCTACAAACTTGCACGTCTTTGGAGTGTGGGAGATAACCGGAGCACCCAGGGAAAACCCACCCAGGTCACGCGAGAACGTACACACTCATCGCAGACAGCACCGATAGTCAGGATCGAACGCGGATCTTTGGCGCTGTTAGGCAGTAGCACTGCCGCTACTTCACCGCGCCGCCATGTAAGCGAATATTAATTAAAATATACTGTACGAGAAGAATCCCTTAGAGTCATAGATGCTAGAGTGTGGAAACAGGCCCTTCGGCCGAACGTGCCCACACCGGCCAACATGTCCCAGCTAGACTAGTCCCACCTGCCCGCGTTTGGCCCATATCCCTCCAAACCTGTCTTAAGCAAGTACCTGTCTAACTGTTTCTTAAACGTTGGAATAGTCCCAGCCTTAACTACCTCCTCTGGCAGCTCAATAGACAATAGGTGCAGGAGTAGACCATTCGGCCCTTCGAGCCAACACCGCCATTCAATGTGATCATGGCTGATCATCCACAATCAGTACCCCGTTCCTGCCTTCTTCCCAGATCCATTGACTCCGCTATCTTTTAGAGCTCTGTCTAGCTCTCTCTTGAAAGCATCCTGAGAACCGGCCTCCACTGCCCTCTGAGGCAGAGAATTCCACAGACTCACAACTTTCTGTGTGAAAAGGTTTTTCGTCTTCTCCGTTCCATACACCCACCACCCTTTATGTGAAAAGTTGTTCCTCAGATTCATATTAAATATTTCTCCCTTCGCCTTAAACCTATGTCCTCTGGTCCTCGATGCCCCTACTCTGGGCAAGAGCTTCTTTGCGTCTACCCGATCTATTCCTCTCATGATTTTATACACCTCTACAAGGTCATTCTCTCGTCCTGCTTCAAACCCACTCTCCGATTTGTCCGAACATGCACTTCTCATTTTCTGTACCGTCTTAAAGCACAAAATGGCCAAGAGAGGACACCGAACCATTAATAGAACATATAATTAAAACGACTTACCTGAGTTCCCAACTACCGCAAGGATTGTATGATAAACCGCGTAAACCACGGCGGATATTGGTTCGTGCATCATCTCTATGATTCAGGGCTTTGGTTGCGAAACATGTGGTGCGCGGGTTGAATCATTCCTGATATACACTTGAATTCAGTCACCAGTGAATTCAGGACACCATCAAATTTGTGTTGTGTAAGAAGGAACTGCAGATGCTGGTTTAAATCGAAGACATAAAATGCTGGAGTAACTCAGCGGGCAGGCAGCATCTCTGGAGAGAAGGAACGGGTGACATTTCGGGTCGAGACCCTTCTTCAAACTGGTTAGGGATAAGCAGAAACGAGAGATGTAGAGTGTGATGTGAAGAGATAAAGAACAATGAATGAAAGATATACAAAAAAGTAACGATGATAAAGGAAACAGGCCATTGTCATCTGTTTGTTGGGTGAGAACGAGAAGCTGGTGCGACTTGGGTGGGGGAGGGATGGTGAGAGAGAGAGAATGCCGGGGCTACCTGAAATGAGGAACACCTTCGCTCAGCCCGCGTGAACCTACCTGATCTCCTGTTTGCCGGATACTTTAATCTGCTTTCCATTCCAACACATACCTTTCTGTCCTACGTCTCCTCCATTGTAAGATTGAGGCTAAACGCAAATTGGAGGAACAGCATCTCACATTTCGCGCGGGCAGCTTGCAGCTCAGTGGTATGAATATCTAATGTGTGATATTGGTCGGGAACAGTCAGTATGCCATAACCTATTGAATTTTAATTCAGTCGAAAAAAACTGCTGTCCCACATTATAACGGATTAATTGCATACAATTGAGATTATTCTGTTTTTTGACCCAACCCGATTTGAGCCAAATGAACTAATACAACTTGGTAGCACAGATGTTAGATTAAAAAAACACCTACTGAATTCAATTGTTTGGCCACCTTGTGCAGGCTTAATCTAATGTATCTCTTCATATTTTTAATAGACTAACGCTACCAGTGCGGCCAGCAACTTTGCAGAGGACACCAGGATTGTTGCACGGTGGAAAATGGCAAGGTTGTCTGAGGCCACAAAGGATGTGGATAAAACTTAGAACGTGGGCAAGGATATGGCTATGAGAATGTAACTCTGGACAAGTGTGAGATAATAGATTTTGGGAAGGTGAACCGGGCCAGGAGATACGTGGTAGTGAATGGCAGCGAGCTGGGGAGTATTATCGAAAGCTCGAGGTAAAAGTATGTATTTCCATGAATGTGGAGAAACATGTAGACTGACTAATCAAGAAGCCTAAGGTGTACCTGAATGTATCCGCTTTGAGTGATAAGGTCATTAGGTCATGTGATAGGACTAGAATTAGGCCATTCGGCCCATCAATCTACTCTGCCATTCAATCACTGCTGATCTAACTCACCCTCCTAACCCCCTATTCCTGCCCCCTCCACATAACCTCTGACACCCGTACTAATCAAGAATCTATCTATCTCTGCCTTAAATATATAAACTGACGGCCTTCACAGCCTTTGTGGCAAAGAATTCTAGAGATTTACCACCCTCTGACGAAATATATGTCTCTTCATCTCCTTTCTAAAATAACGTCCTTTACTTCTGAGGCTGTGACCTCTAGTCCTAGCCTCTCCCACTAGTGGAAACATCCTCTCCACATCCACTCTTTCCAAGCCTTTCACTATTCTGTATGTTTCAATGAGGCCCCCCCTCATTCTTCTAAACTCCAGCGAGTACACGCCCAGTGCTGAGAAACGCTCATCACAGGCAAACCTACTCATTCCTGTGATAAAATTGGGACGCCATGTTGCAAACGGACAAAACATTGGTTAGGCCGCAGTTTTTGAGTCTGATAACGTGGATGGATCAAGCGGGCTCTGACGACGGCCATTTGGGAAGACAAGGAAGAAATTGCTTGTGGCTTATCGGGTATATTTGCATCATCTTTAGCCACATGAAAGTTACTGGGTCTTGACATCAGTGGTGGGGAAGTTTACAAGTTCGCAAGTCATTGTAGTGGAATTAGGCCTTTTGGCCCAATCGAGTCTACTCCACCATTCAATCATGGCAGTTCTCTGCCCCCAATCCCATTTTCCTGCCTTTTCCCCCATAACCCGTGACACCCGTTCGAATCAATATCTTGTCTAACTCTGCCTTAAAAACATCAACTGACTTGGCCTCCACAGTCCTCTCTAGCAATGAGTTCCATAGATTAACTTTACCTTCTGACCCTTCATCCTCACGTCCTTTCGAAAAGAGCGCCCTTTAATTCTGAGACTATGACTCCTGGTCCTAGACTCTCCTGCCAGTGGAAACATCCTTTCCACATCCACTCTATCTATGCCTTTCATTATTCTGTAAGTTTCCTTGTGCCCGCCCCCCCCCCATCAACCTTCTAAAGTCCAACGAGTAGAGGCCCAGTGCTGTCAAACGCTCATCATAGGCTAACCCACTCATTCCTGGAATCATTCTTGTAAACATCCTCTAGACCCTCTGCAGAGCCAGCACATCCTTCCTCAGACATGGGACCTAAATGTGCTCACAGTACTCCAAATTCGGCCTGACCAGCGCCTTATAGAGCCTCGGCATTACATCCCTGTTTTTTCTATTCCAATCCTCTTGATATAAATGCTAGCATTGAATTTGTATCCCTGACAGTTACTGGAATGTACTCTGAACGACCCGATCAGCAAGTATTTGGGATAGGCGAGCAACGATTTGCGGTAGTCAGCATGACTTTATGCATGTGTGAAATAATTTCTCACAAATCTATCTGAGCTTTTTAAAAAGCGAGCAAGAGGTCTTACAAGGACCTGTCCGTTGACAAGAGACAGTGGTGTCCTGAGTGCAAGCAAGGTTTTCGAATTATAGTCTAGTCGGTGTTCTGAGCCTGATTGACGGTGAGAATTTGCTGCAGCTGAACTCTGAATATCGGGTGTAGCGCGACATTCACGACAGGTCTCTGGGCCTTTACAAACAGCGGAAGCCTGTGCCAGACTGATTCCTGGGATGGCAGGACTTTCATATGAAGAAAGACTGGATAGACTCGGCTTGTACTCGCTAGAATTTAGAAGATTGAGGGGGGATCTTATAGAAACGTATACAATTCTTAAGGGATTAGACAGGCTAGATGCAGGAAGATTGTTCCCGATGTTGGGGAAGTCCCGAACACGGGGTCACAGTTTAAGGCTAAGGGGGGAAGTCTTTTAGGACCGAGATGAGAAAAACATGTTTCACACAGAGAGTGGTGAGGCTGTGGAATTCTCTGCAGAAGAAGGTAGTTGAGGCCAGTTCATTGGCTATATTTAAGAGGGAGTTAGATGTGGCCCTTGTGGCTAAAGGGATCAGGGGGTATGGAGAGAAGGCAGGTACAGGATACCGAGTTGGATGATCAGCCATGATCATATTGAATGACGTTCCAGGCTCGAAGGGCCGAATGGCCTACTTCTGCAACTATTTTCTATGTTTCTATGTTTCTATGAAATGCAAAGGCATGGGGAAATTTGGAGTAATTTTACCCTGCCCACGCCGAAGGGGAAAACCGGAAGTCACTGCAGTAGGCAGTGGCGTTGACACGAAATCCTTCATCGTGTTCGGTGTGAATGGAGCAAGACTGCTTCAGCAAGGTATTTCGCACAATGATCATTTGAGAGTCTAAAATATGTTCGGCTCAAAATAGAGTTCCATGTTTTAGCCAAATGAAACTTATCCCTTCTTCTGGCATTGTATCAATATCCATCAGAAACCAGCGTAATCCATGTGCCTTTCTAAAAGACTTAGTTGACAGTATCGTATCGACTTCCTCTACCTTCTGCCGGCCAACTACCACTCCATGGGTCACTGAGGCGTTCCGCACATCCTTTACACTTTGTTCCCTTTCGCCTTCAATCTACACCCTCTTGTATTTTGCGGTTTGCCATATTTATTTAAGCCGCTGGGGTGTAAGCTGCTCAAGCGAAATATGAGGTGCTGTTCCTCCAATTTGCGCTGGGCCTCACTCTGACAGTGGATGAGACCCAGGACAGAAAGGGCAGTGTGGGAATGGGAAGGATGATTAAAGTGTTTGGGCGACCGGAGCGAAGGTGTTCAACGAAATGATGACCCAGTCTACGTTTGGTCTCGCAGATGTAGTTTAATTTAGTTTAGCTTAGAGATACAGCGCGGAAACAGGCCCATCGGCCCACCAGCGACCCCTGCCTATTAACACGTTCCTACACACTTGGGGCATTTTAAACATTTACCAAGCCAATTGACCAACAAACGTGTACGTCTTTGGAGTGTTTGAATAAACCAAAGATCTCGATGAAAACCCACGCAGGTCAAGGGGAGACCGTACAAACTCCCCACAGAGAGCACCCATAGTCAGGTTCGAACGTTAGTCTCCGCCACCGACCCGGCACCTCGAACAACGGATACAGTAGATGAGGTTGGAGGAACAAATCCATATCCTGGTCAGATGTCCCAAATTCTGCCTCTGTTGCAGTTCATGTACGCAGATCGGAAGACGAATTATTTCGTTCGCAATAGAGCTGGAACGTGGCGAGCGTGGAACATCGACTTGTCAAAAACTGAGATGCAGTGTACAGAGAGGACTGCTATCATTTGTTGAACGGAGAGGTAAGAAACAAGGTTATGGACAAATTAGCATCAAATTGGAGCTAGAACCTAGAAATTCGTATGGATTAGTAGTATGCTGCCTGAAAAGGTGCCAGTCAGACAAACCTTCCACATATATACTCAAAGTGTGTGGATATCTCCATGAAGATGTGTAGAAGGGAATTGCAGATGCCGGCGTAGAAGGAATAGGTGACCTTCCGGGTCGACACCCTTCTTCGAGTTTGAAGAGAGGTAGGGCCAGGAACGTCACACATTCCATTTCTCCAGAGATGCTGCCTGACCCGCTGAGCTACTCCCGCATTTTGCGTCTATCTTTGCTGCAGGATAGGCAGCATCGGTGGAGGGAAATGGGCAGTCGTCTGTTCATTAAGAAGGGTCTCGACCCGAAACGTCATCCATTTCTTCACTACAGATTGCTGCCTGTCCCACTGAGTTACTCCAGCATTTTGTTTCTATCTTCTCTCCATCGATGTTGCCTGACCCGTGTATGTGCTCCAGCCTTTTGTTTTTTTGTATTAAGTAAAACAGATTGTTTGTGCAAATGAGTGGAATTAACATCACCAATTACATTACAGTGTCTCACAACAGTCCTCTGAGAACTATGAGAAGTGGCGGCGCGGCACTGGCTGCAGCGGCTCATCGGCAGTCCTGTTTGTTTGTGTTTTTTGTGTTGTTTATTTCGTTTT
>JAXLNO010000073.1:309762-374762 GCA_038087875.1 Malacoraja senta | reverse complement strand
GGACCAGACCCAACGGGTCTGCACTTGGTCTAGTATACTTTTAAAACTCTGTGTTAAATATATATATATATCTATATCTATATATATATCTATATCTATATATATATCTAAAACTATATATATATATATATATATTCAGATATATATATAAGTATTCAGACCGAAGAAGGATCTGGACCCGAAACGTCACCCGTTCCTTCTCTCCTGAGATGCTGCCTGTCCCGTTGAATTATTCCAGTATTTTGTGTCTAACTTCATTGTAAACCAGCGTCTGCAGTTCCTTCCCACACACTTCAGAATGGCTGATTTATTGCATGTTTGCCAATGTTTTGGTTTCATCTTTGCGGATTTCCCACCACATATGAGGAACATTGTTCTGAAAATAAAATGTATACCCTAGATATTGTCTTAAGATGCCATATTGGTCAGCGATTAGTGCTTTCGATTATTTAGTTTAGTTTAGTTTAGTTCAGTTTAGTTTAGTTTAGAGATATAGCGCGGAAACAGGCCCACCGGTCCACCGAATCCGCGCCGACCAGCGATCCCCGCACATTAACACTATCCTACACACACTAAGAACAATTTACAATTACAATTATTCCAAGCCAATTAACCTACAAACCCGTACGTCTTTGGAGTGTGGGAGGAAAGCGGAGAAAACACACGCAGATCACAGGGAGAAGTACAAACTCCGTACAGACAGAAGCCGTAGTCGGGATCGAACCCGGGTCTCTGATTTTGGCAGAAGCGCTTCCCTTTAATCCAACAGATTTGGCTTTGATTCAAATGTACACGGGCTTGATATGTTGCATTTCACCTTCATAAGCACGCTAACAGGAACAACGTAGGGGGCGCTGACCTGTGTGCGGCTGCCCAGCCAACAGCTCTCTGTCCTTTCACCTTATTTTTTTATTTTAGTCAGTAAAGTGTTTTGTTTTGGAGGTCTAGACTTTTTTGTGTGGGGGGGGAAGGGGGAAAACTAGTTTTCAGGGTCCCTACCTGGCCGGAGAGGCAGCTTTTCTCCGGGCTGCAGCTTCGACCCGTCCTCGCGGCCTACCAGCGGGCCTGGAGCGGCGTTTCCTGTCGGGGACCGCCCAGAACCTCGGCTTCGGCGGCGGCACAGCGCTGGAGCGCTATCCGGAGCGGGCGGTGCCTTGCCCGGGTCGCCGCGCTGGAGCTCCGGTGAGCTGAGGATCGCTGGAGAAAACATCGCGGAGCTGCGGGACTGTGGAGCGACCAGCTGTGGGCAGCGGCGCTGAACTTGACACCGGGAGCCTGGGATCTCTAGATGAGATTGCCAGTTGTGGAGCTCCAACCGGCGCGGCCTTGTTGGCTTCGGAAGCCGCGGCCCCCAGTGCGGAAGCGGCCGTTCCAGGGTTCCCAAGCTGCTGGGAGGACTCTCCCGACGCCGGAACACCACCACCCGGCGAGAACGACCTGGAACATCGGGCCTCCGTAGAGGCAACTGTGGAGGCCTAGATGGGCCCGACTATGGGTGAACTGGGGTTGGGGACTGGACTTTGTGCCTTCCCTCATGGTGGGAGCCATTGTGGGGGGATGTTCAGTGTTAGAACTATCTTGGTGTTGTGTCTGTATTCTCTTCTCTTTTTTGTGTGCTGATAAATGGCAAAAAGCATCTCACTTCACTACACCCTGGTGTATGTGAATGTGACAAATAAAATATCTTGAATCTTGAATCTTGAACGGACTGCTTATATAACCATAACTTTCGTCTACATAATGTTGAGAACAATTAAGATATATTTCAACATGAATCTCTCATAGCATAGTGCATTCTTCCATTTACCTGACGACACTAAACAGTATCTGTAATTCAGGCATTGCGCCTAATTTTGATTTACCTTCGGTGTAATGCAATCATCCTGGAGGACTTCGTGCAAGCTACAAACGATGCGCGTTTGATATTCTACAGCTGTCCACTTGTAAAATTATCAGCTTGCGACCAATTATCCTGATACACCAACGGTAGCCCACACACACACGAGGGACAATTTACAATTGTTACCGAAGCCACTTAGCTTACAAACCTGTAAGCCTTTGGAGTAGGGGGGTGGGGACCGGAGCACCAGGAGAAAACCCCAGCTGGTCACGGGGAGAGCGTGTAACCTCCGTACAGACCCGTAGTCAGGATCGAACCTGGTTACCTGGCGCTGTGAGGCAGCAACTCTACTCGCTGCCGCCCACATTTGCCCTAAAATAATAAAACACAGACTGTAATACAAAGGGCGGTAAAGTTGCTACCTTACAGCGTCAGAGATCCGGGTTCGATCCCGACCGCGAGTGCTGTCTGCACGGAGTTTGCACCTTCTCCCCGTGACCTGCCTGGATTGTCTCCGAGATCTTGCGTTTCCTCCGACACTCCAAACACGTACAGGTTTGCATGTTAATTTATTTGATATAAATGTGAATTGTCCCTAGTGTGTGTAGGATTGTATTAAGGGGAGACTTTAAACTAGAATGGTTGGGGGGGAGGGACTCAAATAGAGAATGCTATAAGACAGTGTGTGAGGCAGGAGGCAGAGAAGGAAAGCATTCAGACCCAACATGTAGGGGGGAAGAGGAAAACAATAATAAACAGAGAATAAGAGGTGGTGGGGTACTTAAATGGGTGAGCAGAGAAACAGAGGGGTGTAAAATGCGGGCGGAAGCAATAGGTAGCAAGGTGAAAAGTAAAAGTGGCAGGCAGACAAATCCAGGGCAAAAATCAAAAAGAGCCACTTTTCAACATAATTGTATAAGGGGTAAGAGCGTTGTAAAAACAAGCCTGAAGGCTTTGTGTCTCAATGTAAGGAGCATTCGTAATAAGGTGGATGAGTTGAACGTGCAGATAGCAATTAATGATTATGATATAGTTGGGATCACGGAGACATGGCTCCAGGGTGACCAAGGCTGGGAGCTGAACATCCAGGGATATTCAATATTCAGGAGGGATAGAGAGAAAGGAAAAGGAGGTGGGGTAGCGTTGCTGGTTAGAGAGGAGATTAACGCAGTGGAAAGGAAGGACATTAGCTTGGAGGATGTGGAATCGGTATGGGTAGAGCTGCGAAACACTAAGGGGCAGAAAACGCTGGTGGGTGTTGTGTACAGGCCACCTAGCAGTAGTAGTGAAGTTGGGGATGGCATCAAACAGGAAATTAGAAATGCGTGCAACAAAGGCAAAACAGTTATAATGGGTGACTTCAATCTACATATAGATTGGGTGAATCAAATTGGCAGGGTGCTGAGGAAGAGGATTTCTTGGAATGTATGAGGGATAGTTATCTAAACCAACATGTAGAGGAACCAACGAGAGAGCAGGCTATTCTAGACTGGGTATTGAGTAATGAGGAAGGATTAGTTAGCAGACTTGTTGTGCGTGCCCCCTTGGGCAAGAGTGACCATAATATGGTTGAGTTCTTCATTAGGATGGAGAGTGACATTGTTAATTCAGAAACAAAGGTTCTGAACTTAAAGAAAGGTAACTTTGAGGGTATGAGACGTGAATTGGCCAAGATTGACCGGCAATTAGTTCTAAAAGGGTTGACGGTGGATATGCAATGGAAGGCATTTAAAGACTGCATGGATGAACTACAAAAATTCTTCATCCCAGTTTGGCAAAAGAATAAATCAGGGAAGGTAGTGCATCCGTGGATAACAAGGGAAATCAGGGATAGTATCAAAGCAAAAGATGATGCGTACAAATTAGCCAGAAAAAGCAGCATACCAGAGGACTGGGAGAAATTCAGAGACCAGCAGAGGAGGACAAAGGGCTTAATTAGGAAAGGGAAAATAGATTATGAAAGGAAACTGGCAGGGAACATAAAAACTGACTGCAAAAGTTTTTATAGATATGTGAAGAGAAAGAGATTAGTTAAAACAAATGTAGGTCCCTTGCAGTCAGAAACAGGTGAATTGATCATGGGGAACAAGGATATGGCGGACCAATTGAATAACTACTTTGGTTCCGTCTTCACTGTGGAAGACATAAATAATCTGCCGGAAATAGCAGGGGGCCGCGGGTCAAAGGAGATGGAGGAACTGAGTGAAATCCAGGTTAGTCGGGAAGTGGTGTTGGGTAAATTGAATGGATTAAAGGCCGATAAATCACCAGGGCCAGATAGGCTGCATCCCAGAGAAATTAAGGAAGTAGCTCCAGAAATAGTGGATGCATTAGTGCTAATTTTTCAAAACTCTTTAGATTCTGGAGTAGTTCCTGAGGATTGGAGGGTAGCAAACGTAACCCCACTTTTTAAGAAGGGAGGGAGAGAGAAAACGGGGAATTATAGACCAGTTAGTCTAACATCGGTAGTGGGGAAACTGCTAGAGTCAGTTATTAAAGATGGGATAGCAGCACATTTGGAAAGTGGTGAAATCATTGGACAAAGTCAGCATGGATTTACGAAAGGTAAATCGTGTCTGACGAATCTTATAGAATTTTTCGAGGATGTACCTAGTAGAGTGGATAGGGGAGAACCAGTGGATGTGTTGTATCTGGACTTTCAGAAGGCTTTCGACAAGGTACCACATAAGAGATTAGGATACAAACTTAAATCACACGGTATTGGGGGTTCAGTATTGATGTGGATAGAGAACTGGCTGGCAAACAGGAAGCAAAGAGTAGGAGTAAACGGGTCCTTTTCACAATGGCAGGCAGTGACTAGTGGGGTACCGCAAGGCTCAGTGCTGGGACCCCAGCTATTTACAATTTATATTAATGATCTGGACGAGGGAATTGAAAGCAACATCTCCAAGTTTGCGGATGACACTAAGCTGGGGGGCAGTGTTAGCTGTGAGGAGGATGCTAGGAGACTGCAAGGTGACTTGGATAGGCTGGGTGAGTGGGCAAATGTTTGGCAGATGCAGTATAATGTGGATAAATGTGAGGTTATCCACTTTGGTGGCAAGAACGGGAAGGCAGACTATTATCTAAATGGTGGCCGATTAGGAAATGGGGAGATGCAGCGAGACCTGGGTGTCATGGTACACCAGTCATTGAAAGTAGGCATGCAGGTGCAGCAGGCAGTGAATAAAGCGAATGGTATGTTGGCCTTCATAGCAAGAGGATTTGAGTATAGGAGCAGGGAGGTTCTACTGCAGTTGTACACACCTGGAGTATTGCGTACAGTTTTGGTCTCCAAATCTGAGGAAGGACATTATAGCCATAGAGGGAGTGCAGAGAAGGTTCACCAGACTGATTCCTGGGATGTCAGGACTTTCATATGAAGAAAGACTGGATAGACTTGGCTTATACTCGCTAGAATTTAGGAGGTTGAGAGGGGATCTTATAGAAACGTACAAAATTCTTATGGGGTTGGACAGGCTAGATGCAGGAAGATTGTTCCCGATGTTGGGGAAGTCCTGGGCAAGGGGTCACAGCTTAAGGATAAGGGGGAAATCCTTTAAGACCGAGATGAGGAAAAACATTTTCACACAGAGAGTGGTGAGTCTCTGGAACTCTCTGCCACAGAGGGTAGTTGAGGCCAGTTCATTGGCTATATTTAAGAGGGAGTTAGATGTGGCCCTTGTGGCTAAGGGGATCAGGGGGTATGGAGAGAAGGCCGGTACGGGATACTGAGTTGGATGATCAGCCATGATCATATTGAATGGCGGTGCAGGCTCGAAGGGCCGAATGGCCTACTCCTGCACCTATTTTCTATGTTTCTATGTTTCTATGTTTCCATTTCTTCCCTTCTCGCCAGATAACCACAGGGTGTCAAATGGGATAGTCCAGGATGGAGTTAAAGGGAAAGAGAGTAAAGGGATAGTTAATGACCCCAGAATTAACGGGAAAGGAAGCTCACAAAGGGATAGGGGAGTATGGCCAAGTATAATAGGGATCGATGTGAAAGGTGAGATGCGTAAGGAATTAAAAGTATTGTATATGAATGCTCGAAGTATAAGAAGTAAAGTAGATGAGCTTGAGGTTCAGTTAGATGTTGGTAGATTTGACATTGTGGGGATTACTGAGACGTGGCTGCAGGTGGATCTGGCCAGGGAATTTAATATTCAGGGTTATACATCCTATAGAAAGGACAGGCATGTGGGCAGAGGAGGGGGGGGGAGCTCTGCTGGTGAGGGATGGAATTCAGTCCTTGCCAGGGAAGACATAGGGACTGACGAGGTAGAGTCACTGTGGATTGAGTTGAGTAATATTAAAGGCAAGAAGACACTAATTGGTGTTATTTACAGACCCCCAAATAGTAGCCCGGATGTAGGGTGTAAGTTGCAGCAGGAGATAAAACTGGCATGTAACAAAGGTAATGCCACTGTGGTGATGGGGCATTTCAATATGCAGGTTGACTGGGAAAATCAGGTTGATTCAGGGCCCCAAGAAAGAGAGTTTGTAGAATGTCTCCGAGATGGATTCTTAGAGCAGCTTGTAATGGAACCGACCAGAGAAAGGGCAATTATGGATTTAGTGTTGTTCAATGAACCAGATATGATAAGAGAACTGGAGGTAAAGGAACCGCTTGGAGGTAGTGATCATAATATGATTAGTTTTAATCTGCAATTTGAGAAGGAGAACGTTAAATCGGAAGTGGCAGTGATGCAGTTGAACAAAGGGGACTATGAAGGCATGAGAGGGGAGCTGGACAAAGTAGACTGGAAAGGGATCCTAGCAGGAATGACGGTGGAACAGCAATGGCAGGAATTTCTGGGCATAATCCGGGAGACGCAGGTTCATTTTATTCCAAAAAGGAATAAAGATTCTAAGAGGAGTAGGAGGCAACCGTGTCTGACAAGAGAAGTTAAGGATAGAATAAAACTAAAATAAAAGATGTATAACACAGCAAAGAGTAGCCGGAAGCCAGAGGAGTGGGCAACTTTCATAGCACAACAGAAGGAAACAAAACGGGCAATACGGGCTGAATAGATGAAGTACGAGAGGAAGCTGGCCAGGAATATAAAGAAGGACAGTAAAAGCTGCTTTAGATATGTTAACGGAAAAAGAGTAGCAAAGTCAAATGTGGGTCCCTTGAAGGCAGACACGGGTGAAATTATTATGGGCAACAAGGAAATGGCAGAAGAATTGAATAGGTACTTCGGATCTGTCTTCACTAAGGAAGACACAAACAATCTCCCAGATCTACTGGAGGACAGAGGATCTAAGGGGGTAGAGGAACTGAAAGAAATTTTCATTAGGCGAGAAATAGTATTGGGTAGGCTAATGGGACTGAAGGATGATACATCTCCTGGGCCTGACCGTCTGCATCCCAGGGTCCTCAGGGGGGTGGTTCTAGAAATAGTGGACGCATTGGTGATCATTTTCCAATGTTCAATAGATTCAGGATCAGGATAGCTAATGTTATCCCACTTTTCAAGAAAGGAGCGAGAGAGAAAACGGGGAATTATAGACTTGTTAGCCTGACCGGTGGTGGGAAAGATGCTGGAATCAATTATTAAAGATGTAATAATGGGGCATTTGGATAGTAGCAAAAGGATTAGTCCAAGTCAACGTGGATTTATGAAAGGGAAATCATGCTAATCTGGAATTTTTTGAGGATGTGACAAGTAAAATGGATGAAGGGGTGCCAGTGGATGTAGTGTATCTAGACTTTCAGAAAGCATTTGATAAGGTCCTGCACGGGAGACTGGTGACTAAAATTTGAGCACATGGCATTGGGGGTAGGGTGTTGCCATGGATAGAAAATTGGTTGGCAGACCGGAAGCAAAGAGTAGGAGTGAACGGGACCTTTTCAGAATGGCAGGCAGTGGCGAGTGGAGTGCCGCAAGGCTCGGTGTTGGGGCCGCAACAGTTTCCCATATATATTTATGATTTGGAAGAGGGAATTAGGAGCAACCCTAGCAAGTTTGCGGATGACACAAAGCTGTGTGGCAGTGTGAATTGTGAAGAGGATGTTAGGAGGTTGCAGGGTGACCTGGACATATATATATAAATGTGAGGATATCCACTTTGGCGGCAAAAAACAAAGGGGCGGATTATTATCTCAATGCGGTTAGGTTAGGTAAGGGGGAGGTGCAGCGAGACCTGGGTGTCCTTGTACACCGGTCACTGAAATTTGGCATGCAGGTACAGCAGGCAGTGAAGAAAGCTAATGGAATGTTGGCCTTCATAACAAGAGGATTTCAGTATAGGAGTAAAGAGGTTCTTCTGCAGTTGTATAGGGCTCTGGTGAGACCACATCTGGAGTATTGTGTACAGTTTTGTTCTCCTAATTTGAGGAAGGACATCCTTGTGATTGAGGCAGTGCGGCGTAGGTTCACGAGATTGATCCCTGGGATGGCGGGACTGTCATATGAGGAAAGATTGAAAAGACTAGGCTTGTATTCACTGGAGTTTAGAAGGATGAGGGGGGATCTTATAGAAACATATAAAATTATAAAAGGACTGGACAAGCTAGATGCAGGAATTTTTTCCCAATGTTGGGCGAGTCCAGAACCAGGGGCCACAGTCTTAGAATAATGGGGAGGTCATTTAAGACTGAGGTGAGAACAAACTTTATTCACCCTGAGAGTTGTGAATTTATGGAATTCCCTGCCACAGAGGGCAGTGGAGGCCAAATCACTGGATGGATTTAAGAGAGAGTTAGATAGAGCTCTAGGGGCTAGTGGAGTCAAGGGATATGGGGAGAAGGCAGGTACGGGTTATTGATAGGGGCTGATCAGCCGTGATCACAATGAATGGCGGTGCTGGCTCGAAGTGCCGAATGGCCTCCTCCTGCACCTATTTTCTATGTTTCTATGTTTCTATAACATCGTGGCGATTGCGGCTCTATTCTGGGGGAAATGCGGCATCTCCAGATGCATCACCTGCTACCTCGTGGCGATGGCAGCGGAGGACCAGCTGGTCGTCATCTTTGGAGTCTTCTTCAATCGCTTTGGAGTCATCTTCAATCGATTCATTGGCAATTATGTCCCTGGCAATCAGCAAACACGTTTTCGTCCGTCTGTTTAACCGCGGCCATCGCTTTGCCGCCATTTGTTGCCAGAAGCTGACAACCAAATACTGTACCAAGGTTTCCACAGACGACATTATAATGAATTAATTGCATACAATTGAGATTATTCTGTTTTTTCACCCCACCTGATTTGAGCCAAATGAACTAATATAACTTGGTAGCCCAGATGATAGGTTAAAAAAAACACACACACTGAATTAAATTATGTGGCCACCTTGTGCAGGCTTAATCTAATGTACCTCTTCTTATTTTTAATTGACTAACGCTACCAGTGCGGCCAGCAACTTTGCAGATGACACCAGGATTGTTGGCGCGGTGGACAATGGCAAAGGTTGTCTGAGGCCACAAAGGATGTGGATCAAACTTAGAACGTGGGCAAGGGTTTGGCTATGAGAATGTAACTCTGGACAATTGTGAGATAATAGATATTCTTCTCCGTGGATTGTCACCTTGTCGTGGTGGAGAAGCTTGTGTAGTCCTGAAATCCTGAGAGCGATACCGTCTGGAGCTGTGCTTCTGGTAGGGACACCCATGGCGGTAAGGTCGAAGGAGGGGTCTCTGACAAAGAGCAATCCAACCAAGACCTCAACGGTGGAACAGGCGGAGGATGATGGCTGACTTTAGTGGAGCGTCACAACGTCTGGGAAGGCGGATGAAGACTGCAGCAGAAAAGGGTCTCCGGTCGTCTTGGATTCTATGCCACTGGATTCTGACCCATATCTGTCAAGGACCATGTGGTGGCTGGATGCAGGAAAAATGTTCCCAATGTTGGGCGAGTGCAGAACCAGGGGCCACAGTCTTAGAATAAAGTGGAGGCCATTTAAGACTGAGGTGAGAAAACACGTTTTCACCCAGAGAGTTGTGAATTTGTGGAATTCCCTGCCACAGAGGGCAGTGGAGGCCAAATCACTGGACGAATTTAAGAGCGAGTTAGATAGATCTCTAGGGGCTAGTGGAATCAAGGGATACGGGGAGAAGGCAGGCACGGGTTATTGATTGGGGACGATCAGCCATGATCACAATAAATGGAGGTGCTGGCTCGAAGGGGCGAATGGCCTCCTCCTGCACCTACTTTCTATGTTTCCATGTTTCTATGTGGCTGTCTGTGCACCAGTCTTCCCACGTTAAACAAAGTCACGCACAGGCGTCCTCCATGAGAGGACAGTCATAATCGTTTCGAGTGACCGCCGATGATGATGATGAATGGATTTTGGGAAGATAAATCGGCACCGTATTGGTTCTGAGCTACCTAAACAACCTCCCCCCCTATATTTCATGTTGGAGCCACTGTATACAATCAACGACTTCCCTTGGTACTGCCGAATAAGATCAGTCTAATACACCTCACCATTCTGGCAAGCATTTCCATACTTTGGGCGCATAGTCACTGCCTTCTTGAATTGAATTGAATGGTTTAATGTCTCGTGTGAGAACCCACAGTGAAATCCTTTGCTTCGATACCCAAGGTATGCAAATAGTCGCCCATAAATGGCGCTTACAACGTTTGAAAGTACCACCGTGCCAGGCCCCCCTTTCCCCCTCCCTCACGGCGGTTCCCCCACGCCGTGTCCTCCTTGCTTTTCCCCCTCCCTCACGGCGGTGCCCCACACACCGCGACCCCCTTGCCGTCCCCCCTCCTTCACCGCGGTCCCCCTT
This sequence comes from Malacoraja senta, assembly GCA_038087875.1. NCBI lineage: Eukaryota > Metazoa > Chordata > Chondrichthyes > Rajiformes > Rajidae > Malacoraja > Malacoraja senta. The sequence goes on along the minus strand of JAXLNO010000073.1, from coordinate 364,185 downwards.
TGCTCCTACCCCCGGCAGCAGCGTCCACACTTCCACACTTCCACATTTCCGTCCCCGTCCGTCGCTCGGTGCCATTTGTGACCATTTTGCCACTCAATGCTCTAACAGACATGCAGTAAATTTGTGACGAATAATATCCGCAAAACACTTAAAGAGCAAGCCCGGGACTGAGGACAGTATGACTCCGAGATGGAGAACAGGAGGAAATCCATAATTTTACTCTTCAGTATATCCGCAATCTATTTCGGTTTAACTTCGCGATACACTACTTGTATTACAGAATTACGAACAACTCGTTCTTACGCAGGTCATGGCGACACGATTTTCATCCTTGGGGAAACCGGATATATGTTTTTGCTTCTGTGCTGTTGCACAAATACATTTATTAATGACGTGACCCGGAGGTAATTACGGGAGGAGATAACGACAACGTTTAAATTTCCGGTGCATCAGATTGTTAAATGTGGCCACAGGTAGATCGAAAATCATTCAATTATACTTTATTGTCACACGTACCGAAGTAGAGTGAAATGCTTTGTTTTGGATACAACCCGGAAAAATCTAACAATAGGGCGAATGTATGTATAGCGAAACGGTAGAGATGCTTTCTTTCAGCTCTAGGGACCCGGGTTCGATCCTGACCTCGGGTGCTGTCTGTATGGAGTTTGCATGTTCTCTCCGTGACCTGCGTGGGGGTTCTCGGAGATCTTCGCTTTCCTCCCACACTCCAAAGACGTACAGCTATGTAGGCTAATTGGCTTGGTATAATTGTAATTGTAAATTGTCCCTAGTGTGTGTAGGATAGTATGAGTGTGCGTGGGTCGCTGGTCGCCTTGGACTCAGTGAGCCGCAGGGTCTGTTTCTGGGCTGTATCTCTAAACTAAATTTAACTAAGCTAAGCTAAACTAAACTAAACTAAACTAAACTAAACTGATAGATAAGCACTATCATAGATAAGTCCAAAAGTGCAACGATTGTTGTGTAATTGTGGACTTCACCGAGACAGTACACAAAGAGTCGCCAAGTTTTTGACGCCAACAAAGTTTCAAAGTTCTTAACAGTACAGTCTTAACTTGGCTTTAAAGTACGATTGTCCTGGAGGCACCGATCCTCTCATCCGTCGGGCATCATTTTGAAATCAGAATCAAAATCAGAATCAGAATCAGAATCAGATTTTATTCGCCAAGTATGTTTTGCAACATACGAGGAATTTCACTGGCCATGTCAGTCATACAATTAAAAAGCAACAGACTAAAAAACACATTTTAACATGAACATCCACCACAGTGACTCCTACACAATCCTCACTGTGATGGAAGGCGAAATAAAGTTCAAGTCCTTCCCTTGTGTTCTTCTTTGGTCGGGGGCATCGAGCCCCCGTTGACGGGATGATCTTGACTCCCGTAGCCGGTGGCGTTCGGGCCCTCCGCGTCGAGGCGATCAGCTCCCGCATCGGGGGGTTGACAGCTCCCCGCTCCGGGCGATCAAACCTCGCGTCGGGGGTGGTTGAAACTTCTGCAGCGTTGGAGCTCCCGACTAGGCTCTCCCGAGACTGCGAGCCCTTGTTGGTAAGTCCGCAGGCCGCGGTGGGAGCGATACCAGGCAAGAGATCAGCTCCGATGTTAAGTCCGCGCCCCGCGGTGGGGCTCACGACCGTCCGAGGCGGCCTCCAGCTCCATCGACGGTAGGCCGCAGAGCCCGGGGAATGTGAAGCGAAAAATGATCACATCTCCGGGAAGGTAGGAACCTGAAAAGAAGGTTTCCCCCGACCCCCCCCCCTCCCCCACATAAAACAAACTGAAGTACATTAAATCAAACTTTTAACAAACATTAAAATAACAAAAAGATGAAAAAATCGAACAGCTGCTGGCAGGGCTGGGCATCTTCCCGGCGCCCCTGGTGGTCATCGACCCTTTGTTCACCGTCCGCCGCCGTCGCCGACTCCCTCGACCCTCCTCATCTGTTCCCGGTCTTCGGGGTCGAGCAGGAGACGAGCCTCGGACATCTCCAGACGGCTACCTTCTTCCGCAGCGGCCGAGCCAAGTCTGCTGTTTGACGGCACCGGGCCTGTGCTCGCTGGAGTTTAGAAGAATGAGGGGGGGACCTCATTGAAACGTACAAAATAGTGAAAGACTTGGATAGAGTGGATGTGGAGAGGATGTTTCCACCAGTGGGAGAGTCTAAGACTAGAGGTCACAGCCTCTGAATTGAAGGACGTTCTTTTAGGAAGGAGATGCGGAGGAATTTCTTTAGTCAGAGTGTGGTGAATCAGTGGAATTCTTTGCCACAGAAGGCTGTGGAGGACAAGTCAATGGATATTTTCAAGGCAGGGATAGATGTATTCTAGTATGAGTGTCAAGGATTATGTGGAGAAGGTAGGAGAATTGGGCTAGGAGGGAGAGATAGATCAATCATGATTAAATAACGGAGTCGACTTGATGAGTCGATTGGCCTAATTCTGCTCCTATCACCTCTGACCTTATGACCTGTCGGGATATGGCCGAGGCTCGCTGGCAAAACAATTCAATTTTAACAAATAACGTTGAAGTTAATTATTAACACGCAATCGAACTCTCGTATCAATTTGCTGGTCATTACACGACAGCTTCAGTGCCGTTTTCCCCACCATTATCCCTCTAATGTATAAAATGTGCATAATATATCGAAATTGTAGATTGCAAAATGAACCTGATACAAGTATAGGACATTAAGAAAAGCATAGATAAGGTGGCTTGTTAGAACGGATTTTCCCCTAGGGTGGAAATGTCAAAGACATTTTGCTTTAACGTCAGAAGGGGAAAGTTTAAAGGATGTGTGAGGGGAAGGTTTGTTACACAGGGAGGAATGGGTGCCTGGAACGCACTGCCAGGGGTAGTGGTGAAAGCAGATGCATCGTTAAGCATCATTATAGGGTCTTTAAGATAAACACATCCATACGCAGGGAACATAGAAACATAGAAACATAGAAAATAGGTGCAGGAGGAGGCCATTGGGCCCTTCGAGCCAGCACCGCCATTCATTGTGATCATGGCTGATCGTCCCCTATCAATAACCCGTGCCTGCCTTCTCCCCATATCCCTTGACTCCACTAGCCCCCAGAGCTCTATCTAACGCTCTCTTAAATCCATTCAGTGATTTGGCCTCCACTGCCCTCTGTGGCAGGGCACAGTCGGATGTGCATCACGTGCCGGTAGAGTGTAATAGTTAAAATTGGTATTATGTTCGCCAGAGACATTGTGGGCCAAGTGGCCTGTTCTTGCGCTGTACTAGTTCATGTTCTATGAAGCATGATAGATATTTGGAAGAAATGATTTATTGTGTGTGATGCGAGGGAAAGAAGCAGAACGCTATTCTTTGGAGGGCAGGAGGACGAGGGGTGATCTTATAGAAATGTACAATGTCATGAGAGGAATAGATCCGGTAGACGGATATAATCTCTTGCCCAAAGTGCGGGAATCGAGAACCACAGGACACATTTTTAAGGTGAAGGGCGAACGATTTAGAAATATGAGGAGCAACCTTTTCACAGAGATTGTGGTGGGTGTATGGCACGAGCTGCCAGAGGAGGTAGTTGAGGCACGGACTATGGCAACGTTCGTGAAACAATTGGTCAGGTCCATGGACGGGACAGGTTTGGAAGGAGATGGGCCAAACACAGGCAGATGGGACTAGTGTTGATGGGACATGTTGGTCGGCGTGGGCAAGTTGGATCGAAGGGCCTTTTTTCCCCACGCCGTATGACTCTATGACTCGTTGTGTTGGTCATATTTAGAATCGGTACAGACTTGACTTGCCTCTTCCTGTGCACCACTAATTTCCTGTGTAAAGGGGAATTGAACGCTCTGTGGATCATCGAATTTTCACAGCCTCCTCTCGCCACCAGGTCAGTGGCGGCCTCACGTTCGTCCTGAGTTCGGATCCAGGCTTAGACTCACATTAGGCGCGTCATGGCGCCATCTTCCATCTTCCATTTTCGGGTTGAATACCCCTTGAAATAACAAAGTTGTATTCTGCATTGATCACGTGCCAACAAACTGATCAGCTCGCACTTGTGATAATATTAGCTCTCCCAATTTGATTGTGCAAACGGGTAGAACTGACGACACTAATCATTCAATCCATTGTTATCACTGGGGATTTTATGATACATATTTAAACTGCTTTCCAGATCATACATCCAGGCAGAGGAACTGTAATACAGTTTAAGATGCATGAGCCCCCTAGTGGCCCAGTGTATGCAATATATTATGCGATCTTGGCCGCTCTTGGGATCCCAGGTATTAAACCATGTTATATAAACCTGATTTAATCTTGATCTTTATCTTGTTAAATAATACGAGTGTCTGGACAGTTTATTGCATATATTCTGTGAAATGCTATGGATTTTTTTTTCTCATCAAGTGAATATTGGATTAAGGAAATTGCAAAATCTTCTCAGATTTTTTTTTACGATGAAAGGATTATCACGTTCATTCGGTAGGATGTTTACGCAAGACCGAATCTATGATATATTCATTTTATGTGCTTCTTACATTTAAAGATCTAAGAGGGTTTAACATTATTTCCGATTTCGCATGGGATGGGTGGATTGAATGGAGGGTTCTCTGTTGAAGGGAAACTTGAGGGGAGGGAATAATTTCAAAGTAAGTGTTTTTCAATGAAGATGTATAGAGGTAGGGCATCATGGTGGCGCAGCGGTAAAGTTGCTGCCTTACAGCGCTAGACTCCCGGGTTCGATACTGTGTACAGGTGCTGTCTGTACGGAGTTTTACGTTCTCCCCGTCACCTGCGTGAGATTTCTCCGATGCTGCTCCGCATTCCACCCACACTCCAAAGACGTACAGGTTTGTAGACTAATTGGCTTCGGTAAAATTGTAAAATATCCTCAGTCCGTAGGATAGTGTTTGTGTGCGGTGACTGCTGCACAGCGTGGACTCGATGGGCCGAAGGGCATGTTTTCGCGCTGTATCTCTAAACAGAATCTAAACTAAACTAAATATTTTCTCTCAATGTGTGGAGAACATTTAACTGCCATTCTGGGTCTCAAACGATATTTTAGGCTGTGGGAACGTCGAATCTTTCGCAACCGACAGCTAAGGACACCGAGGACAGTGATCGAGTAAGCATGGTAGAGGTCCGGGTGCTTGCTCCATCGTCTGGTATCCAACCTTTGTCTCCTTTTATGTTTCTCCGTTCTGTTTGGGTCATTAGGACTGGGTTCTTCGATCGACCATAAATAAATTGATGGAAATGTATTAACGTCAAAGAATTACATTGTTCACAGGAAAATAATGAAATGAATTAGGATTATTATGCTGTAATGCAACAGGGAAAGACTGTATAGAGCGTCTACAGGCAGCAGTTTGACTCATACCACTTTGAAGACACATTACTACTTCCACGCATTACCTCAAGTAACACCCTTGCATCCCCTCTCTCTCCACCCCCCCACCAAGTCGTTGTACTAGCTTCAACTTCGTCTTGTTGAGTCTCATTGACTGTAACTCGTTTCCACCTAGATCACAGCTAACAATGAATGGCCTGATTACTTTATTATCGTAACTTTTTTTGCGTACAGTTCATTCATTGTTCTTTATCACTCGATATCACCGTGTATATCTCTCGTTTCCCTTTCCCCTGACTCTCAGTCTGGACAATGGTCTCGGCCTTCTGGGTGGAATCAAGGGATACGGGGAGAAGGCAGGCACGGGTTATTGATTGGGGACGATCAGCCATGATCACAATAAATGGAGGTGCTGGCTCGAAGGGGCGAATGGCCTCCTCCTGCACCTACTTTCTATGTTTCCATGTTTCTATGTGGCTGTCTGTGCACCAGTCTTCCCACGTTAAACAAAGTCACGCACAGGCGTCCTCCATGAGAGGACAGTCATAATCTATGATATATTCATTTTATGTGCTTCTTACATTTAAAGATCTAAGAGGGTTTAACATTATTTCCGATTTCGCATGGGATGGGTGGATTGAATGGAGGGTTCTCTGTTGAAGGGAAACTTGAGGGGAGGGAATAATTTCAAAGTAAGTGTTTTTCAATGAAGATGTATAGAGGTAGGGCATCATGGTGGCGCAGCGGTAAAGTTGCTGCCTTACAGCGCTAGACTCCCGGGTTCGATACTGTGTACATAGATACATAGATACATAGAAAATAGGTGCAGGAGTAGGCCATTCGGCCCTTCGAGCCTGCACCGCCATTCAATATGATCATGGCTGATCATCCAACTCAGTATCCCGTACCTGCCTTCTCTCCATACCCCCTGATCCCCTTAGCCACAAGGGCCACATCTAACTCCCTCTTAAATATAGCCAATGAACTGGCCTCAGCTACCCTCTGTGGCAGAGAGTTCCAGAGATTCACCACTCTCTGTGTGAAAAAGTTTTTCCTCTTCTCGGTCCTAAAGGATTTCCCCCTTATCCTTAAGCTGTGACCCCTTGTCCTGGACTTCCCCAACATCGGGAACAATCTTCCTGCATCTAGCCTGTCCAACCCCATAAGAATTTTGTACGTTTCTATAAGATCCCCTCTCAATCTCCTAAATTCTAGCGAGTATAAGCCAAGTCTATCCAGTCTTTCTTCATATGAAAGTCCTGACATCCCAGGAATCAGTCTGGTGAACCTTCTCTGCACTCCCTCTATGGCTACAATGTCCTTCCTCAGATTTGGAGACCAAAACTGTACGCAATACTCCAGGTGTGGTCTCACCAAGACCCTGTACAACTGCAGTAGAACCTCCCTGCTCCTATACTCAAATCCTCTTGCTATGAAGGCCAACATACCATTCGCTTTCTTCACTGCCTGCTGCACCTGCATGCCTACTTTCAATGACTGGTGTACCATGACACCCAGGTCTCGCTGCATCTCCCCATTTCCTAATCGGCCACCATTTAGATAATAGTCTGCCTTCCCGTTTTTGCCACCAAAGTGGATAACCTCACATTTATCCACATTATACTGCATCTGCCAAACATTTGCCCACTCACCCAGCCTATCCAAGTCACCTTGCAGTCTCCTAGCATCCTCCTCACAGATAACACTGCCCCCCAGCTTAGTGTCATCCGCAAACTTGGAGATGTTGCTTTCAATTCCCTCGTCCAGATCATTAATATAAATTGTAAATAGCTGGGGTCCCAGCACTGAGCCTTGCGGTACCCCACTAGTCACTGCCTGCCATTGTGAAAAGGACCCGTTTACTCCTACTCTTTGCTTCCTGTTTGCCAGCCAGTTCTCTATCCACATCAATACTGAACCCCCAATACCGTGTGATTTAAGTTTGTATCCTAATCTCTTATGTGGTACCTTGTCGAAAGCCTTCTGAAAGTCAGGTGCTGTCTGTACGGAGTTTTACGTTCTCCCCGTCACCTGCGTGAGATTTCTCCGATGCTGCTCCGCATTCCACCCACACTCCAAAGACGTACAGGTTTGTAGACTAATTGGCTTCGGTAAAATTGTAAAATATCCTCAGTCCGTAGGATAGTGTTTGTGTGCGGTGACTGCTGCACAGCGTGGACTCGATGGGCCGAAGGGCATGTTTTCGCGCTGTATCTCTAAACAGAATCTAAACTAAACTAAATATTTTCTCTCAATGTGTGGAGAACATTTAACTGCCATTCTGGGTCTCAAACGATATTTTAGGCTGTGGGAACGTCGAATCTTTCGCAACCGACAGCTAAGGACACCGAGGACAGTGATCGAGTAAGCATGGTAGAGGTCCGGGTGCTTGCTCCATCGTCTGGTATCCAACCTTTGTCTCCTTTTATGTTTCTCCGTTCTGTTTGGGTCATTAGGACTGGGTTCTTCGATCGACCATAAATAAATTGATGGAAATGTATTAACGTCAAAGAATTACATTGTTCACAGGAAAATAATGAAATGAATTAGGATTATTATGCTGTAATGCAACAGGGAAAGACTGTATAGAGCGTCTACAGGCAGCAGTTTGACTCATACCACTTTGAAGACACATTACTACTTCCACGCATTACCTCAAGTAACACCCTTGCATCCCCTCTCTCTCCACCCCCCACCAAGTCGTTGTACTAGCTTCAACTTCGTCTTGTTGAGTCTCATTGACTGTAACTCGTTTCCACCTAGATCACAGCTAACAATGAATGGCCTGATTACTTTATTATCGTAACTTTTTTTGCGTACAGTTCATTCATTGTTCTTTATCACTCGATATCACCGTGTATATCTCTCGTTTCCCTTTCCCCTGACTCTCAGTCTGGACAATGGTCTCGGCCTTCTGGGTAAAGCGTGTGGGGTCGAGACACTTCTTCAGAGGAAGATGGAGACTGAAGAAGGGCCTCGACCCGAAATGTAACCAATTCCTTCTCTCCAGAGATTCTGCCTGTCCCACTGAGTTGCTCCAGCATTTTGTGTCTATCATCGGTTTAACCCAGAATCTGCAGTTCCTTCCAACGCAACCGTAACAATAACTTGTGTTTGCTTCTGCATTCCGCACAGTTAACATCGTGGCTATTGTGATCCTGTCGCGGGGGAAGTGTGGTCTTTCTAGGTGCATACCCATTACCTCGTGGCCATGGCGGCGTCCGATCTTACCGTGGTCATCACCGGCGTTCTACTCCATCGCATCACGGGTATTTACTTCCCCGGGAGTTACCTGTCGCTCACCTGGGTCTGTCGGATAAAGACCCCGATGGTCTATGCATCCAGAGACACGTCGGTCTGGTTGACCGTTGCCTTCACCTTCGATCGTTTTGTCGCCATCTGCTGTCAGAACCTGAAAACCAAATACTGCACCAAAATAATTGCAGCTAATATTGTGGGCACCGTGGCAGAGTTGGGCTGTTTGAAAAACATCCCCTGGTATTTTGTCTACGACCCTCTTTATTTCAGCAACAACCTGCCCTGGTACTGCCGTGGAAGGTCAGATTTTCACAACTCACCCTTCTGGCAAGCTTTTACAGACTTCGACTGCATCATCTCGCCGTTCCTGCCCTCCTTTGTTATTTTGCTGCTGAATGCGCTGACCGTAAGGTACATCGTCGTGGCCAGCAGAGTCCGCAAGGCGTTGCGGGATAATGCTCGCGCGGAAAATTCCCCCGACCCTGAAATGGAAAACCGGAGGAAATCCATTATTCTGCTCTTCAGTATATCCGGCAACTTCATATTGCTATGGCTCACATACACGGTCAATTACCTGTACTTTCGGATTACCGAGACGTATTATTACTCTGGATATAATGACCCGTTGTTTATCCTCCAAGAAACAGGTTACATGCTTCTTCTTCTGAGCTGCTGCACTAACACATTTATTTATGTGGTGACCCAAAGCAAATTCAGAAACGAATTGAAGACGATGGTAAAATCTCCAGTGCAGCAGATTGTTAAATGTGTAGGCAAGTAGTCTAGTTAACGACTTGTTCTCTTTAAATCCTATTTGGACAAGAATAATCAATAGAAAGACGAGATGACATTGTAGCTTAAGACTGGTACGCCGACTTCGTAAGATCATTTAGAATATGCATCCGAAATGGCATCTCCGTAGCCATTTTCCAATGAAGGTCGAACATCGAAGGTGAATATCCGCAACTAGTAAACTGCACAACGATACATCATTGCAAGGTGGCGCTGCGGTAGTGTTGATGCCTAACAGCGCGAAGGACCTGTGTCCGATCCTGACTTCGGGAGTTTCTACTTTCTCCACGTGACCTGCGTGGGTTTTCCTCCGGGTGCTCCGGTTTCCTCCCACCCTCCAAAGACGTACAGGTTTGGAGGTTAATTGGCTTCAGTAAAATTGTAAATTGTTCCTAGTGTATGTTGGACAGTGTTCGTGTACGGGGTGTTCGCTGGTCGGCGCGAACTCTGTGGGCCGAGGGGCCTGTTTCCACGCTGTATCTCGAAACGAAACAAAAATTGAATATGAATTTCCTGATCGTAAAATCCCACCGATTACTCTACTGGGCAATGTATCAAAGTGTAGGAATGGAATATTCCAATGTTCAGCGGAATATCGCATTTCTGGGATATCAACAACACATACAGCACGTTTTAAAGATGCGATTGGAAACTGGCAGTTAATAAAGTTATGTTTTCTTATTGCCCCAAAAATTGATGTCGCGGTAATTGATTATGGTTGGTGAGAGCTCTTGAACTGAATGAAAATATATTTTAAGAAGAGAAGGACACAAAGAGCTGGAGCAACTCAGCGGGTCAGGCAGAATCTCTGGAGAACTTGGATAGGTAACATAGTGCTGGAGGAACTCAACGGGTCAGGCAGCATCTCTTGAGAACGTGGATAGGTACAAAGTGCAGAAGTAACTCAGCAGGCCAGGCAACATCTCTGGTGAACATGGATAGGAACGAAGTGCTGAAGTAACTCAGCGGGTCAGGCAGCATCTCTGGAGAACGTGGACAGTTACAAAGTGTGGAGTAACTCATTGGGTCAGGCAGCATCTCTGGTGAACGTGGATTGGTACGAAGTGCTGGAGTAACTCAGCGGGTCAGGCAGCATTTCTGCAGCACGCGGATCGGTGACACTCTGGGGCTGCAGTGGCGGGCACATTAGTTATCTGGTGGAACTAAGCGGGCATCTGTGGACGGAATGGACAGAAGACATTTCGGATCGGGATCCTTATTCAGACTGAAGATAGACACAAAATGCTGGAGTAACTCAGCGGGACAGGCAGCATCTCTGGAGAGAAGGAATGGGTGACGTTTCGGGTCGAGACCCTTCTTCAGTCAGCATCTGCAGTTATTTCCTGCACATTCTTCAGACTGATGGAGTGAGGGGAGCTCAAAATGAGTGACGCAGAGGAGCAAACCCCTGGCAAGTGACAGGTGGATACAGGAGAGAGGTTTGATTAGCAGACAGGTGTAGCGAGCGATAACGGATGGTGAAAACGAGTCAAAAGGATATCAGGTGAAGGGAGGGAATGGGCGAAATGTTAGGCTGAAGGGAGGGATATAATTAGAATGGGAGGGGAGGGGGAAGAGCGGGGACAAAAGAAAAACTTAGAGAAGGGCTAAATGGGTGGTGGGCGTCAGATGGGATGGAAAGCAAAATGGGGAGCTATGTATAAACACAGCTGTAATTTCTACATGGTGAAAACAAAATGTATAAAAATGGCCTTGAATAAAATATGACAATGTGCACTTTAACCACAAGTGATTTTTTTCTATTACAAATCCCAAATTGTGGAGTACAGAACCAAATAAATAAATGATGGGTCTTTGTCCCAAACATTATGGAGGGCACTGTACAATATGCAGCAAACGGTGTTCGAAGCGGGCGCAGCGGTAGAGTTGCTGCCTAACAGTGCTTGTAGCGCCAGATACTCGGGTTCGATCCTGACTACGAGTGCTGTCTGTACGGAGTGTGTACTTTCTCCCCGTGGGAACCGCGTGGAGCTTCTCTGAGTTCTTCAGTTTCCTCCCACACACCAACGACGTACAGGTATGTAGGTGAATTGGCTTGGTGAATGTAAGCACTGCACCAAGTGTGTGTAGGATAGTGTTAATATAGGGGGATCACTGGACTGCGATCGGCCGAAGGGCCTGTTTCCGCCTTGTATCTCTAAACTAATCTAAACCAAGAGGAGGCTGCAAGAGAAGCGGCGGTTTGGAGCGAAGGGATGAGCGAAGTTTGGAGTTAGGTCGAGAGTGGTCTCTCGGGTAAGCTGAAGGAGGTGGCGACGGGAAAATTTGACACCTGCTGGGATCACGTTGAAGGCGATGTGAATTGTGGAGAATAATGTGTTGGTCAGGTAGACAAGGGGTGCAAATGGTCAGAACCAGTGGGACTCTATCCTTGTGCCGTTTGTGGTAGGTGGGTAGGGGCTGAGGGACCCATCCATAAAGAGGAAAGAGGACTCCTCGGATTTCCCAGAGTAGATGTCTTCATCTTGGAAGCTGACGCGATGGAGAAGGAGAAATTGAGATGATAGGATGGAGTAGGGTGGGAAGAGATGTAGTCAAGCGAGACGTGAGGGTCAGCGGGTATGTAGTAAATGTCAGTCGATAGTCTGTCTTCTCTGCTGGACACAGAGTGATCGAGAAATGGAAGAGAGGTTTAGTTCAGTTTACGTCTAGTCTAGAGATACAGCGCGGAAACAGGCCCTTCGGCCCACCGTGTCCGCACCGACCAGCGATCCCTGCACATTAACACAAGCCTAAACACAACAGGGACAATGTATACTTATACCAAGTATACAAACCCAAGCCAATTAACCTACAATCCTGAACGTCTTGGTAGTGTGGTAGGAAACCGAAGCTCTCGGAGAAAAACCCATGCAGGTCACGGAGAGAACGTACACGCGCTGAAGGGGAGCAACTCTACCCGCTGCGCCCTCGAGCCGCCGGTGTTAGAGATAGTCCAAATAGATTTTAGGGTCGAGTAGACGTTTGCAGTAAGGTTGGTGAAATCCACGTGTTCTTCGCAGGTGCTGGAGAAAGTGCCGGTACAAACGTCGACGTAGCAGAGTAATGGTGCCGGGGTATGCTCGGAGATCAAGTCAGATAGTAATACAGCGTGGAAACAGGCCCTAGGGCCCAACGTGCCAGCATCAACCAACATGTCCCATCTGCCTGCATTTGGCCCATAATCCTCCAAATCTGTCCTATTCATGTACATGTCTAATTGATTCTTAGACGTTGCGATAGTCCCTGACTCAACGACCTCCTCCGGCAGCTCGTTCCATACACCCACCATACTGTGTGTGAAAACATCTGCGGAGTTCTCTCCCAGAGAAGGCAGTAGAGGCCGAATCAGTGGATATATTCAAGAGAGAGTTAGATTTAACTCTTAGAGCTAACGGTATCAAGAGATATGGGGAAAGCAGGAACGGGGTACTTATTTTGGATGAGCAACCATGTTTCCGGTGAGTGCGGCCCGGGCTGTCGCCGAGGGAGGAAGGACGGAGCCGCGGCTCGTGAGGCTAACAGAGGCAAAGAGGTTTGCCACGCACTGCAAGGGAGCAGTGGACCAGACAGGAAGAGCGGACGGATTACTATTAGACAGCCAAACCAGTAGGTAATTTACGGCTGGGGTGAGTACTTTCCCATTTATAGGAGGTAGGATTATATAAATAAGGGGTGTATCAATAGGAGGTAGGATTATATAAATAAGGGGTGTATTAATATAGATAAATGGTTCATATTCGGGATGGCAACCGGTAACTAGCGGGGTTCCGCAAGGGTCGGTGCTGGGACCCCAGTTGTTCACAATTTATATAAATGATTTGGAGGAGGGAACCAAGTGTAATATATCAAAATTTGCGGACGATACAAAAATGGGAAGAAAAGTAGGGGATGAGGAGGATAGGAAGAGTCTGCAAAAGGATATAAATAAGCTAGGTGAGTGGGCAACAACTTGGCAGATGAAATTTAATACTAATAAATGTGAAGTCATTCACTTTGGGAAAAAAAATGATAGGGCAAGTTATTTTCTAAATGAGGAGGAGCTGCGCTGTAATGCAACGCAAAGGGATCTAGGGGTAGTAGTACATGAATCACTAAAAGTTAGTATGCAGGTGCAGCAAGCTATCAGGAAGGCCAATGGAGTTTTGGCCTTTATTGCTAGGGGGATTGAGTATAAAAACACGGAGGTCTTGCTGCAGCTGTACACAGTATTAGCGAGACCACATTTGGAATACTGTGTACAGTTCTGGGGTCCATACTTAAGAAAGGATGTACTGGCCCTGGAGGCAGTGCAGCGAAGGTTTACAAGATTAATTCCTGCAATGAGGGGATTGACATATGAGGAAAGGTTAAGTAGGCTGGAACTCTACTCTTTGGAGTTTAGAAGAATGAGAGGCGATCTCATTGAAACATATAAGATCGTGAGGGGCCTTGATCGGGTGGATGCACCGAGGATGTTCCCAATGATCGGGGAAACTAGAACTAGGGGACATAGTTGTAGAATAAGGGGGGGCTCTTTTAAAACTGAGATGAGGAAGAACTTCTTCACCCAGAGGGTTGTTAATTTATGGAATTCACTGCCCCAGGGAGCAGTGGAAGCAGAAACATTAAATATATTTAAGTCTAAAATAGATGGTTTTTTAGCTGCCATGGGGATAAGGGGCTACGGGGAGAGGGCAGGGATATGGACCTAGGTAGGGTTAGTATAGTAAGACCCGAGTGATCTCCTGGACAAGTGTCGATCGCCTGGATTGGGGTCGGAGAGGAATTTCCCGGATTTTTTTTCCCGAATTGGACCTGGGTTTTTATCCGGTTTTTTGCCTCCCCCAGGAGATCATTCGGTTCTTGGGGTGGAGAGGGGTGATAGCGCTATAAAGGGGAGGGTAGTGTCTTGTGTTCTGTGTCTTGTGTCTACTGTTTGTGGGTGGGGGTGTTTGTTTGTTTGGTGTTCAGCCATGAGCGACTGGCGGTGCGGGCTCGATGGACCTGGTGGTCTGCTCTCGCACCTACTTTCTATGATTCTATGATTCTATGTTCATATTGAATGGTGGTGCTGGCTCGAAGATCCGAATAGCCTACTGATGCAACTTTATTCTATGTTTCTATGTTTCGATGTGATCCCTCAGATTCTTAATAAACCATTTGGGGAAAAATAACAAACGAAAATCCAGGCATAGGTGCGATCTAAGCGAATGGCTATGGCTGCACATTTGAATTGAAAAAAGTGACAGAAGTTTAAAGAAAAGTTAATAAGGACGAAGACAAGTGACGCCAGAGATGTTAGTTGAGAGGAACTAATTGGTTATCTGTATGGAATGGACAACAGGCACGGATTTTTTAGATGTGTTTAGAATGTTCTCAGCTGCTAACATTCCGTGCAAGAGAGTTATATGATTCCACAATCAACTAAATAAAATAATAACACATTGAGGGCGGCATTGTGGCGCACCGGTACAGTTGCTGCGGCAGAGCGCCAGAGAACCGGGATGGATCCTGACTACGGGTCATTGTCTATACGGAGTTTGTACGTTCTCCCCTTGATCTGCGTGTGTGATCTCCGAGATCTCTGGTTTCCTCTCACACTCCAAAGAAGGACAGGTTTACAGGTTAATTGGCGTCGGTATAAATGTCAACATTTTCCCTCGTGTGTGTAGGTTAGTGCTCGTGAGCGGGGATCGCTGGTCGGTGCGGACACGGTGGGCCGAAACGCCTGTTTCCGCGCAGTCTATCTAAACTAACCCAAGCTAAACTAAGCTAAACTAAACTAAACTAAACTATACGTTTCTTTACTTTGACTGGATCGCTGTGTTCCTCTAATTCTGATAATTTATCCGTTCTGTTGACCATCTCCACTTAAAGTTCTCAATGGGACCATTCTTATCATGTTATCTTCATATGGACTGATGGGTAATGTTGTGACCGCTGGGAGAGCTGCTGATCAATCGTCAGCCGGTCCCCTCCCGTCGCCGCTTAGGTACGTGACAAATTAATCATTTCATGTTTGCCATAAAGTCATTGATCACGGAAACTGACACCTCACCCCAAGTTACACATGCCGACCATGCTGCTCCATGTACACGAGCGCCACCTGCCCGTGTTTGGTCCATATCCATCCAAACCGTTCCTGTCAATATATCTGTCCAAGTGTGCGGGAAGGAATTGCAGATGCAGGTTTAACCGGTACCCGAACGGGGCGTCGAAGTACGAGAAGCCGAAGCGAAGAAGTGGAAGCCAAGATACCGAACGGAATAGACGCCGAAAAGCCAAATAACCGAACGGACGCGACGCCGAAAAGCAAAATAACCGAAGGGATGCAGCGCCGAAAAGCGAAATAACCGAACGGGCGAGACGCCGAAAAACCAAATAACCTAACGGACGCGACGCCGAAAAGCCAACTAACCGAACACGTCGGAAGACAAATAATGGACATGACGTCCGAGACCTTCTCAGCGATTGGTGCAGACCCCCGCGTCCATCACATCACTGTCCAGGGCAGACGGGAGGGTGGGGTGGGGGTTTAATTTCCCTTCGCCGCTTTTGGACCGCCAAAGATCACAGAGCGGATTATTTTTGTAAGCGTTGATCTACCACGGAATCTCTCTCTCTCTCTCTCTCTCTCTCTCTCTCTCCCTCTCTCTCTCTCTCTCTCTCCCCCCCCCTCTCTCTCTCTCTCTCTCTCTCTCTCTCTCTCGCTCGCTCTCTCTCCTCACTCTCTCCGCTCCCTCTCTCCCACTCTCTCTCTCTCTTTCTCTATCTCTCTCTCTCTCCATCGCCCGCCTGCCTGCCTGCCTGCCTGCCTGCCTGCCTGCGTTTGCAAAGACAACTGCATCACCAGTTCCTTCCTATTGAAGAAGAATCCTGGCCCGAAACAACTCCTAACACATTCCCTCCACAGATGCCGTCTAGCCCGCGGAGTTCCTCCAGCATTCTGTGTTTGTTATTTTACTCTGCCTTCTATTTGAACTTACCTACCTGCAGCAGTTGCCACGTGACATCCGCCGACATCCGCACGGTGGAGAGTTTTGAGGATCGGCTCAGACTAGCGATGCGCGCCGACGAGCGGTGGCTGTCCCACCAGGGACTGGAATACCTGGAACGGCTGGAGTCGCTGGACCGGATTGATTCAACGCCCTGGAAGGCCCAGCAACCCAGGACCACGCTCACAAGAGGCCCACGCCCACGAGAGCCACAACCCAGACAGGTGGCACAGGAGAGAAGGATGTGGTGATTTTACCAACAACGCTGGGGGGCAGCGGCCATTGTCGATAACCGTATCCGTTCAGGGAAACTCCAGAGCCGGCCGCCGGTAGGCACCGCGGTGGCCGGCGAAATCCATCGTTTGTAAGCCTGGGTCCGGCGCTCGGGACGTAGGTTCCTGGTGGACACTGGAGCAGAGGTTAGGGTTTTGCCTCCTTCTTGACCACCGGTTCGTCCCAGCGGCGGCTAAGGTCATACGGCCGCTGTTCCAACTGGCAAGCAGCGGAAGGTCCATTTGGACACCGTCGTTGCGTTCGAAGGGCAAAGGATGCCCTGGCTGGGGCGGTTATGCTGGTGCACCCGCGAACAGGCGCCCCCACAGCTCTTACCGTGGATGCCTCGGACTCCGCAGTCGGCGGGGTCCTGGAGCAGTGTTTCGACGGTCAATGGCGGCCTCTCGCCTTCTTCATCTGACAGCTGAACCCAGTGGAGTAACTCAGCGGGGCAGGCAGCATCTATGAATAGAAGGAATGGGTCACGTTGCGGGTAGAGACCGTCCTTCAGAAAATCACATGATACAATCACATGATACAAATACATGATATGCACCAGTTAATTAACCATGTAAAAATGTATATAATATATTGCATGTATAAATCGTTCTTACATAGGTGACTGGGCAGTCTGAACCCAAGCACCAAGTTGAAAGCGGCCGAACGTGTGCATCCCTCGGGACAGCCTCCACTCTCCCACGGCCACCCTCCGCGGGCTGCGGGTCGGGTGGAGCAGAGGTTTGGGACACTGTTCATGCCTTCA
The DNA here is from genome assembly GCA_038087875.1 of Malacoraja senta. Lineage (NCBI taxonomy): Eukaryota > Metazoa > Chordata > Chondrichthyes > Rajiformes > Rajidae > Malacoraja > Malacoraja senta. Next base: position 346,778 of record JAXLNO010000073.1, on the reverse strand, counting down.
CAGTGATGTGATGGACGTGGGGGTCTGGACCAATCGCTGACAAGTCCCGCCCCCCGGCAACGTCAAGTCCGTTATTGGACGTTTCTGTTGAGAGGCAGTTGGTCCTTTGGCTTGTAGGCGCCGCCGCCTTTCGGGTAGTTGGCGTTTCGACAGAGCGGCCATTCGGTAAGTTCGGTTTTAGGCGACGCAGCCTTTCGGTTCGCTGGCTTTTAGGCGTCCCTTTCGGTTAGTTTGCATTTAGGCGTCCCATCCTTTCGGTTAGTAGGCGTTTCGTCTTCGGACTATTTCGGTTCATTGGCGTTTCGGCTAGTTTCTATTCGGTTCTTTGGCTTCGACTTCTTTGCTTCGGCTTCTTGTCTGTCGGCGCCACGTCCGGGTACCCACAGAATACTCTCCAGCAACTTACCAACTACAGATGTTAAGCTTACGGGCCTATAGTTCCCCGTATTTTCCCTACAGCCCTTCTTGAAAAGAGGCACAGCATTGGCCACCCAGTCATTACGTGCTTCTTCTGACTGTCCTGGTAGACCCATTGTTTCAGCGTGTTCATGCCCCACTGAATTAATTTCCACATATCTGGACTCCATCCTATCCCCCTGGTCCAATCCAAGACACCTCACACGCTCTTCGTCAATTTGTTTCCCACGGGCAAGTGGCTGCGATGCGGTATATTGCTGATTTTAGAAGAAGAAGGCCGAGAATCGATTAACCTGCCTTCATCGACGGTTCTATGGTGGATAGAGTCAACAACTCTATGTTCCTTGCCGTGCATATTTCTGACGATCTGTCGTGGACCCAGCAAATTCATGGAATCATAAAGAAACTCCACCGATATTACTTTGTTAGACCAGAAAGGTCATCTGTGTGGTGACGAATGTTCTCTCGATGTTCTACAGGTCTAAGGTAGAGACCATATTCGATGATTGCCACAGGGCCTGTTTCGGCACTTCGAAAGCCCAGGAATGTAGGAGATTAAAAAACGTGGTGGCCATCGACCGGTCCTATCCATCACCTGAACTATCCACCATCTAATGGATCTGCAAGAGACAGTGTCATGAAATGGCAACCAGCAATCATCTGGAACCCTCACCACCCTGTCCATGGTCTTGTTTCCTTCCAAACTCCGAGAAAGAATATCGGAGTCTGCAAACTGTGCTAACCTCCGTTTCAGGAACAGTTTCTTTCCATAACAACCGGGCTCTTGACCACCACAAACACTTACTAAACTATGAACCACAAAAAGTGTTGCTTGTGCTTGAGACTTCCAGCTTTGGATTTGCTCAAATATTGATTATTTTAGCTTATTGAACTTTCTTTTGTTCTTTGTGTTATCTGTGTGCGCTGTCTTCACCGATGTGTTACGCTGTTACAAGAAACAAATATTGTTGAGTTCTCTGTACAAATGACACTTAAACACTCCTGACTCTTGAGATTGGAGAACGTGACATCTTCCCTACAGCCATGGACGTTGAGAAGTCACCTGAAAGAAATGTATCAGGATACGAGGGACGGAGAGCAGAGATCGACTTTTTGTCCATGGTCGGAATATCATCTTCAACAGGACATCGGTTTAAGGTAAGAGGACAATATTTTAAAAGCGATCAGATGGATGCCTTTATTACAGAATTGTTGGCTGGGCTCCAAATCCCTTATATAAAGATAACTCATGGTGCCTGTCCGTTTGTCTAATTTTCTAATGCCTGTCCTCCATATCAAGATGTCAGATTAAATGATTCAAGGTTCCCGACATTCCAGTTCCATGCACTCGTCAATGGAAACGATTAATCTGAACAATCCGATTTCAGATTACTGCTCGCGATTATTGGGATTGCGGAGAGATGGTGCGGATTCTATCAGGCCTGTAGATTGCTCCCCTGCACTAACAGTCCACTCGACAGAACATAAATAATGGCTATCATCACCCATGATGACTGGGACCCTTTCCGTGAGGCACTTTGTGCCCGGACACAAACGAGTTAACAGTAGTTGTTTGTTCAGTGAGTGTAATTAACGTCAGTCCGCACGGAGCCCGGTTGTGTCCCCGGAGGTTTCCCAGTTCCAATAAAAACGATTCCTGTTGATGGGATATGAGAGTGTCAGTGAGAGCATCCCGTCCGTCACCGACACAGAGCAACAGCTCCACAGACGGAGAAAACCATTCGGAATCTGTGAACAATAAAGTGGGATGTTAGATGGATGTTTAGGAATCCGAGAATATTAGAGAGTGAAGTGATTGTCACCGAGTGCAATCGAGGAACAGTGAGTGCGGTGTTACACAAATGGATCGGTCTCTGAAAACGGTAGACTGGGAAGTTACCGCGATGGAGAAGAGTATGTTCTATTCGGCAGACGATATGTTTGGGTCTGGATACAGCTTAAGTGTTCGGATCTATATGTTAATCATGAATATTGAGCTTGTCTTTTATCCCATCCTAGCTCTTGTTGCTCTTCCAGGTAAGTCTCTGTCTAAATTCCCGAGCAACAACAGGTGAGAAGCGGCGGTTACGGGATCCGGTATAAATGTCTGTAGCTCGGACAATCCATGACGTGTTCTATTTAAGGAATCTTCGACTGAGTAACGGGTAATGTGCTGATGTTGTCTGATTGTGGGGATCAAACGTTTCACGCTATTCATCAGCGTGGTGCTTACCCTTTATACGTGTTATTTTTACATTGCTACCATGTCCACAGTTAATGTTATTAAAACGGGAAACAATCGTTAACGCCTTTCCAGTTCCTGTAATTCATTCTCCTGCTGTAATTCACTGCTGCCGTGCGCCTGGCGATCTATAGGCAGCTGTCGAAACTGTCCGCTGCAAACAATAATCTGATTTTAGAGGAGTTTTACTTGTTTTACATGTTTTACTGGATAAATTCAATCTTGAGATACTGACACGCTTTCCTTTGCATCCCTCCTCCACCCAGGTGCGACTGAAGCGAACGGTTCCTGGTGGGATCTGGCCCAGTTTCGCCCAATGTCACTGTGTCTGCGTAATGCTCCGTATCGGAACCATTTCTGTCCCCAACAGACTGACACTGGCGCATTGGGCCATGAATAGATGGAGAACCCTGGGCTGATTGATTCACACTAACGCAACGTCCCTGCATAAAGTGCAGGACGAGTGTTGGTTCTCCAGCCCACAATGAACCAGATTCACAATGAACCTCTGATCTAAACTCCCATGGTGTAGTAAGCAATGGCCAGAAACCGGTCAGATTCTTTATCCGAACCCTCGTAACAGCAGCTTCTCATCTGTTCAATAGTCGAGTTGATGAGTTTATTTTATCATCACTAATTGATTTCGGTAATTATCACTTGTAGATAACTTTGTTAGAAAATCGTTTACAGCTCTGAATCCCAGAACAGGATTGTGCATTTGATTTGCCGCTTGATGAATCTGCCGAGTTTGATTCGTCCGCTGTCATGTCTCTGTTTACTTCCCTCTTCACAGTGAACGCGCTGACGATTGTGGTCCTGTCCCGGGGAAAGTGCGGTCTCTCCACAGTGTCACTCGCTACCTGATCGCCATGGCAACGGCCGATCTACTGGTCATTATTCTGGACCTGATACTGAGGCAGATTCCCATTGCTTACTTTGAAGCATTTCAGTTCCTGTACTACGTCCCAGTGTGTAATATCCACGCCGTCTTGCTTTACGCCGTCACCGACTGTTCTGTCTGGTTCACCGTCACCTTCACCTTTGATCGATTTGTGGCCATTTGTTGCCAGAAGCTGAAACCAAAATATTGCACCGAGAGAACAGCGGCTGTGGTTCTAGGGACAGTGACCGTACTGAGCTGTTTAAAGAACACGTTCTGGTATTTTATGTTGGGCGATCGGTACTTGCTATTTAATGCCCCCTGGTTTTGTGGGGTCAGTGTCGTTGTTCGTAACTCACTGGTCTGGGGAATCGGGGAGTTTCTCCAATATCTCATCACCCCCGCGATCCCATTTGTCCTCATTGTTTTATTCAACACTTCGACCATCAGATACGTGTTAGTGGCGAGCAGAGCCCGCAGCAGACTCCGGGGTCCCAGCAGTGGGGAGAGTGGCAGAGACCCGGAGATGGAGAGCCGCAGGAAATCTCTCATTTTACTGCTGGTCATCTCGGGGAATTTCATCCTGTTGTGGGCGCTCCGTGCGATACATGTTGTGTGGTTCAGACTGGCTGGATTAATTCGTAGCTGGGACTATCCGGATTCCATCATTGGCGAACTGGCCGCCATGATGCAGACCCTGAGTTGCTGAACAAACACTGCTCTTTACGCCGTCACCCAGACTAAGTTCAGGCAGCAGTTCAAAGAAGTGGTGAAATCGCCCTTTACTCTGATTGTAAAATGTATTCAGCGCCGCGGGGTCTAGAAATCCGTGCACTCTCCATCCCATCTGCTCACCCTCCCCCCTCACTCCCCGACACGCTTTGGATCCTCAGTGACCTGATCCACAGATGACATTTGTGACCCTGGTATGTCTTCCAATTCCGACAAGAGGATCTCTTCTTCTGCCCCACCAAACTGCCCCACCAAACTGCCCCACCAAACCGCTCGCTGCCCCAGCCACTGCCGACGCAGAGCTGCCATTCCACGCGGCAGCCACGAGGGGGAGCGGTCTGTCTGCCGCTGCCTCTCTTTGTTGAGTGGGATTACGCCGGCGCTGCTGTCACACTGACTCAGGTCCGTCTCTTCACAGACTCGCTCCATTAACATGGTCAGACCAGTGAATGCCCAATGGTAAATCAGGTCGCATTCTTTCGAAATGAGAATCCCAACAGTTTGTTGCTAAATATAAAATGCTCAGTCATTCGGTTTGAGCACCAATGCGACTGAACTCGATCCAAATATCCTCTGTCGATACGGAGTGGAAAGCATGAGGTCAAAAATAGGAGCCGATTCGCATGCAGTCGTTCATTGCAAGTGTCAGATCAGGGTAAAATTAAACATATTCTCTCTGATTGGTTTACGGATTACATCCCCACCTCGTGGGTCTGACTGAGCTCCTGTCTCATCCTCTCACTCTTGCTGCTGAATGCACACATCCCGTCACTGCCTTAGGTGGGAGTTTCGTCCTGATGCTGTGTCTACGTCCGTTTTCCCGGGTGATCAAATTTCCCGCGACTTACCATAAGGCGTATAATACAATGGTCTGTTCTATCCACCATCTCCGTGAGGTAAAAATATCTCTCTGAACATCGTTTCAAATACCTGGCACTTGTGCCTGTGGGGTAGTGCGTGGCGGGAGTGGGGTTGTGTGTGTGTGCGGGGGGGAGCGGTGGGTGGAATGGGTATGGGCGTCTGGTGGCTGTGGCATTGTGTGTGTGTGTGTGTGTGTGTGTGCGTGTTTGTGTGTGTGTGTGTGTGTGTGTGTGTGTGTGTGTGTGTGTGTGTGTGTGTGTGTGTGTGTGTGAAGTGATTGTGTGTGGGGTGGTGAGTGTGGGGGGTGAAGTAGTTATGTGAGTGTGGTGGATGTGGGATTGTGTGTGTGGGGGAGGTGAGTGTGTGTGTGGGGGCGTGGAGTGGGTATATGGGTGTGGTGGCGGGCATGTATGTGGGATTATGTGTGTGTGAAGTGAGTAGTGTGGGGAGTGTGTGGGGTGGAGTGGGCGTGTGGAGTGGTGGTGGGCCTGTGGTTGATGTATGTGAGACGGTGTAGTGTGAGGTGGGGTGGTGGTATGTGTGGGGTGGAGTGCGTGTGTGGGGTGGGGTGGTAGTATGTGTGGGGTGGTGAATGTATGGGGTGGAGTGGGTGTGTGGAGTGGTGGTGGGCGTGTGGGTGATGTGTGTGGAGTGGGATGGTGGGTGTGAAGTGTCAATGCGATACTGTCAATGCAACTACTGTCAATGCGATATCTGGATTAATATCCATCTGATTATTCGTCCATAATTTCTGATTGTTATTAGTTTGTTTAGTTTAAGTTTTTTTATTATTTAAAAAAAAAAAATTATTAGAAGTATTTTACATTACAGTAATCTGCAATAACATAAATTTATACAGTTCTTGTACCACTTCTGTTTTTCAACTTTAATAGAAAAAAAGAATAGAAAGAGCTAGCAAGGACAGTCAGTGAGTGAATGAAAAAGTGGCCCAGGAACACACATGTGAACCTGAACCACAAGAAGAAAAGAAAAAAAGAGAAAAAAGAAAATAAGATAGGACAATATGAAAGGGATGTACCTCCTTCTTATCTTTACTCACCCCTCGCCAGGTCCTAAAACCATTTATTATCAACATTTTGTTGCACCCTATGTTTGTAATAAGTCGATATATGGAGACCAAATATTTTGGAATTGGTCTTGTTTACCTGCTAGGAGGAATCTCATATCTTCTAGATGTAACAATTCCGACATATTAGAAGTCCACATTTTTATTGTTGGCGTAGGAGCATTTTTCCAAAATTTCAGTATTAATTTTTTTGCCGTTATTAAGCCATAACTAAGAAAACTCCTTTGAAACGAAGTCAGCTCCAAACTTGCTTCTATTGTTCCAAAAATAATCAGTTCTGCATTCGGTTTCAGTTTTATTTTAAATAATTTAGTGAAAATTTCTAAAATTTAATTCCAAAATTTTTGAAATTTTATACAAAAAACAAAAGAATGTGCTATAGTTGATTCTTGGACTAGGCATTTATCACAGTTTGCAGAGGTATTTGAGTAAAATTTACTTAATTTAGCTTTTGAATAATATAATCTATGTAAAATTTTAAATTGAATCAGAGTATGTCTTACGTTAATCGAACATTTATGCACATATAATAGATGTTTATCCCAACTCTCTTTCGAGATTTTTATAGCCAATTCCTGTTCCCATTCTCTTCTGATCCCGTCCGATGATGGAATTTCTATATTTAAAATGGAATTATATAGGTATGATATTAAATTAGCTGATTCCGCTTTTATATTCATTATCCCATCTAATAAGTCAGCAGACATATTTTGATATTCCCGTGTATACTTTTTCAAATAGTCACGTAGTTGGAAATATTTAAAATATTGATTATTATTCAAGTTGTATTTAAGTTGTAATTGGTAAAATGTTTAAAAAAACGTCCATTATCATACATATCTCCAAACGTTTTAATTCCTACTCTTTCCCAATTTATAAAAGCTCTATCTATCATAGAGGGTGTAAACGAAGGGTTATTCATTATAGGTAAAAGAAGTGATAGATTTCTTAATTTTAACGTTAATTTTATTTGTTTCCAAGTTCTAATTGTACTGTGAATAATTGGATTTTTACTATATATTGTATTCTTTATTTTTGTTGGTGAGAGAAGGATCGCTCCTATGTTAAAAGGGGAGCAGTCCTCTCTCTCCATTACTATCCAATCCACCTGCTGGGCCGAATTGTCCAACAGGTCAATCATATTTTGACATTTGTGGCCCAATAATAATATAAAAAATTGGGGAGTGATAATCCACCAAATTCCTTAGGTTTACACAAATGTTTTCTTTGGATTCTGTGGGATTTATAGTCCCATATAACATTTGTAATATCAGCATCCAATTAAAAAAAATAATTTGGGTAAGTATATCGGTATTGACTGGACTAGATATAAAATTTGTGGTAAAAAGATCATTTTTATAGCATTTATTCGGCCTATAAGAGACATCGGGAGGGTTTTCCAGAATTTAATCAGTGTGTTTACTTTATTGAGTAAGGGCATATAGTTTGCATTAAATAGAGACTTATATTTTCTAGTAATTTCACTTCTTCGATTTAAATGGTATACCTTTTCGAATAATGATTGCTGTGCCTCTAGCTTTGGAAATATATGAAGATTGATATGTTTGGCCTATCCAGTTTGCCTTCAATCTGGCTTGAGCTTGCAGTTTCAAGTGAGTTTCTTGTAGGAATATTATGTCCGAATTGAGTGACTTCAATTGTGCAAAAATCTTACCCCTTTTAATTGGTTCATTAGCACCCCTAATATTCCAACTACAGAATGTGAATCCTCCAAATTTCTTTTGTATATCGTCTTGCATTTTAAATTATTTACTACCCTTTAAACATGTGGTGCAAACAATACCTTAGGTCTCTGGCTGTTGGGCGAGCATTTGCAATATTAAATTCAATTATTACATCCCTCTCAAAATTGTCCTTAAGTAAAAAAACAAAAAAGTGTACATTATTGTGACATTTAAAAAAAATCAAAAGAGTGAGATTACAGTGTCTAAAAATGACGACACTGTGGCCAATTATCCACCTAATGGTGGTAGTTCCACAATTAATGACTTCCGTAGTTGTTAATCTACATTTAGCTCCATCCCCTTGAATAATCTTACAAAAGGGAGTTGGGACCCATTCAAAGCCAAATTTTATGTGTCAGCCTTACCGTATCTACCATATCTTTATATTTAAATAAATCTTCTCTAATCTCCTAGCTTATCTACCATTTACTTATGTTAACAATTATTACATTTTCTTCCTCCATACTAAACTGCCTTTGGTTGGAAGGGATTAACCCGATTCAGGCACCTGGCTATTTGCCAAGATTCTGAATCTCCTCACCTCCTTCAGCACAAAATTTGAACTACAGCTTATCATAATTTCTAAATTAATTTGTTAGTCTGTTGTAAATCTATTTACTTATATTTAGCCCCCCTCCTCCCCTACCAGGGGGGGGGGGTCAATCCTTGCAATGAACTATTACATTTTATCAGTTAAGCAATTCAATTTTAAATCATTACTGTTAATGTATTAATTTCAATAACATTAATTACTATAACTATATTAGTTCAGTAGTTTTTGTGTTAGTATGGAATTAGTGTAAGGATAGCATTTTAACAGTCTTTCATTCCGGATTCCCCCCCCATCCATCTTCGTTAGGTTGCTCATTCAGCCACACCCTTGTTATTCCATCTTTCGCTCATGTTGAAGCCGAATTTGTCCTTGAGGAGATAAGAGAGTCTAGACAGCTGCACATGGAGAAGCTGCACCATCTTAATCCTTTTTTTAAAGAGTTTATAAAGTTATTTCTATCGACCTTCCCTCAGCCGTTGTCTGTAGGATAAAAACCTTGCCTTGAGGATGTGATGTTTTGCTTAAGCCTCTATTTCTTTTACAATGTCTTGAGCATATTTGTATGCAGCTTCTGGATCAGTAAATTTGCGTTCGGTATTCTTATAAGTAATGATCATCTTGGCAGGATAAATTATTCCATATCTGATTTCCCTGTGCCCTTTCAAGATCTATTGTGTATTTTTAAACGCTTCTCGTTTTTTAGCAATTTCATAAGGATAGTCTCTAAAAAGTCTGATAGTGTTCGTCCCAAACTTCATAATCTTCCCATATTGTACTTTTCTTATGGCCTCTTCTAAAGCTGAAATGTCCCGAAATTTCACAATGATCTGTCGTGGGGGAGCACCTCTTATTTGTGCCCTTAATTTTGGCCGATTCGCCCGGCGTGCCACTTCAATTTTCGGTTTAGCTGGCAGGTCGAGTATATTTTTAAGTAAGTTAGCAGTGTACTCTTGGGGATCGTTCCCCTCTTCCCCTTCTGCCACTCCAACTATTCTTACATTCTGCCGTCTTGGCCTTGCTTCCAAGTCAAGGCATTTATCCGACGTTTTGGTCAGCTGACCCACGACATCTTCATAATTCTTCTTAATTTTCTGCATTTCTTCAGCCATTTGTAACATTGCTATTTCCATATCTTTCATGGTAGTACAACATGTTTTAACAGTTTGGTGGACCACATCAAACTTACTAGTACAGTCTGTTTCAACCTTATCAATTTTCAAAGATAATTCACCATGAACATCGTCTATTCGTTTATTTATATTACCGATTGAATCAATAACTTTCTGATTCTCGACGTTCATGTTCTGCACCATGCTCTCCATGCTCTCCATCATACTTTTATTAGCTGCCAAAAGTTCATTTTTTAAGTCACCGATAACTTGATTTCCTCCATTTCTTTGTCCTTTAAAACTTTTTCAGCCATTTCAGCCTTTGATCTTGTAGTCATTTTCAGAGCTAATTCAGCAGATACTTCTTCAAGTTCTCGAAGTTCAGCAGTTACTTCTTCAGGTTCTTGAATTTTTTCAGGTAGTGACTGTATTTTCAAAAGTTGCTTGGAGACAGATCTCTGAGGGCTCTGACAGGTAGTCGTTCTTGTCATTTAAAAATAGCTTAAACCTCCGTTATTTTCGCGGCGATTTCTGATGACGTCATCAGCACCGCGACAAGCAGCTCCGGTAAGTTATTACACACGGACCCGACTTCCAAATCCATTTTTAAAGCGAAAATTCTCCGAATACGGGCACGGAGCTAAATGCAACGCCTGTTCAGTCCAACATGGCGCCACCGGAAGTTTAAGTTTAGTAAGTTCATCTTTCATTCGGTTAAATACACCATTGATTATTTCTCAATGACATGATTGAATGTAAGCAAGAGTTTAATTATATGAACTATACCTGTAGTGTGATGGTGATTCGTTGGTAAATTAGTTAGAGCAATGGCAATGGAATGTAATCCTGCTACTTCCAGTGTGTGTCCTGCTTTCTGGTTCTCCCTGATTGCGCGGTGATTCTCTGAGGAAGGATCAATAATGGTAGAACATAAATTTGGGCCTGAGATACCTAACAATCACTCACAAAACCTCCACCATCCTTTGGGAAGTTGAATGTAAGCGGAGAATATACAATTAATAGCAATGTTACAACATTTTTAGATTTAAAAATTCAAGTCTGCAATTTATCCCATCAGATAAAGCATAAAAAGAAGTTTAATTTGACAACTATTTCACTTTCATATCTTCAGCATTAAAAAAAGATATGGCCATACTCTGAAATTAGCATCGTGTTCCCTATTGCTTTTCCATTGACTTAACTCAAAAGCTGTGAACGAGGACAGTCAAAAGTCCATAACTTTCTTAAAAATTAAGAGAACTGAATGAAATTTTCAGTTATTATAGATTGAAGCATTCTGAAACAAATATGAAATAATCTTACTTGGATGACCTGAAATTAAAGCATATAATTAGTTAGTTACCTAATTGTAGCTAATTACAAAATTCAATTACTAGATCTAAACATCTATCAATTTCTTAAGAAAAGGTTAACATTTTTAAATAGCCTGTCCAAATAACATTTACACAAGAATTCACAATTTAACGTGATTTTTTAAATCTCATTGTCATGAATTTATAGGCCAAATGGAAGGAATTTAATGTTTAATTCCCGTAAATTAATGGGCATTTAAATCATCTTGCGAATGAGATTTTGTGGAACGCGATCGTTTGGAACGTTGCCATTTGCGGTGAATTTGAACCCCATATCGGCAGGAAAAACACTTCCGGTTCGTATGGGGCCATAATCACATTTTCGCCAATGAAATTTGGATTAAAATAATCCTAAGAAACAAGTTTATATGTAAAATAAACGACTTACCTTATGGTTTGTCCCCTACGTGAGATCCGTCCCGTTGTCGGCGTTGCCGGCGTTAGAAGTAGCTTTTTTATTTTACTCCAGGGATTAAATTGTCCCGCGATTTTTTTTTAAACTTCCGAGAACGCGTCGGATCGATTATTCTTCAGCAAATTAACAGCCTTAGAAAGATCGACTCCGACAGGCAGGAGAAAACGGCATTTTAGTCCCGCACTCCCCCCCCCCACACCCTCAAAGGCGCCAAAGTCGCGCACACGGCCAGTGGCAGAACTGCAGCGCCGCTGAAGGTAAGAATTGTAACATACCTACAATTAATGGCAATCAATGAATCCTTTATTTTTGATCACGTATAATAAGGTACAGTGAAGTTATTTTTTTTAACAGATGAGTGAGATTATTCCCATGCATAATTACAAAATACATGGACACATTGAGTCTATATGCAAGGGTTTTTGCCGCCATTTTCAAACACCAAATTCTGTTGGCCATCACGATCTGTCGCAGCTGCCGCCTCCATATCGTCGACTTGCGAACCGTCGCCCCTCTCCTTGCTCGGCCATCTTCAAGATTCATGCCCCCGTGATGCCTTCCTCAGCTAACATTGAGTGCGTGTAAGTTCAGGCCACTGGTTCCTTCTTACAGACCCTTGGTCCAGCGTCCACCGTTGTATTCGGGATCTCTCCTGTTTTGTACCAGTTCTCCATTGGCTTAAATGCACGGAACTTTCAATGAAAAACGTCATTTATAAATATTTATGATCTACCCTACACAATATCCAGCTTTGAGAATTTCGGAGATCTCCCTCCAAGAGATGTTCCTACGCACCTCTTTATATGACTATCCATAATCCTACAACTAATTTCCTATATTCAGATTCTCCCATTGATGGATACATCTCTACATCTACTTAATGCAGGGTCATGACCCTAACGGAGACCATTCCCTCCTCCACGTAATCCCCGCACACCCCCCACCCCCAAGATTGTTTGCTTGACCAATCAAATTTCTTCAAAGGTATTATTTTTGGTCAACATTTTCCCTGTCCGGGCTCTTAAGGACCTTATATGTTCCAAACACATCAACCCTCATACTTCTAAACTCCAAAGTGGCAGAGTTGCTGCCTGACAGCAAATGCAGCGCTGGAAACCCGGGTTCGATCCTGACTACGGGTGCTGTCTATATGGGGTTTGTATGTTCTCCCCGTGACCGCGTGGGTTTTCTCCGAGATCTTCGGTTTCCTCACACATTCCAAAGACGTACAGGTTTGTTGGTTAATTGGCTTGGTGACTGTAAAAAACAAATCTGTGACTTTTGGGTGTAAGATAGTGTTAAAGTGCGGGGATCACTGGTCGGCGCGGACCCGGTGTGCCGAAGGGCCTGATTCCGCACTGTATCCCTATAAAATAATTGAATCACCACTCATCTTCTTGCGCTCCATGAAATAGAGACCTCGCCAGCTCAACCTCTCCCAATAGCTCAAACACTCGAGTCCTGGCAACATCCCCGTATCCTTCTCTGTACCCTTTGCACCTTGACAAGGTCATTCCAGTAACATGGTGCTGAGAACGGAACACAATACTCCTCACCAATGTCTTATATACCTGCAACATGGCCTCCCAACTTCTATACTGAATTCTCGTACTGATAAAAGCCAAAGTACCAACATCTTTTTTGTCCACCCTATCTACCTCTGATGCCACCTTCAAGGAAATATGTTGCAGCACTCTGGATCCCTCTGCTAGAAAAACATACCCCTGAACCCTACCATTCACATTGTAAGTCATGGCCATGTTGGAGTTCCCACATGCAAAATCTTGCATTTCTCTGTATTAAATACCCTCAACCATTCTTCAGCCCACCTGTCCAACCGATCAAGATAATGCTGCAGTATTTGACATCCATCCTCTCCATCTGCAGTACCACCCACGTTTGTATCATCTGCAAACATGCTAATCGTGCCATATACGTCTCACCCAAATCATTGCTATAGATGACAAGCAGCAATTGTCCCGGCACTGAACACCATTAGTCACGGACCTCCAGTTCGAGAACAATCCTCCACCATCACCCTCTGCTTCCTTCCATGACACTGTGAATTCTAGATCTAGACTTATCCCCCCTCCTCAGTCCGATTTAGTGAAACACTAAATCAAACTCTGGCTCCAAAACCTTACTTTATTGAAGAACAAACTGCAGGTACAGTTGCCGATCCGCTCACGCAAGACAACAATATCTCGTGCGCACAGAACAGAAGTCACATTCAACCGACCCACCCCAAAGAATTACACACCCTCTAATACCCTTCCGAACTAAGGGCGTGACATTACATGGAGGAGGCAACCCCGACAAGCCAATCACCGATACCAGCTGCAAGACATATTGAATGACAACTCCTTGGCCCAATCATATAACAGTACATAACATAGTTTCAACACATAGCACTTAGGGAGAAACACTTCCATTAAGTAAAGAAACATTATCACCAGATAAGGAAACATCTTTAGTGAGGCCACTCTGCTAAATCAATCACAAGTAACGGCAGTAAGGTACTGCAACATAGTCTGCAACATAGTTGAGACATAACATTTCCCCCAACCAATTCCAAGCATACTTTTGCAGCAGTGCATAGCTCATTTTACAGAATCCCATATATATTAACAACTTGCAGGCCATCTGAACAGAAACCTCCCTGCAACCCCTCCCCAGGCTTCAAACTCTCCGGAGCCAACATGGCTCTGCAGCTTTCTGCAAAACATGTCAAACAGGTGTTACAGATCTTTTAAACAGACATCCTCCATTTTCCCAAGTACTCACAATTTCTGATATTAACCAACCCCCCCTTTTTTTTTAATCATATATGATAACTAACAAGGTAAGATGACAACTGTTCCCCTTATACAATTCGACAATGATAGTGATGTGGTTGCATCAGAACTCCAAGTAACTTCCCGAGTTTTCATGGGCACAGCTTCGAAGATTCCTGACTGATGAGTCTCCACCTCCCGAGTTTACCTGGTCATGGATTCTCGTGATCCACCACGTCAGCTCGATGTTTGTGATGTTCCTATACTAAGAAATTCCTTGAAGAAAATCAGTTAGCAGCTCAAATTCTCCCACAAATACCTTTGGAATGGTGAAGATGGACCCACGCATTCCTTCATTCTACTTTAACAGCAGTCGGGGTCGTCAGGAGAACCTGATAAGATCCCTTCCTCCGAGCCTCCGAACCTTTCCTTCACCATCACAAAATCACCAGGCTTGACCTTAATGGAAGAAACCAAGGGGGGTAATTCACTGTCTGCTGCTCGAACCCTCGAATGCAAATCTCTTAATGCCCGAGTCAAGGTCAAAACATAATTGATCATCTCTGTAGTCATGGGATGGAAATTGACAACCTTTGGAGTATTTTGATTCCACGGAGTTCTAAAGGGGCGCCCATATACAATTTCAGTTGGGCTTACTCTCGATTTCCCTGCACGCGTGACACATGACTGAACTAAAACTACAGGGCGCAATTTAATCAAATTAATTCCTGTCGGCCTTTAATTTAACCAATTTGGTTTTCAGGGTCTGATTCGCTCTCTCGACAAGTCCAGCAGCCTGTGGTCGATAAGCACAGTGTAGGTATGTTACAAAACTTACCTTCAGTCGCGCTGTAATTCTGCCACTGGCCGTGTGCGCGATTTTGGCGCCTTTAAGGGGGGGCGGGGTTAAAACGCAGTTTATCCTTCCCCTGTCCTGGAAATATTTTGTTGGAGTACAAAACTTCGCTGACAAAATCGTTCCTACCGGCTTTTTGGGAATTTTTTTTAAAAATTAAACCGTCAATGTCAGCGCTACAGTCATTTTAAAAGCAGCTCCTGAAGCGTCAACGCCAATAACGGGGACGGATTTCACACAATGGACAGGTAAACGAAAGTGCTTTCTTTAAATGTATAAAAGTGCTTCTTAAGAAGCCTTTAATTCACATTTTGTCATGCGACACGGTGATTTTATTCCCCGAATTAACGGCAGTATTTTTCATGCCAATACGGGGTTAAATTCACCGCAAATCAACGTTCCAAAAGATCGCGTTCCAGAAATTCTCACTCGCAAAATGAATTAAATGCCCATTAATTTACAGGTATTAAACATTCAATTCCTTCCATTTGGCCTGTAAATTCATGAAAATTAGATTTAAAAATTATGTTATACTGTGAATTATTGTGTGAATGTTATTTGGACACTTAGGCTATTTAAAAATGTTAATCTATTCTTAAGAAATTGATAGATGTTTAGATCTAGTAATTGAATTTTGTAATTAGCTACAATTAGGTAACTAACTAATTATATGCTTTACTTTCATGTCTTCGAAGTAAGATTGTTTCATATTTGTTTCAGAATGCTTCAATCTATAATACCTGAAAATTTCTTTCAGTTACCATAATTTTTAAGAAAGTTATTGGCTTTTAACTGTCCTCGATCACAGCTTTTGTGTTAAGTCAATGGAAAAGCAATAGGGAACAAGATGCTAATTTCTGAGTATGATAATGGCCATAACTTTTTTAACACTGAAGATATGAAAGTGAATTAAGTGTCAAATTAAACTTCTTTTTATGCTTTATCTGATGGGATAAATTGCAGACTTTATTTTTTAAATCTCAAAATTTTGTAACATTGCTACACAGTGCAGTTGTTGCTGGATGCCCAGCTGTTCACAGAATTCTTTGTTAATTTGCCCAATGAAATGAGGACCATTGTCAGAGCTAAGCCGAATTCGAATACCGAATCTGGGGATAATGTCTCGCAAAAGCACCTTGACAACAGTAGCCGCTTTGTTATCAAGTGTTGGGTAGGCCTCAATCCAATTGCTAAATACATCAACAATCACAAGTACATACCTATATCGTTGGCACTTCTCCAGCTCGATGTAAACCGTTTGAAGAGTTTGGGTAAAGGTGTTCTTCCATCCTCACAACACACTCCTTTCCCAAGATTATATTTCCGACAAGTAATACGGCTGCTACTCATTTTCTGGGTCAAAGTCTGCAATCCTGGATGCCACCAAGTAGCCGGAAGAGCATCACCAATTGCTCTCGCACCACAGTGAGTCGCAAAATGCATACACTCCACAACCCAAACTGCAAGAGGACTCAAGTTCAGATACTGTACAACAAGTCTGTCCTGCCGGAGTAACCCACAATCTTGACATGCAATCTATTGTACATCCAAGCTGTTTCCATAATCTTATAACCCCTTCAGCAGCTTCCTCCTGCAATTGAATAATTTCCAGGGTGGTTGGCATTGGCCTTTCCGAGGGAGACTTGCTACATGAACTTTGTATCTGCCTCATCATCTTTAGCATTACCTCCATGCGTTCCCGGGATACCTCCTTTGCTGCTTGGTCAGCACAATGATTCCCCATGTCTATCGGGGCTGGCCCTTTGTGTGAGCACTACATTTCATTACCGAAATTTGCTTGGGCAGCAGCAGAGCCTGTAAGAAATCAGTTACCAATTACTTGTGAGATATTTGAGTTCCTGCCGTGGTCAGGAATACTCGATTCCTCCATTGTTATCCAATATCGTGTACTACTCCAAATGCATAGTCAGAATCTGTGTATATGTTTACTTTAAGATCTCTTCCGATAATACATGCTCTGATTAAAGCGATCAACTCAGCCTGTTGGGCTGAAAAGAGTGACTCGAAGGCAGCTGCTTCTACACTGTTCCCATCCTGGACTACAATAGCGTATCCATAAAGCTCCTCTCCCTGGGGCCCATTAGATGCACCTCCGTCTACGTATAATGTCAGATCAGGGTCTGCTATAGGAGCGTCCTTTAGATCTTCCCTCACTGATGTCTCTTCCTGGACTACAAATAAACAGTCATGTCCTGATTCTGACTGTTCCTCCGGTGGTGAAATTAGGAAAGATGCCGGATTAATAGTTGTACAGTATCTGAACTGGAGTTTTGGTTTATTCAGTAGATAGATTTCATATTTGTTTTGACGGGCCATTGTCAGATGCTGAGTTTGTAGTTGTCCTAACAAGGCGGGCCACTGAAGAGGAACTGAATACTACTATCTCTTGCTGTAAGGTCAGATTTACAGCAGACTGTAAACTATTATAGATTGCTGTTAATATCTGTGTGCATATTGTGTGTTCTCTCGCTTCTGGGTAAAGCTTCGAAGAATATTAAGCCACTGGTCTGTCCTTATACCCATGTTTTTGGGTGAGGACTGCAGTTGAACATTCGGAAAGGATGGTACAGAAAAGTTGGAAGGGTCTGTTGGAAAGTTCGAAAAATCATAGAGTGGTCTTCCTAGTGCTGGAGCCTGCATTAAGTATCTCATTAAATTCTCGAAAGCTTTCTGACCTTCTTCGTAAAACTGAAATTCGCCCTCTAGGCTAGAATAAGGAGTCAGGTCCTTGGTGTCTAGTGCAATATTAGGGATCCATTGCCGGCAGAAGTTCACAATGCCGAGGCACTGTCTCGTCTGCTTTGATTCTTTTGGTACAGGAAATTCACAAATTGGTTCAGTTCTACTATTCTCTAGACTTCTTTCCGTGTCTGAAATTATCACTGCCAGGAATTTTACTTTTTGTCGAGTCATTAATACTTTGGACAGAAAGACCACATAGCATAACGTTGCCAAGTGGTTCAATAATTGAGTAGTATCCTCATAGTTGCTCTGCTGATCTAAACTAGCCACTAACAAGTCCTCCACATATAGAACCAGTGTGGATTTAATTTTAAAGCTTAAGGTGCTTAACTGTCCTTGCAGACATCGAGAAAACAAAGCAGGCGAATTAATATATCCATGAGGTAGTCTTGTCCACGTATATCGTTGTCTCCTGAAGTAAAGGCAAATAATTACTGTCTGTTTCGGAGCAGAGGTAATGAGTAGAAGGCATGCTGCAGGTCTTCAATTGAAATAAAAATCGCTTCCGTTGGATTCAAGGCTAAAATATGAACCGGGTTCGGCACCAAGACATGGAGCGGTTCCACTATTGCGTTGATAGATCTTAAGTCTGGAACCAGTCTGTACTGGCCCTTTCCCCATAACTGGGGCACTGCAAGGATTGGTGTGTTACAAATGGACTGGCACTCTACTAAGAACAATACAATACAATACAATTTATTTGTCATTTGGATCCGTTAAGGTCCAAACGAAATGTCGTTTCTGCAGCCATACAATACAAAACGAAGAAGACCCGAGACACAATACAATTTACACATCCATCCATCACAGCGCTGTGATGGAAGGCAAAACAACGTATCTCTCCACTGCACTCCCCCCCCCCCCCCGATGTCAGAGTCAAAGTCAAAGCCCCCGGCCGGCGATGGTGATTATCGCGCGGCCATTAAAGCCACGCCGGTCGATGCAAGGTCGCGCACCGGGTCTTGGTGTTAGAGCCCCGGCGCGCGCTCGCAAACTCCCGCGGCCATTCCAAGCCGTGCGGGGCGGTGATGCAAAGCCCCGCTCCAGGTGCTCTTCAACCTCCGCAAACTCGGGCGGGAGAAGTCGCCGCTGCGGAAGTCCCGAAAAGCGGTCTCCCACCAGGGACCCGCGGGCTTCCAGTGTTGCCGTCCGCCAGACCCGCGGTTTGTAGCCTCCGAATCTCCGGGGGTCGGGTAGCAGCAGCGATTGTTTCCACCACAGCTCCACCCGCTCCGGACTCGGCCAGCCCCGTGACGGTGAGTAGTCCGCAGCTCCGCAACTGGAGCCCCAGGTTGTTCCTGCTGGAGGCCGCTCCACGTTGCCCAGCCCCAACGACAACGGAGACCCGACAAAGAAAAGGTCGGGTCTCCCGTGCAGGGGAAAGATTTTAAAGTCCCCCCCCACCCACCCCCACACACACATACCCCGACAAAAAAAATAATAAAAACTACATAAAAACGAACACGAATAATAAAAAAGACAGACGGACTGCAGAGGCCGCTGCTGACGAGAGTCGCGCCGCCCACCGAAAGAACACTGTCTTGTTCCAGCAATCCCTGATCATCAGCTGGTCTAATCTCGGAATTGCCTGTTATTTCAATGGATACTGCTGTATCGAAGGCAATGTTACCCCTTTCTGGAGCGCTAACCTAGATGGGATCAATAGGAACGTATCTTACCTGAGCAGCGTCTCCTGCCCACACTTGCGGGTCCACATACTCGCATACCACACTCCCCAGGTGCTGGCGTAGCTGGGTAACAACTGTCCTCAGGGTCTGAGAAAACTCAACAGTACATTTGTGAGGCAAGGTCTGTTCTTGATATATATTCGGAACTGCCAGATCAATTGCTTTGTAACCATCGCTCCCAAATCCTTCGCATTGCTGGAAAATTCACCTTGCTTTTTATTTATACAGCAACCTCTAAAGCTCGTTCCCATAACTCTAGGGATATTTCAACGTACTCTGCAGTTCCTTCTTGTCCTGTTCCCAAGTGCTAAAATATTCACGTCCCGATTTGTTCCTTCTTGGGGCCTGAAAAAGTTTCCAATTCATTATTTTTGTCACTTCTATCATAGGCCAATGTGATATGAAGCGGGGGCTCGTCTTCTAACTGGAGTGACCACCATTGGTGTGTTACTGACGAGTAGCATTGTCTTTCAGGAGCCTATTATTCCACCATCGCTGCATTCAATTTTCAATTGAAATGCACATAGCAAATCTCTAGCCATTAAATTGTAATCCAATCCAGTTGTTATTACGAATGTATGTTTTACTTCGGAGTCACGTGAGTGATTCCGTGAAGAACCCCGTCAGTCGGCATGCGCGTCATTACGTCTGACGCATGGCGCAGATACCAGCTCGGAGGGCAGAGCTCCTCCAGAGGTATTATAAAAAGCCGCAGGTAAGTGTTAAACTTAGTGTGAGGTCGGGTTCTTCTGCGCTTGTTAAATCGCCAAGCATGGAGAAGTCGTTGCGAGCAAGGCGAGTCGTTTCTAAAATTACCAAGGACCGCGGGAGTGCGGGTAGAGGGCGGCCGCCTAGCTCATCTACAGAGTCGCCAGTTGTTAAACCAGCGACTGCAGGCTTGGGGTCTGAGGACGCCAGGGCTACGCAAGTGGGGAGTAAAGCCACCAGCACGTCTGCACGGCCGATAGACTCGGACGAGTCCGGTCGGAAGGGTTCTCCTCCAAGATGGGATACCGTGTATAGGCGGTTATCCACGGTGGAGCACCTGTTGGAGAGGATGCTCCATCAAGACCGCAGGTCTCTCCAAGAGCCAGCGCCAGCAGCGCCTATTACAGGACTGCCTAATGTCTCCCTCGAGGAGGAGTTGAGCGTACCGGGTCAGGATTAATCTGACGCCGACTCTGAGGGGTTAGCATTCGAGGCTGCCCCAAGGGACGACGGTCACGAGCCGGAGGTCGCATTCCTGGCAGCGAGATTTGACGCCCCTACAGATTTGAGAGAGCCGCTGGTTGAGGATTTGGCTGCCACAATAAATTATCTAGCCTCACACCAGCTCCAGGAGCTCACTATGGATGCAATAGCTCGGAAATATGATACACCGTCTAATTGTATTCTGCGGAAGGTGCCGGCAGTAAATTATGCCATCTGGGGCCACATGGGAGTAGGCATCAGGGCACAGGAGATGAAGCTGCAGAGGGAACTGAAGCTACTGGCTTCCGGCATTACGGCGTTCGGGAGGTCGGTGGATGGGGGGCACCTGTCTGACATTCAGCAGGATGCCCTGGCTCTCATGTGCAATGTGCACTTTGAGATAAACTGCCTTAGAAAGAGCGCCATCCGCCCTACGATTAATCCGAAATTCGCTGCACCTCTGTAAGCCCAGCAACGTCCAGCCACCAAATCTTTGATTTGGAGAAGACCTCACGAAGCGGGTGAAGGAATTGGACGACGAGGCAAAGACCGTGGGGCTCATTAAAGTGCCAATGATCGGCAGAACCCTGCGGAGGCAGCACTCCTACAAGCGGCTTGCCGAAACCGGGGCCGGGCAAGGACCAAGTCGGCCATTCAATGTGCGCAACTGGCGCACTCCTGCAGGAGCATGAACAACTATGCCGTTTCCCACCAGAGCCAGGGGACAAAGAGCTCCACTGGTAACAATGGAGGTAGGTGGGTCTGGTGCTTGGAGAAACATATTCAGTGAGAGTTACCTACCAGCTGGGGGGAGGTAACACTGGTTTCTGAAAAAACGGTATTGAATAACATCCGATTTGTTTATACTGCAAGCGATACAGGGGTTTAAAATTGAATTCATTTCTAATTTGTGTCCACCTACACAACATTCACCGAGGAGGGCACTTGTTTTCTCACAAAAAGAGAATTTGGAGGTTCAGGCTGAAATTGAGAAATTATATCACAAAGGTGTAATTGAAAAGACAGTTTGGCAACCTCACCAATTCGTATCTAACATTTTTCCTAGACCAAAGAAAGATGGTGGTAGTCGGATCATTTTGGACCTGACGGACCATAATCCGTTTGTGCAGTATAGGCATTTCAAGATGGAAACTTTTGCCACTGCCAAGCAATTGGTTTCCAGAGGGGGTTATATGGCATGTATAGATCTTAAGGATGCATATTACTCAGTGCCTGTTCACAAAGACCATCGGAGGTATTTGAAATTTAGTTGGATGAGGCAGTTGTGGCAATTTAAAGCACTGCCTAATGGGTTAACCTCAGCCCCTAGATTATTTACCAAAGTGATGAAACCAGCATTGGGGCTACTCCGGGTTCAGGGTCATATTGTAATGGCTTATTTAGATGATATCTTAATAATTGGAAAAACTCGGGAAGCAGCTGGGTTAACTGTTTCAGCTGTTAAACTCATGTTTGAGAGTCTGGGGTTTCTAATTCATCCAACTAAATAAAAAATTATACCGGTTAAAGTTATTGATTATCTGGGCTTCACAGTTAATTCAACTCACATGTCTGTAACTCTACCCAAGGGCAAGAGATTAGTTTAATTGAAGGCTGTATCAAGCTCATAGCAGAGCAATCACCTTCAATTAGGCATGTGGCCAGCTTGATTGGCAAATTGGTAGCAGCCTTTCCAGCTGCACAGTATGGACCTTTGCATTACCAACACTTACAGCAAAGGTACAGGTACTAAGGAATCATGCAGGCCATTACAGCAGACCCATGCAATTACCAATTGAAGCAATTGCTGAAATTCAATGGTGGATTAGGAACATTTCGAATTGTTCCAGCAAAAGTTTGATTGAAGCATCTTCAGTTGTTTTACAGACTGACGTTAGTGCCCTAGGTTGGGGGGCTACTGATACCATCTCTAGCTGTGGGGGCAGATGGAATGTGCATGAGGCATTTATTCTTCAATCACATGGAATTAATTATTTAGAGTTACTGGGAGCATTTTGTGGGCTTAAGGCTTATTGTACCACCAAGCATCACTTACATGTTCAGCTTCAGATTGACAACACCACGACAGTGGCGTATGTGAATTATATGGGTGGAATCAAGTCGCAATCTTATGACATGTTGCTAACCTTATTTGGCTTTGGTGCATTAAAAGAAACATTTGGGTTTCAGCTGTTTACTTGCCGGGCAGGTTCAACGTGGTGGCAGATACCAGATCACGCAAATTCAATGACAACACAGAATGGATGTTGAATCATGAAGTATTTAATAATATTGTTGTTCGATATGGATGCCAGATATCGATTTGTTTGCATCCAGACTCAATCACCAGGTGCCGAAGTATGTTTCATGGGAACCAGACCCGGGGGCAGTAGCGGTAGACGCTTTCGCGCTAGATTGGGGAGGACTGTTTATATATGCATTTCCCCCAGTTCTGCCTCATCAGTCGGTGCTTGACTAAAATCAAGCAGGACTCCGCTTCAGGAGTTTTGGTGGTGCCCGACTGGCCCACACAGCCATGGTTCCCTCTCATTTCGGACATTATAACTCAGCCAATTATGGTGGTTCCAAAATGTCATAACCTATTCGTAAACCCTGTGACTGGAGAACAACACCCGTTGTATGATCGTATTAATTTGTTAATTTGCATGTTTTAAGGAGGCCATACCTGGTCTGGGACTATCCAATCGGACCGTGGATATCATTACATCATCCTGGAGGGATAGTACAAAAAAGCAGTACCTCTCTCATGTCAGGAAGTGGGAGGCGTTTTGCTTAAAAGGGAACATTACGTACCACACAGTTTCCCTCCCAGATGTGTTAGAGTTTCTGTCCAAATTGTATTTTGATGGGGTTTAACTTATAGTGCCATCAATAGTGCTAGGTGCTCTGTTATCGTATTTATGTTTGGGGTCAGAACTACAGTCTGTAGGATCTCATCCGTTAATATCCCGATTTATGAAGGGTGTTCTTAATTCCAATCCCCCCCAGGCCTAGATATAGAGACATCTGGGATGTCACTGTGGTACTCACGCTGCTTCGACAGTGGGGTCCAGCCACATCCTTGTCTTTGGTAAAGATTACCTTGAAGTTGATTATGCTCATGGCGTTAGTGCCAGCGCAGAGGGTTCAGACTCTGCAGAAATTGAGACTGGACAGTGTTGTGTCATCTGGGAATGACGTTCTGTTCTACATATATGATCTCATGAAACAGAGCAGACCAGGATTGTCAGGAGTCAAGCTTCTACTGTCACCCTATCCCACGGATTTACGACTGTGTGTGGTGGCGCACTTGTGGTCTTATATTGAGGTCACCAAGGGCCTCAGAGGATCGGAAGTACAATTGTTTGTTAGCCACAAAAAGCCACATGGGAAAGTGTCCGTCTTTGAGTCCTGAAAAGCGCCATATAAATAAAATCTATTACTATTATTATTATCTCAAGATGGCTGAAACAAGTATTGGTTTTTGCAGGAGTTAATACTGACACTTTTAAATCTCACTCCACCAGGGCGGCATCAACGTCAGAAGCGAAGTCAATGGACGTCCCTCTAGACCATATCCTCGCGGCCGCAGGATTGTCAAATGAACTGACTTTTAACCGGTTTTATAATAAACCACTTATTGAAACCGGCCCATTCTATTTCAAGCTATGTTTCCTAGCTTCCCCTGGGAGAGAGGGGTCGCTATTGTATTTTCTTTATCTGTTTGTGAATTAAAGCAACATGTTAATCTGTACCATGTTTCATTGTATTGCTCATTATTCACTCCTCCTGAGTCAACTGATGCAGTGTGAGAAGCCTGGATTCGTATCTACGGCATGAAATCACAGAGCTTGGAATTCTTCACGGAATCACTCACGTGACTCCGAAGTAAAATAGTAAGATTAAACGAGAACTTACCAGTTTGAAGTTTGATCTTTATTTTATGAGGAGTAACGATGAGCGATTACGTGCCCACCGCTCCCGGCCCTCAATATTATAAAGGTCAACTGGAAGGTCTGTTTTATATTCTTACTATGTTACTTCAGTTACGTTTTATCTGTGATTTCACACCGCTGCTTTGAAGATCGACGCACATGCCGACTGACGGGGTTCTTCACGTAATCGCTCATCGTAACTTCTCATAAAATAAAGATCAAACTTCAAACTGGTAAGTTCTCGTTTAATCTTACTATTTTGTTGCCTTGATTTGATACACCACTTCGAGTGGCTTAGAGATGCGATACTAGCAAACTTGCCCCTGAAATCCTTCCCTCTACTCGCAATGATAGTGCAGGTTCTTCATCCGTTCACCACCAAGTTAGCTAATCAGGAACGTGAGAATGGATTATTTTGAGGGAAGGGAGTTCATCTTCTCTGTCCCTGATGAACTTGACAGTTCCCTCTCTGCTCTCTCTCTTGCCCCCTCCTTCCTGTCATGTTCATGTCGGGTACTCCCTACTCCAGTTCCCTTGTCCGCCGCAGGTATAACATTGGTCTGTTCCCAACACTCTATTCCCTCTCCAGTGTCTTGGGGAAATTGGTTCTAAGGGAGGTGGTTCATCAGGGTAACCTGGATATTCCGGTTCTGGCGCCCTTGCTCATTCTGGCGCATCATGCCGAGGTCTTGTCTGCGGACCACTCCATAAGTCTAGATTGGATCTTGGCACTTCCTTCTTTATAACGTATTCAGTCTTTGCCTTAAT
This sequence comes from Malacoraja senta, assembly GCA_038087875.1. NCBI lineage: Eukaryota > Metazoa > Chordata > Chondrichthyes > Rajiformes > Rajidae > Malacoraja > Malacoraja senta. The sequence continues at coordinate 321,389 of JAXLNO010000073.1, read as the reverse complement.
TTGGGGCGGGTTCTCTTGCTTTCTAATGTATTCCCAATGACACCTAACTGACGGGCCATTTGACTTGCACTTTTCTCTGACCAATCCATATTGCTTGTCTTGATTGCTCTGCTACATTAGTTCGTAAACAATTTAATAAAATTGCGCAGTACTGGGAGAGTTTGCAACATTTCGAAAATTCAGATCTCCCGACTGATCTATGTACAATTCTGAGAACCTCTTTAGAAACTCATTTGCTCCCTCTCCTTTCTTAGGTCTAACATACAGAATTCTAGCGGTGTCTATTGGCTTTTGGACGGTAGTGCCAAGTACAGTTAAAACCGCATCTCCTCTCGCATTGTTATTGACAATCACATTAGCCAGTGCCTCGTGAGTTGGGTGTCCTAAATTAGCCAGGAACCTGGTATGCACTGTAGGAGTTATGATGTGTTGAATTACAGCCCACAAATCTCTCGAATCCGCGTGATACACACGCATGGTGGTCCGGAGACAGTCCACAAAGGAAGCAGGTGATTTCTTTCTGTCAGATATTTTACTCAGCACATCCATCATTTCATTTGTGTTCCACGGGGAGTACACTTCAATAGTTCGAGTATTGTTGGCACCAACTGCATTGTCGGATCAAAGGCTGGGTTAGGCATCTTCCTAACTGGGAACTGGCGGAGAGATGGTTGCTCAGTTTTCCTGCCTGCTCCTATATCAGACTCACTTTAAGTGTCTCCAGAGATTAGGTCACCCTCCGATGTATCACTGTCGTCACTAGGGGGAAGGCGATAATTTCTAAAAGACTGTCTTCGGTCTCTGAGTGGCCGTCTTATTCTCATAGGTTTGGATGATTTGTTACCTGGTTCTGGTACTTGTTCTTTCTCTCGGAATACGGGTGCTAATTTCTTTGTCTTGCTCCGTGTACCCAGCGCTACTGGAATATCTGTTAGTGCTGGAGCTGTTGGGGTCAAGGAACTGTGCACTGGTGCTGCTGTATGGAAACAGGTGATGCTACAGGATCACTATCAGCAGCGGTGTGGGTGGTGCTGCAGGTACAGAAGGTCTGTGAGGCACATGAGGTGCAGGAGGTGGAGGTGGTATATAGGGTGCGCAAGGGGCATAAGGTGGAGTCTGCAACCCCCTTTTAATACGGATACTCTCCCAATCTTCCCGGTATTCCTCGTCTCCCTCATCCAAACCAAATATATTCTCTACAGGCACATGCGTATTCTTTTTTCAATGTATCCAGGGGTTTATTCCCTTCATCTTCTTTCAATTCTATCGCTAGTTTCAAAGCTACCTCTTGCCAATTTGCCAGTCGCTGCCTCTCTCCGTTCGCTTAATCCCTCATTATGCTGTCTCCACAGACCAATGTGTTCCTTAGCAGCGTCACTCTGACTATACTGCCAAATTATTTTCCCGATATATCTCACACCTTCCAGGGCTCCTACCCATCTCTCGGGCCATAACTCACCTAGCTTATTGTTCAAAGTTCCTGGAAAATGTTTAAATCTTTCAGCCTCTTTAGGGAACTTGCTGCAAATAATCTGGAGAGGGCTCTCGGGGTCTGTCGCCTTATCGATTACGTGCCCCATTATCAACTACAATAGAGACAGCAGCCCAGGCTATTCACACTGCAATGACAAAAATCCTATCACTTTACAAGTCTACTCACAAACCAATGGAAAATATTTTCCAACACACTGATAAGTCTCTCACAGAACAAAGGTAAACATTCCTAACAGTTAGCAAGTCTCTCAGGCAAATTTATCTCCTTTCAAGTGTTTACCCAAGAACCTTACACACAAATCTCACACACAAAAATCACAGAGATCACACAAGCTTTTTAAAGCGGTAAATTAAAACCGTAAACACACTTCGACTCAAGGTGGGGACCAACTTCTCAAAGGAACAAGCAAATACAATGCCGCAGCAAATCACCTGCACATAAACACTTGGATTCAAACGAAAGCAAATAAAGTTGTAAGACGCAAAGCAAAATTACTGTCAAACAAGAAAAAAATATAGTTAAGAACTGTGATACACAACCGCACTTCAATATCAAATATAAGCATTCAATTACAATACAATTCTAAGGTATATCACACTATTTAAAATTATACTAGATCACGCAATTTCAACAAAGTTAAGATTTCAATGACGATTACAACAGCAGGGTGAATGACACAATTCTAAGCAAGTCGCCATATTACAATTACGGAGATATTCGCTATATTAGAAGATCAGAAACTAACAACTAGTTGAATAACCAGAAGCATTCAATATGAACACCCCGAATTTTGCAGAGTTTAAAACGAAGAACTTAGATCACTGTCCAAGACTTTTCACAGACGCGTCTTACCAGCTCAGTTAATTTTGAAGTATTCCAGCCAATTTACTTTAACACTAAGTTCCCAGTACGGTTTGGGACTTGAACCCACAAAGGCGCAGCCTCAAACACCCTTGGCCTCAATCCCTCCTACCCGCTAAATACTGGTCTTCAGCACCCACCGCTTTGTGCTGGCTTCCGATGTCGATATTTAAAGTGTCGTCTTTCCAATCGCACTCTCAGCACCGATTCAGCACATCCCCTCTTAGTACTGACCTACTCAGTCTTGTCTTTGAAGATATCTCGGCATTCGATACACCAATATTGAGTGGGGCCTCAAACCCCAATGTCCACCAACCCTCAAATCCTCAGGCCAAACCAATGGACCTGACCGCAACAGCTGTTGACTTTCCGGGGTGGGGACTGTAACCCGATAGGGACGAAACTTGTGAGCCCGACCCTCACCCCCTGGGACTCGAACCCACCTAGACGGGCACTTTAACCCTCTAGGGCCTCAAACCCTCGACCTCAGTGCTCGCCAGACTACTAACCTTCGATCGATCTCGTCGGGAATCCAAGCACAAGCAAGCAAATGACCGATTCGTCGTCAGATTAGCGGAGTGGGGAAAACCGATGCGAAAAGTCGCACCGGGCGCCGATTTCACCTTCTGCGATCCGACACGACTCGATTCCTTTAACCGCCAACTTGAGTTGGCAATGCGTTGAAATCCCGGACGAGCCCCCAATGTTAATTCTGGATCTAAACTCCCCCACCTGATCTGATTCAGTCAAACACCGAATACGAGCACTGGAACTCCAACTCTATTTATTGTACACAATACCGCGGGACCGATCCTCGTTGCTACCTATATCAGCCCAACACAGCCTCGCGCAAATGGAACAGACCAAACACGGTCGGCACACCACAATATGCTCCCCTCCCCTTTATACCCCTCCAAACTAAAGGCGTGAAAGTATTGGGGAAGGCAACCCCTGCAAGCAATTACCAATACAGGCTGCAAACCACATGGAATGACAGCTCCTTAGCCCAATCATACAATAACACACAACATAGTTTCAACACATAGCACTTAGGGGGAAACATTCCATAAAGTAAAGATACATTATCACTAGATAAAGAAACATCTTTGGTGAGGTCACTCTCCTGGACCAATCACAATTAATGGCGGGAAGGCATTGCAACGTAATCTACATACTAAAAGGTTCATCTTGACCACTTCCTGTTTGCACTGCATATTGATTTTAGAAAAAACGCTACCACTTACGGCTGTGATTTTTGGCCATCTTACTCAAAAAGCGGATGTTTCCTTCGATGAAAAGTAAAAGACTTATTATTGTTTTAAAAATGTTGCGATTCTCTCTGCTGTCAATCACGCCATTAAGGCCACGTCCCTTCCGTTGGGAGGGGGAAGGACTATAAAACCCGGTAGTGTTGAGTGCCTCAGTCAGTCTCTGCAAGGTGTGGGAGCGAGAGGGTCACGTCTCTGATTCTGAGCTGTGAAAAATACTGAACACATGTCTACTAAACTGTGAATGGCCTTAATGTGGTTTGAAAATATAGTTTGAAAATACAGTTTGAAAATGCAAAAGTTGTTTTTGGTTTGAAAATGCTAAAATAGTTTCATGGTTTGGAAATGCTAGAAGTGTTTTTAGGTTGGAAAATGCTAAAAATGTTTTTTGGTTTGAAAATGCTAAATGTGTGCCTTTGGTTTGAAAATGCTAAATGTGTGCCTATGGTTTGAAAATGCTAAAAGTGTGCCTTTGGTTTGAAAATGCTGGAGACTTCCGGTTGGACAAGCGGTGATCAGTTGTGTGTGAGCGTGGCTCCCAATTTCTGCTTAAAGTCTACCTGTTCGTCTTTCTCATATGCTTAAGGTAACCCACTATTGAACATTGTGTACGACTCGAGGCGTTGTTAGACACCGAAACGGAAAATAAAATGCACCGCCGAGCTAAAACTGGGGGAAAAGACGGCGAAGTCTCAAACAAGAATGCTGCAGCTGCCTTAAGTCCTACCACGAAACACATGATGAACGCATTCGCGAGGTTGAAGACGGCCTGAATGACCACAGTAACAGACTGGTGAACACCGACGCCGCCATAGCCAAAGGAAGTTAGATGTTCTCGAGAATCGGTCGCGGAGATCCAACCTAAGGGTGGTCGGGATTTCCGAAATTTGGAAGGTTTGGACCCTGTCAAATTTATGACCGAGTTTTTTGAAGAAGAGCTGGGGGTTGATTTCTTCCCAATACCTCTCATGCTTTCGCGTGCCCACCGAGTTGAACCCACACCAACGAATGTCTCGAATACCAAGCCATCTACACCAAGAGTCATCCTGGTTCTCTTTCACTACTTTCAGGACAAACATTGCATCATCACTAGACGGACGCAGGAACTGTCCTTCCGCGGGCACCGGGTGTTTTTTCATGAGGATTTCAGCGCGGAGCTGGGGAGCTGGGGAGAAAACGTGCAGCTTTTAGGGAGATAAAATCCCTGCTCTACGAAAAAGTGGTTCGGTTCGGCCTCCTATATCCTGCCCGGCTCCAGGTTCCCGGCATGAAGGTGAAAAACAATACTTCAATACACCAGAGGCTGCGAAATAGTTTTACCACTCGTGCTGGGGAGATGACGGCATTGAAGAGCAATGACTTTTTAGGATATTCATGCGGCATTGGCACGGCCTCCTGCGGCGGTAAACTGTTAAGTTTTGTAATTGTGGATCTCGACTGAGCTGTACTGCCATCCTGCTGAATCTGATTAATGAGTCGAGGACTTTCATCCAGCGAAAATGTAAACGTCTAGAATTGCTCTCTGGGATACAATTTGTATTTCTTTCTTTCTCGTAATGCTTTGCTTGACCTGCGTTATCTTTAACCCATATACCTTAAACGTAGAACAAACGACCGTACAATTTTCGAAGAAGGGAGCCATCCTTAATTGGATTTAAAGTTTTAGTTAGGGAACGCTATGGCAGTCTTTTGTTTTGTAATGCCTGCGATCGTCCTCAGTTGGGAAGAAGATCTAGATTTTGGGGGTTAAATGTTCTTTCTTGTTATTGTAAGGGGATGGGAGAAATGTTTTGGGTAATGGCAGCTTATTCTTTGAATGTCACGAAAGCACTCGACTTTTTTTCCCATTGTTTGTTCTCATATGCAGCCTTCGCGTTGTTTTGGATCGCAGGCCCTGTATGTATTTTTAAAATATATATTTTGAAATATCGCTATTGGTGACTTTGACGGAGGCCATCCTGTGAGGTTTATATCTTGGAACGTAAGGGGCTGAATGGTCCTGTTAAAAGAGCTAACGTTTTTTCTCATCTAAAACAATAAAAAACAGATATACTACTTCCACAAGAAACTCACTTAAGATTGGGAAGATCATAACAGACTGCGTAAAGCGTGGGTTAGTCAGATTTTTCCTCTAGATTTAATAGCAGGTCCAGGGGTGTTGTAATATTAATCGCCAAAAGTATACCGTTTACACCATCTGACGTAGTCAGTGACCCTAATGGCCGGTTTATTCAAGTTTCCGGGTTTCTTTTTCAAAACCTGTCGTCTTAGTGAATGTTTATGCCACTAATTGGGATGATGTCTACTTGCAAATAAGGTTTTGTCATTAACACCTGACCTGAACACGCACCAGCTGATCTTTTCGGGAGACCTGAACTGTTGGTAGGTTCACTGCTTGATAGGTCTAGTTCTAACTGCTTGATAGGTCTAGTTCTAACTGCTTGATAGGTCTAGTTCTAAGGGGATATCTTCTGGTATGGCAAATACCTTCTCGCAGTTTATGCAACAAAATGGCTTTGCGGACCCTTGGAGATTGTTGAACCCAACTGCTGGACAATTCACTTTTTTTCTCATGTTCATCGTTCTTTTTCCAGAATAGACTACTTCTTTATAGACAGCTCCTTTAATCCTATGGTTAAGAAAATTGAATATACTGCTATGGTAATACCAGATAACTCGCCTGTGATGCTGACCTAGGTTTTCCTTTAAACATTAAAGAACGACCTCTTTGGAGACTCAACTCCCTTTTGCTTTCCAATGAGAAATTCTGCAGTTTTGTATCGGCTAACATAGACACATTCCTCGATACTAATAAAACCGAGTTGGTATCATGCTCTTTACTTTGGGAAACTTTAAAAGCTTACTTGAGAGGTCAAATCATATCTTATACCTCATAGGCCAATATAGAACGGAGAAGGAAATGCAAACCGAATCGCAATCCATCTTGGTTCTGGACAGGCAATACTCTGAGGCACCCACTGCTGAATTATATAAAAGCCGTGCTGATTTACAAGCAAAATTCAATCTTCTATCTACTAACCAAACAGAACAACTAATTCTCAGGACTCGTTGTCATAATTATGAATGTGGTGATAAGGCGAGCCGGCTTATGGCTCACCAGCTGAAGGGTCAAGCCGCGTCACGAAATATTCCTCAGATACGAAACACACCAAGACATAACAAGCAATCCAAAAGAAATCAACAATACTTTCACAGCCTTTTATTCTTCTCTTTACACCGCAGACTTCCTCTCAGATACAACGAATATGGAACGTTTTTTAGATTATTTGGAAATATCCACTCTGGAACCAGAAGAGGCAGACGATCTAGATCAGACTCTTGGGCAGGAAGAGATTAATAATGACATTTTGGCGATACAGAGTGGTAAGACCCCGGGCCCTGACGGCTACCCATTAGAATTGTATAAGAATTTAAGGATAAGCTCACACCAGTTCTTCTAGAAATGTTTCAAGAATCTTTGGAAAATGGTTCCTTACCCCCCCCACCCTTAGACAGGCATCTATTTCACTTCTTCTCAAAAAAGGCAAGGACCCGACTCAATGTGCTTCATACCGCCCCTCACTTTTGAATGTAGATGTACAAATTTTGGCTAAGGCGCTGGCTTGCCGTTTAGAATGACAACTTCCCAAAATAATCTCAGAATATCAAACAGGTTTCATTAAAAATCGTCATTCCTTTTCTAATATCCGTCGACTGGCCAGTGTGGTTTATCCGCCCAATGCTTCTCCGCGTCCAGAAGTTGTTATCTCTTTGGACACGGAGAAGGTGTTTGATCGATTGGAGTGGCCATACTCGTTCAGCTTGGAGAGTTGGATTTGGCAAAACATTTGTAGCCTGGGTTAAGCTATTATATCATTCACCTTTAGCATGTATACTGACAAACTATTTGCGATCTGATTATTTTCCATTAACACGTGGCACTCGCCAAGGCTGCCCATGGTCTCCACTTCTTTTTGCGATGGCAATTGAGCCCCTTTCTATTGCACTTAAATCAACGACATTATTCCAGGGCATTAGGAGATGAAAGATGGAACATCGTGTGTCTCTATACGCCGATGACCTCCTTCTTTATGTGAGCCACCCTACACCTAGCGCTCTGCAATTGTGTCCTTGTTAGATCCGTTTGGAACTTTCCATTCACAGTAACCATTTATCCCCCCGCCCTCTACACTTGACTCAAACTTTAGACGATGGGGTTTGAATGGCCTTATGTGCATTAATGATTTTTACACTGACAACATATTTGATAGTTTTGATAACCTGTACAGAAAATATGGCCTCCCACATAATCATTTCTTTAAATATCTTCAGATCCGCCACTTAAAACATTTCCCTCTTTTCCTGATCTCCCGCCTCTCACAGTGTTGGATAAACTCACTGTTACCTTTGCAAATAAAGGACTGATCTCTGTAGTATATTCTCAAGTGATGTCTTCAGGAGGTCAAAACCTGAACAATGTTAAAACTGGGTGGAAGGATAATCTTGGTATGTATTTGTCTGAGAAATGCTGTTCAGAAGCACAGAAAGAGCCATTCCTCGTCAACATGTGCTAGATCGGGGCTCATACAATTCAAAGTTTTCACAGGATTCATTTAAGCAAAGCCAGGCTTGATGACATATATCCGAGGCTGGCTGTGACAGGTGCTCCTTCTCTCCAGCCAATGTAGCTCATGCATTCTGGTCCTTCCCAAACGTGGTAACTACTAGGCAGTGGTTTTTAAAACCATCAGTGAAGTCCTTGGGGTTACAGTGAGTCTTTGCCCGCTTGTAGCTGTATTCGGTGTAGCAGATGAAGCTTTGGATTTAAATGCAAACCAGTCTGACATCATTGCATTCACATCGCTTTTGGCCCGTAGGGGAATTTTGCTGGTTTGGAAATCTACCACTCCTCCATCTGCTGCTGCTTGGCTGGAGGACGTAATGTTTTTTCTAAAACTAGAAAAGATTAAATTTACACTGAGGGGGTCTGTGGAAAAGTTTTATTCGAAATAGGAACCTTTTTTTGTCATACCGTTGCAGGAGGAGGAGCAGCGTCCGGGTAGTGAGTAGTTAAACAGCGCGGGGCTTTACTATCCAGACGCCCAGGGACCGTTGCAGGAGGGGGAGCCAAAACGGTAACGTTCCATTCAGGTTTCCTATAAGTGAGGAAGCAGCTGATTGGTGGAAGAGGACTAAGAGGAAGCAGCTGATTGGGAGTCGGATCCCTGCAGATTTCCTCCACCAGTTTTGTATTGTATCCAGGGTAAGGGGGGGAATGAGGGCCAGGGCAGTTTACTGTTCTGGATGTCAGATGTGGGAGGTCATGGAGTCTGATACCCCTCCAGACGTCCACATATGTGTCAGGTGCGTAGAGATGGGGTTCCTAAGGGACCGTGTTAGGAACCTGGAGCAGCAGCTCGATGACCTCTGTCTGATCAGGGAGAGTGAGGAGGTCATAGAAAGGAGTTATAGGGATGTGGCCACTCCAAGACCACGGGAGGCAGACAAGTGGGTCACGGTTAGGAAGGGCAAGGGGCAGAGGCAGGGACTAGTGAGTACCCCGGTGGCTGTACACCTAGAAAATAAGTACTCCTGTTTGAGTACTGTTGCGGGGACAGCCTTTCTGGGGGTAGCGACAGCGGCCGGGCCTCCGGCACAGAGACCGGCCCTATTACTCAGAAGGGTAGGGAAAAGAAGAGGAGGGCAATAGTAATAGGGGACTCTATGGTTAGGGGGTCGGATAGGCGATTCCGGATGGTAGTGTGCCTCCCTGGTGCCAGGGTCAGGGATGTGTCTGAACGTGTCCAAGATATCCTGAAATCGGAGGGAGAGGAGCCTGAGGTTGTGGTACATATAGGTACGAATGACATAGGCAGAAAAAGAGAAGAGGCCCTGAAAGGAGGTTTTAGGGAGTTGGGAGGAGAGTTAAGGAGAACGTCCGCAAAGATAACAATCTCAGGATTACTACCTGTGCCACGCGACAGTGAGAGCAGGAATGAAATTAGGTGGAGGATAAATGCGTGGCTGAGGAACTGGTGCAGCGGGCAGAGATTCAAATTTCTGGATCATTGGGACCTCTTTTGGGGTAGGTGTGACCTGTACAGAAAGGACGGGTTGCACTTGAACCCGAGGGGAACCAATATCCTGGCGGGGAGATTTGCAAAGGCTAGTGGGGAGACTTTAAACTAGAACGGTTGGGGGGAGAGACTCAAATAGAGAAAGATGGTAGAAAATGTGGGAGGCAGGAGGCAGAGAAGGGAAGCACTCGGACCCAAAATGTAGGGGAGAAAGAAGAAAAAGATAATAAACAGAGAATAAGTGGTTGTGGGTCTCTTAAATGTGTATATTTTAATGTTAGGAGCATTGTAAGAAAGGTGGATGAGCTTAGAGTCTGGATTGACACCTGGAAGTATGATGTTGTGGCGATCAGTGAAACATGGTTGCAGGAGGGCTCTGATAGGAAACTAAATATTCCTGGATTTCGTTGCTTCAGGGGTGATAGAATTGGAGGGGCAAGAGGTGGGGGTGTTGCATTGCTTGTCAAGGAAGATATTACAGCAGTGCTTTGGCAGGATAGATTAGAGGGCTCGTCTAGGGAGGCTATTTGGGTGGAGCTGAGAAATGGGAAAGGTGTAGCAACACTTATAGGGGTGTATTATAGACCGCCAAATGGGGAGCGATAATTGGAAGAGCAAATATGTAAGGATATAGCAGATATTAGTAGTAAGCACAAGGTAGTGATTGTGGGAGATTTCAATTTTCCACACATAGACTGGGAAACACATTCTGTAAAAGGGCTGGATGGTTTGGAGTTTGTAAAATGTGTGCAGGATAGTTTTTTGCAGCAATACATAGAGGTGCCTACTAGAGAAGGGGCAGTCCTGGACCTCCTGTTAGGAAATGAGACAGGGCAGGTGGCGGAGGTACGTGTTGGGGAGCACTTCGGGTCCAGTGATCACAATACCATTAGTTTCAATATAATTATGGAGAGGGTCAGAACTGGATCTAGGGTTGAGATTTTTGATTGGAGAAAGGCTAACTTTGAGGAGATGCGAAATGATTTAAAAGGAGTGAGTTGGGACATGTTGTTTTATGGGAAGGATGTAGAAGAGAAATGGAGGACATTTTATTCATTTTTATTTTTAATTTTTTTTAAATTTTTATTTATTAGAAGTACATTACATTACAACCACATACATTAGTACTCGTGACTTCCGGTGGCGACATGCTTTGCTAGCAGTCGCAACATTTTTAGCTCCGCCGAAAAAATCGCGATTTTTCGCGTTAAAATCGGGTCTGGAGATCGGGACCGTTTTTAAAAATTTACCGGAGTCTCATGTCGCGGCGCTGATGACGTCATCAGTAAGCGCCGTGAATTTAACGGAGGGAAAGTCATTTTAAATGAAAAGTACGTCTCCAGGTCAGAGCCCATAGAGGAAAGTTACAAAACAATCGCTGAAGACTCTGGAACATCAAGAAACTGCAAAACGGACGTCTGGAGGGGTTTCTGGAATGGACACACGATCTAAGACTGAGATGACCACAAAAGAGAAAACCGAATTGGAGGAGTTAAAAAACTCGGTAAGAGATTTGAAAAATGACTTGAAAGTTGGAAACATAAATTTGATGGCCGGTAATGAAAAAATACTTGCGGGCATTGGTGCTCTGAAAAAAAGAGTGGATGATGTGCAAGAAGAATTAACGGGGAAAATTAATAAGATGGCAGAAGAGACCACAAATATGTTTGAGGCTGTGCACGAAACTGTTTCTGCAAATGTAACTGCAGTGAAAGATATGGAAGCTGTTGTGGAAGAGATGACCGGAGAGATGCAGACGATGAAGTTAGAAATAGACAGCCTCAAGAGCCATCTTACAAAAGTGTCTGATAAATGTGTTGACCTAGAAGCTCGCTCAAGACGACAAAATATACGTATACGTGGAGTAAAAGAGGGAGCTGAGGGGGACAATGCTTGTGAGTTCACTGCCAATCTAATTAAACACGT
>JAXLNO010000073.1:0-309562 GCA_038087875.1 Malacoraja senta | reverse complement strand
GGTCGAGACCCTTCTTCAGACTGAGTCTGGGGAAAGAGGAACAATAGACATAGACGGTACTAAGGACAAATGAATGGAAGATATGCATATATCTCCCGTTTCCCTTTCCCTTGACTGTCCGTCTGAAGAATGTATCGACCCGAAATGTCACCTATTCCGCTCCATGATCTTTCCTTTCTTCCGTCTGTCCGCGCGTTCATTCGCTCTTGGTGCCGGCGCTTCTCCCCTCGGACTCCGCCAAACAAACACACACACACACACACACAGCATGTCCGGCAGATCAGTGCGGGCCGTGAGCAGCAGGACGATGGCTGGCATCAAACGGATCATGGCAGCTTTAGAATAAGTACGGAAATGGTAAGGGGGAAATTAAAAAAAACACCCGAAGGAAATACATGTTTAACAAAAAAAGGGGCCGGCGATCGCTCCGTGTCCATGTCGGAGGGAGGAGGCAGGGCCGGCCTTAGGCCGATGGAACTGATTGCTCCCACTTGGGCCCCGCGCCAGAGTAATCTACTCTCGGCTCAGGTAGATCTACCCCGGGTGCAGGGGGAGAGAGGGGGTGGAGAGAGAGTAGAGGGGGGAGAAAGGGATAGAAGGGGAGGGTGTGAAACTGGTGCTGTGGAACTTCAGCCTTCAGTACCTCCTGCCTGATTCAGCAGCGAGACGAGAGAACGGCCCGGTTGAATGGGAACCTTGATGAACTATGCCGCCTTCTTGTGGTGGGTTCTCATGTAGATGATATTGATGGTGGGAAGGAGTGTGCTTGTGGTGAACTGGGCCAGGTCCATCACGCCATGCAGCCTCTTGCATTCCTGTGCATTGGATTGCCCTAGCAGGCCAATATGAAATGGTCAGGATAGTTTCCACAGTACATCTGTACAAGTTTGCTAAGTGTTCAGCTGGAGGTTATTGTTGCAGCACCACTCAACCAGAGTTTCCCTCTCTCTCTAGTATGCAGTTGCAAAGGAAGGTACAGAGAACCAGGTATTGGACATTTCTGGTAATTTGGAGGATGATAGTGTTGAATGCCAAGCCGTAGTAGATGAATAGCTGCCTGACCTGTATTCTAGATGGTCCAGAGCAGAGTGCAGAGCCAGTGAGATCGCATTTACTGTTGACCAGCTGCGACAGTTAGTAAACTGAAGTGGATCCAAGTCATTTATGAGGCAAGAGTTGAGTTGCACCCTAACCAACTTCTGTAGGCACGTTATTACCGTGAATCTAAGTGCTACCAGATGGTAGACAGTGAGGCAGATCACAGTGGTCTTCTTTAACATGGGAACGATAGATCCACTGTTGGAGCAGGTTTGAACCTTGACCACAGATGTGAGAGGTTGAGGATATTCTTGAATCCTCAAACTAGTTACTCTGCACAGGTTTTTAGTACTCAGCCATGAACACTGTCTGGACTGGGTGCTTGATGTGAACTCACCTTCTTGAAGGAAGATCTGACATTGAATTTAGAGACCGAGATCACAAGGCCGTCATGGCTGTGAGTGTTCAGGAAGGAGCCAATAGAAGTTATGTTATCAAAGAACAGGAATGTGCAATATCATAAGACATATTGTCAAAGTATACATGTGGAGTGAAATGGAAGGATCTAACCAAGGACTTGGTCTCAGAAAGCACATATCTATTTAGTTTTCATAGGGGGAAAAACGAATGTCAGCATGCATCAATAGAAAAGGGAAAAAAGGGATATAATATTTTGCACACACCAATGACAACTATATAATCCGCTTCATGTTCTTATAACAGAGCTTCACCCATTCACTTATTACTTCAAACTCTTCCTTTGAAATATAGCCAGCAATGTCTTTGAAATGGTCAGCATCCTGGAAAAACAAAAATTGTACCTGATACATTTTGGTGCATAATCTGCAATCATCAGATATTAATTCCAAAACAGATTTTAAAATATCATTTAGTTATTTAATATAGCACAATTCCAGGATATTGAATCACAACTTTAAATTAACAGGTAATTTCTTCAGGATAGAAATGAGGTATTTCTTCACTCAGAAAATAGTGATTTTTTTTCTAGGGTTGAAAGAAACCAGTTGTTAATTGCATTCCAGCAAGATCAAAATATTATTGATTCAAAGAAGTAATAAACCATATTAAAGAAGTAATAAACCATATTAAAGAAGTAATATACCATGAGAGGAAACTGCATTTAGGGTGCAGGTCAGGTGTAATTTGCCTGACATGTCCAGACCCAAAATGTTGCCTGTCATGATTCAAGATTGCAGCTTCCAGCCAACCCAGTGTCTACATTTCTGGCAATGAAGACAGTGACTTTCATGGTCTTCTCTCACACTGAAGTCAGGAGCAGCACTCAGTGGCTGCTGCAAATCTACTATTGGAAAAAAAGAATAAATTGTCGGTGGTAATCAGCAAGCCAGGCAGCATCTGTGGATGTAGAAATTGAGTGAATGTTTCACGTCAATAGTCTTTCCTCACAGTTGGGGAAAGTTGCCAGATGGAGACAGACAACTTGAAGGATGAGCGTGTCAATGGCTCCCAGATCAATATTAATGTCAGTGATCCTCGCTTGAACTAACCCGTCGCCTCGAACCTCACTCAGGTAACCCTCACCTCAACTAAACCTCACCCCAACTAAACCTCACTTCAACTAAACCTCAACTCAGCTAAACCTCACCCATCGACTAAACTTTACCTCACGAATCGTCGCCCCTCAACTAAACACACCTCACTACTACATTTCTCCACACGCCTAAACAAACTAAACACTCACCTCAACTAAATCTCACCTCACTAAACCAAGCGATGTTACAAAACTTACCTTCAGCGGCGCTGTACTTCTGCCACTGGGCCGTGTGCGCGACTTTGGCGCATTTGAGGGGGGGGGGGGGGTGGCGGGATTAAAATCCAGTTTTCTACTGCTTGTCGGAGGCGGATTTCCTCGGGCTGCTAGCTGCTGAAGAATAATCGATCGGACCTGTTCTCGTTTTTTTAATTAATTCGCGAGAAAATTTAATAATTAGATTAAAATAAAATGCGACTTCTAACGACCTCAACGCCAACAACGTGACGGATCGCAAGAACGGGGCAAAACAAAGGGTAATTCGTTTATTTTACATATAATCTTGCTTGTTGTGATGGCTTTAATCTAATTTTACGTAGCGAAAATGTGATTTGGGCCCCATACGAACCGGCAGTGTTATTCCTGCCGATATGGAGTTTAAAGTTCGCGCAAATGCAACGTTCCAATCGATTCCGTTCCAGAAAAACCCACTCGCAAGATGTTTTAAATGCTCTTTTTTTGGACAATCATGTCATAAGCACATCTAAATCGTCTATATTTTGTTTTATAGTCTATCCATAGTCAATATTTTATAATAAATATAATTTAGTCCCATGTATTGTGCAACAAAAATAATACATTTGATTATATTGAGTGTATGTATCTGGATTAATTTATGGGAATTAAACATTAAATTCCTTCCATCTGGCATATACATTCATGACAGTGAGATTTTAAAATCATGTTGTATTGTGAATTCTTGTGTGAATTGGATTAGTTTGTTATTTGAATACTTAGGCTCTTAAAAAAATCATTTTCTTAAGAAATTGAATCTGCAGGACATTCTTGATGGGAAAGTAGTGGGCAGAAAGGCATGTCATGTGTGGTTTGAAGAGCAAAAACTTGTAGTTTACAATGCCAAAATTGAAAAATTGAGGAAAATCAAGGTGTACAGAGTTGCTTATTGGTTACAATCTGAGGAGTATGATGATGCTACTGATTATGGTATACCAATGTACCAACTAGTAACTGATCTTCTCTATAAAGACTTGGTCTATTGCTAGAAATTGTAATTTATTTACCTATCTGTTACCGACTTACAGCATATAATACACTAATATTAAAGTTCTGATCTTGAGAATATCACATTTTTGTATTTTCAAGGCAGTCTGGGTGTTTATCGGGAGGGGGCGCTGCTCTGGGCAGCGGCCATGTCAGCAGCGCGTCAGTTTTTTCAACCTTTTCTTATTTTTTAGTATGTTTTAAAGTATGTATGGTGTGTTTCTTTGTGTGTCTTGTGTGGGGGGGGGGGGGGGGGGTGGTGTGGGGGGTAAGGGGGAAACCGATTCTGTCGCCTCCTCCATGGAGAGGCGACTTTTTCCAGGTCGCCTCCCCCGTGGCCTAACATCAAGGATCGGCGCGGCCTTTCCCGGAGACGCGCCCGGGGGATTCAACGGCAGGCGCAGCGTGGACTCTCGGCGTGGAGCGGGTGAACCCTCGCTGGGGCTCGCTGGAGGGGAGCGCTCCGTTTCGGTGGCCCGGGGCAGCCGGCAGCCTGAAGTCGCAGCCTGAAGTCGCGCGGTCTGCAGAGCTCCAGCTGTTGCGGCGTCTACAGCCCGGGATCCCTCGTGGGGGACCCGGGGGAAGAAGAAGAAGCCATCACTGCCGGCCCGCGGCTAACTTCTACCGCGGGGCCGTCATGGATTTACCAACACCCATGCAGGTGAGATTCGACCGCCGGCCCTGCAGTCTAAGGTGCTTCTGGCTGCGGCGGAGACTTTAAATCTCGACAGCCGGCCTGCGGCCTACAACAACTTAAAGCCGCGGTCTCCGGTGAGGAAGAGCCGATCCTGGACTGACTCTGGATTCTGGTCCTGTCCACGGAGGGGAAATGGAGGAGGATTGGCCAAATGTTTGTGCCTTCCACCACAGTTTTGAATGCTGTGGTGGATGTTTGTGTTACATTTTTTTTATTGTGCTGGGGGTTCTTTATTAGTGTATCGCTGCTGACAACCCAAAAATTCCACCAGCTTGGCTGTGTGTTCATTAAAATATAATACAATACAATAATACAATACAATTACTATTTACGTCACAACGGTCAATTTTGTAATTAGCTACAATTAGGTAAGTAACTAATTATATGCTTTAATTTCAGGTCCTCCAAGTAACGAGTGTCGTCGCCTGCAACACTACACCAGGACTTCCATGAGCAACGACAGCAAAATGCAAATGCAAAATCCAACTGCAAAATGTGATTGGCATGATTTTGCCTAAACAAGTCAAGTCAAGTCGTCAAGGTAAGTCAAGTCAAGGTAAGTCAAGTCAAGGTAAGGTGTCAAGTCAAGTCAAGTCGTCAAGTCAAGTCGTCAAGTCAAGTCAAGGTAAGTCGTCAAGTCAAGTCAAGTCGTCAAGTCAAGTCAAGTCAAGTCAAGTCGTCAAGTCAAGTCAAATCAAGTCAAGTCGTCAAGTCAAGGTAAGTCAAGTCAAGTCGTCAAGTCAAGTCAAGTCAAGTCGTCAAGTCAAGTCGTCAAGTCAAGTCAAGTCGTCAAGTCAAGTCGTCAAGTCAAGTCAAGTCAAGTCGTCAAGTCAAGTCAAGTCAAGTCATCAAGTCAAGTCAAGTCAAGTCGTCAAGTCAAGTCAAGTGAAGTCAAGTCGTCAAGTCAAGTCGTCAAGTCAAGTCAAGTCGTCAAGTCAAGGTAAGTCAAATCAAGTCGTCAAGTCAAGTCTAGTCGTCAAGTCAAGTCAAGTCGTCAAGTCAGGTCAAGTCGTCAAGTCAAGTCAAGTCAAGTCGTCAAGTCAAGTCGTCAAGTCAAGTCAAGTCAAGTCGTCAAGTCAAGTCAAATCAAGTCGTCAAGTCAAGTCAAGTCGTCAAGTCAAGTCAAGTCAAGTCGTCAGTGTCGAGTCAAGTCATCAAGTCAAGTCAAGTCGTCAAGTCAAGTCAAATCAAGTCGTCAAGTCAAGTCAAGTCGTCAAGTCAAGTCAAGTCAAGTCATCAAGTCAAGTCAAGTCATCAAGTCAAGTCAAGTCAGTCAAGTCAAGTCAAGTCGTCAAGTCAAGTCGTCAAGTCGTCAAATCGTCAAGTCAAGTCGTCAAGTCAAGTCGTCAAGTCAAGTCAAGTCAAGTCAAGCCAAGTCGTCAAGTCAAGTCAAGCCAAGTCGTCAAGTCGTCAAGTCAAGTCGTCAAGTCAAGTCAAGTCAAGTCAAGTCAAGTCGTCAAGTCAAGTCGTCAAGTCAAGGCAAGTCAAGTCAAGTCAAGTCAAGTCGTCAAGCCAAGTCGTCAAGTCGTCAAGTCAAGTCGTCAAGTCAAGTCAAGTCATGTCAAGTCAAGTCGTCAAGTCAAGTCGTCAAGTCAAGGCAAGTCAAGTCAAGTCAAGTCAAGTCGTGAAGTCAAGTCGTCAAGTCAAGGCAAGTCAAGTCAAGTCAAGTCGTCAAGTCAAGTCGTCAATTCAAGGCAAGTCAAGTCAAGCCAAGTCGTCAAGTCA
Source organism: Malacoraja senta (assembly GCA_038087875.1). NCBI lineage: Eukaryota > Metazoa > Chordata > Chondrichthyes > Rajiformes > Rajidae > Malacoraja > Malacoraja senta. The sequence continues at coordinate 303,308 of JAXLNO010000073.1, read as the reverse complement.
AGTCAAGTCGTCAAGTCAAGTCAAGTCGTCAACTCAAGTCAAGTCGTCAAGTCAAGTCAAATCGTCAAGTCAATTCAAGTCACGTCGTCAAGTCAATTCAAGTCGTCAAGTCAAGGTAAGACGTCAAGTCGTCAAGTCAAGTCGTCAAGTCATGTCAAGTCGTCAAGTCAAGTCGTCAAGTCAAGTGGTCAAGTCAAGTCGTCAAGTCAAGGTAAGTCAATTCTACATAAGTCAATTCTATTTGTCACATACACATACAAGATGTGGAGTAAAATGAAAGTGGCAATGCCTGCGGATTGTGCAAAACAACGGAACAGGTGCTCCTGAATGTGTATTGCCATTTACCACTACCTCTACTAATGCAAGGACATTCGTTGGCCTTACCCTATATACCAACACTGGTTCCACAAACTGCGCAAATCCTGTCATGCCACCCCACTTTATGAAAAGATTCGTACGGGCCTGGATACCGTCTGGAGCTATGCACGTGGTAGTGCCAACCATGGCGGTAAGGTCGAAGGGGAGGTCTCTGACAAAGAGCAATCCAACAAAGACCTCAACGGTGGAACAGGTGGAGGATGATGGCTGACTTTAGTGGAGCGTCACAACGGCTGGGAAGGCGGATGAAGGCTGCAGCAGAAAAAGGTCTCTGGTCGTCTTGGATTCCATGCCACTGGAATCCGACCTATAAATGTCAAGGACGGTGTGGTGGCTAGTTGCAGGAAAAATGTTCCCAATGTTGGGCAAGTCCAGAACCAGGGGCCACAGTCTTAGAATAAAGGGGTGGCCATCTCAGACAGAGGTGAGAAAAAAACGTTTTCACCCAGAGAGTTGTGAATTTGTGGAATTCTATAGAAGCATGGAAACTTATAAAATAGGTGTAGGGGGAGGCTATTCGGCCCTTCGAGCTAGCACCGCCATTCATTGCGATCATGGCTGATCGACCCCAATCAATAACCCGTGCCTGCCCTCTCCCCATATCCCTTGATTCCACTAGCCCCTAGAGCTCTATCTAACTCTCTCTTAAATCCATCCAGTGACTTGGCCTCAACTGCCCTCTGTCGCAGGGAATTCCACAAATTCACAACTCTCTGGGTGAAAAGGTTTTTTCTCACCTCAGTCTGAAATGGCCTACCCTTTATTCTAAGACTATGGACCCTGGTTCTGGACTCACCTAACATTGGGAATATTCTTCCTGCATCTAGCTTGTCCAGTCCTTTTATAATTCTATATGTTTCTATAAGAACCCCCTCACCCTTCTAAACTCGAGGGATTACAAGCCTAGTCTTTTCAATCTTTCCTCATATGACAGTCCCGCCATCCCAGGGATCAATCTCGTGATCCTACGCTGCACTGCCTCAATCACAAACTTGTCCTTCCTCAAATTAGGAGACCAAAACTGTAGACAATACTCCAGATGTGGTCTTACCAGAGCCCTAAACAACTGCAGAAGAACCTCTCTACTCCTGTACTGAAATCCTCTGGCTATGAAGGCCAATATTCCATTAGTATTCTTCACTGCCTGCTGTACCTGCACGCCAACATTCAGTGACCGGTGTACAAGGACACCCAGGTCTTGCTGCACCTCCCCCTTACCTGATCTAACCCCATTGAGATAATAATCTTCCCCCTTGTTTTTGCCACCAAAGAGGATAACCTCACATTTATCTATATTATACTGCATCTGCCACGCATCTGCCCACTCACCAACCTGTCCAGGTCACCCTGCAACCTCCTAACATCCTCTTCACAGTTCACACTGCCACCCAGCTTTGTGTCATCCGCAAACTTGCTAATGTTGCTCCTAATTCCCTCTTCCAAATTAATATATATGGTAAACAGGTGCGGCCCCAACACCGAGCCTTGCGGCACTCCACTCGCCATAGCCTGCCATTCTGAAATGGACCTACTCTTTGTTTCCAGTCTGCCAAACAAATTTCTATCACGTCAAATCCCTACCTCCAATACCATGTGCTCTACAATTTTAGTCACCAGTCTCCCGTGTGGGACCTTATCAAAGGCTTTCGGAAAGTCTAGATATACTACATCCACTGGCTCCATCCATTTTACTTGTCGCATCCTCAAAAAATCCAGTAAATTAGAAGCATGATCTTCCTTTCATAAATCCATGCTGAGTTGGACAAATCCTTTTACTGCTATCCAAATGGCCCATTATTACTTCTTCAATAATTGACTCCAGCATCTTTCCTACCACCGAAGTCAGGCTAACTGGTCGGTAATTACCCGTTTTCTCTCTTGCTCTTTTCTTGAAAAGTGGGATAACATTAGCTCTCCTCCAATCCACAGGAACTGATCCTGAATCTATTGAACATTGGAAAATGATCACCAATGCGTCCACTGTTTCTAGAGCCACCTCCCTGAGGACCCTGCGATGCAGACCATGGTATTTATCATCCTTCAGTCCCATTAGCCTACCCAATACTATTTCTCGCCAAATAAAACATTCTTTCGATTCCTCGACCCCCTTAGATCCTCTGTCCTCCAGTACGTCTGGGAGATTGTTTGTGTCTTGCTTAGTGAAGACAGATCCAAAGTACCTATTCAACCCTTCTGCCATTTCCTTGTTGCCCATAATAATTTCACCCGTGTCTGCCTTCAAGGGACCCACATTTGACTTTGCTACTCTTTTCCCCTTAACATATCTAAAGAAGGTTCTACTGTCCTCTTTTATATTCCTGTCCAGCTTCCCTTTGTTCTTCATCTATTCAGCCCGTATAGCCCGTTTTGTTTCCTTCTGTTGTCCTATGAATGTTTCCCAATCCTCTGGCTTCCGGCTACTCTTTGCTGTGTTATACATCTTTTGTTTTAGTTTGATTCTATCCCTAACTTCTCTTGTCAGCCACGGTTGCCTCATACTCCCCTTAGAATATTTCTTCCTTTTTGGAATGAAATGATCCTGCGTCTTCCGGATTATGCTCAGAAATTCCTGCCAATGCTGTTCCACCGTCATTCCTGCTAGTATCCCTTTCCAATCTACCTTGGCCAGCTCCTCTCTCATGCCTTCATAGTCCCCTTTGTTCAGCTGCATCACTGTCATTTCCGATTTAACCTTCTCCTTCTCAAATTGCAGATTAAAGCTAACCATATTATGATCACTACCTTCAAGCGGTTTCTTTACCTCGAGTTCTCTTATCAAATATGTTTCATTGGACAACACTAAATCTAGAATTACCTTTTCCCTGGTCGGCTCCATTACAAGCTGATCTAATAATTCATCTCGGAGGCACTCTACAAACTCTCTTTCTTGGGGTCCTGAACCAACCTGATTTTCCTAGTCTACCTGCATATTGTAATCTCCCATCACCAGTGGCATTACCTTTGTTACATGCCAGTTGTAACTCCTGCTGCAACTTACACCCTGCAACTGGGCTACTATTTGGGTGGTCTGTAGATAACACCAATTAGTGTATTCCTGCCTTTGCAATTCGTCAACTCAATCCACAGTGACTCTACCTCGTCAGTCCCTATGTCTTCCCTCGCAAGGGACTGGATTCCATCCCTCACCAGAAGAGCTACCCTCCATCTTCTGCCCACCTGCCTGTCCTTTCTATAGGATGTATAACCCTGAATATTAAGTTCCCAGGCCCGATCCTCCTGCAGGCATGTCTCAGTAATCCCCACAATGACATATCTACCAGCCTCTCTCTATCTGAGCCTCAAGCTCATCTACTTTACTTCTTATACTTCGCGCATTCAAGTACAGTACTTTTAATTCTTTACGCATCTCACCATTCACATGTTCCGGAAGTGGCGGCGCCTAACGGCAGCGGCTCCACTGCAGTCCGTCTGACTTTTTTTTAATTTTTGTCTAGTTAAATGTAGTTGTTTGTGTTTTTTTATATTTTTTTTAACTGTGTATATGTGGGGGGCGGGGCGGGCCGGGGGGGGGGGGAGGGGGAAACTTAAACAAATCTCTTCCCTGTATGGAGGACCCGACCTTCCTCTGTCGGGTCTCCGTTGTCGTTGGGGCCTAGCACCGTGGAGCGGCCTCCAACCGGGACGACCTGGGGATCCAGTCGCGGAGCCTGCGGACTACTCACCATCGTGGAGCTGGCCGAGTTCGGAGCGTGGAGAGCTGCGGTGACGCGCGGCTGTGACCCGACCACGGAGATTCGGAGGCTCCAGCCGCAGGCCCGGTGGACGGTGACATCGGGAGCTCGCGGATCCCTGGTGGGAGACCGCTCTTCGGGGCTCCCGCAACGGCAACTTCTCCCGCCCGAGTTCCGGGGTTGAAGATGACCTGGAGCTGGGTCTAACATCGCCCGGCACGCCTTTAATGGCCGCGGGACTTGCTAGCGCTACCGGGGGCTCCAACATCCAGACCCGGAGGGCGGCCTTGCATCACCCGGCCGGCTTTAATGGCCGCGGGTCTTATTTTCCATCGCCCGCCGGGGGCTCTGACTCTGACATCGGGAGGAGAATGGGGAGTGCAGGGGAGCGATATGACTTTGCCTTCCATCACAGCGAGGAGGAGATTCGCTGTGATGGATGTTTGTGTAAATTGTGTTGTGTCTTGGTTCTTTTTACTTGTTTGTATGACTGTGGAAACCGAATTTCGTTTGAACCTCATTTGAGGTCCAAATGACAATAAATGTTATGGTATTGTATTGTATTGTACATCTATCCCTACTACACTTGGCCATAATCACCTATCCCTTTGTGAGCTTTCTTTCCCGTTAATTCTGGGGTCATTAACTATCCCTTTACTCCCTTTCCCATTAACTCCGTCCATGACTATTCCATTTGACATCCCCCCCCCTTATTTAGTTTAAAATCACCTGTGTCGCAGTGGCAAACCTGCCTGCCAGAAAGGTGGCCCGCCGCCTGTTAAGGTGCAATCCGTCCCTTTTGGACGTTCCCCCTTACTCCAACACAGATCGCAGTGGTCAAATAATCTAATTCCCTGCCACCTGCACCAGTTCCCCAGCTACACATTCAGTTCCTGTATCTTCCTGTTCCTGCTCTCGCCAGCACGAGGAACTGGAAGCAAACCGGAGATAACCACCCTGGAGGTCCTGCTTTTCAGCACTTTTCCGAGCTCTCAAAAGTCACGCTTCAGAATATTCATCACCTTCTTTCTGACTTCGTTTGTGCCAACATGCACTACAACTTCGGGCTGTTCACCTTCGCCCTTGAAGATTTTCTGGGCTGTATCTTTAAACTAAATTAAACTAAACTGAACTAAACTAAACTAAAGTAAACGAAACGAAACGAAACTAAACTGATAGATAAGCACTATCATGGATAAGTCCAAAATTGCAACGATTGTTGTATAATTGTGGTTTCACCGAGGCAGTACACAAGATGTCGCCAAGTGTTTGACGCCAACAAAGTTTCAAAGTTCTCAATAGTACAGTCTTAACTTGGCTTTAAAGTACGATTGTCCTGGAGGCACCGATCCTCGGGCATCATTTTGAAATCAGAATCAGAATCAAAATCAGAATCAGAATCGCCAAGTATGTTTTGCAACATACGAGGAATTTCACTGGCCAGGTCAGTCATACAATTAAAAAGCAACAGACTCAAAAACACATTTTAACATGAACATCCACCACCGTGACTCCTACACATTCCTCACTGTGATGGAAGGCGAAATAAAGTTCAAGACCTTCCCTTGTGTTCTTCTTTGGTCGAGGGCCACGAGCCCCCGTTGACGGGATGATCTTGACTCCCGTGACCGGTGGCGTTCGGGCCCTCCGCGTCGAGTAGTTCAGCTCCCGCATCGGGGGGTTGTCAGCTCCCGGCTCCGGGCGATCAAACCTCGCGTCGGGGGTGTTTGAAACTTCTGCAACGTTGGAGCTCCCGACTAGCCTCACCCGAGACTGCGAGCCCTTGTTGGTAAGTCCGCTGGCCGCGGTGGGAGCGATACCAGGCAAGGGATCAGCTCCGATGATAAGTCCGGAGCTCATGACCGTCCGAGGCGGCTACCAGCTCCATCGACGGTAGGCCGCAGAGTCCGGGGAATGTGATGCGAAAAATGATCACATCTCCGGGAAGGTAAGAACCTGAAAAAAGGTTTACCCCCACCCCCCCCACTCCCCCACATAAAACAAATTGAAGTACATTAAATCAAACTAAAAAATACCCACTAAAATAACAAAAAGATGAAAAAAACGAACAGTGCCGGCAGGGCTGGGCATCTCCCCGTCGCCCCTGGTGGTCATCGGCCCTTTGTTCACCGTCCGCCGCCGTCGCCGACTCCCTCGACCCTCCTCATCTGTCCCCGGTCTTCGGGGTCGAGTAGGAGACGAGCCTCGGACATCGCCAGACGGCTCCCTTCTTCCGCAACGGCCGAGCCAAGTCTGTTGTTTGACGGCACCGGGCCTATACTCGCTGGAGTTTGGACGAATGAGGGCGGACCTCATTGAAACGTACAAAATAGTTATAGACTTGGATAGATTGGATGTGGAGAGGATGTTTCCACCAGTGGCAGAGTCTAAGACTAGAGGTCACAGCCTCAGAATTGAAGGACGTCCTTTTAGGAAGGAGATGCGGAGGGATTTATTTAGTCAGAGTGTGCTGAATCAGTTGAATTCTTTGCCACATAAGGCTGTGGAAGAGAAGTCAATGGATATTTTTAAGGCAGAGATAGATTGATTCTAGTATGAGTGTCAAGGATTATGTGGAGAAGTTGGAGAATTGGGCTAGGAGGGAGAGATAGATCAATCATGATTACATAACGGAGTCGACTTGATGAGCCGTATGACCTGATTTTTCTCCTATCACTTCTGACCTTATGACCTGTCGGAATATGGCCGAGGCTCGCTGGCAAAAAATTCAATTTTAACAAACAACGTTGAAGTAAATTATTAACACGCAATCGAACTCTCGTATCATTTTGCTGGATATTGCACGTGAGCTTCTGTGCCGTTTTCCCCACCATTATCCCTCTAATCTATAAAATGTGCATAAAATATCGAAATTGTAGATTGTACTATGAACCTGATACAAGTATAGGACATCATGAGAAGCATAGATAAGGTGGCTTGTTAGAACGGATTTCCCCCTAAGGTGCAAATATCAAAGACATTTTGCTTTAATGTCAGAAGGGGAAAGTTTAAAGGATGTGTGAGGGGAAGGTTTGTTACACAGGGAGTAATGTGTGCCTGGAACGCACTGCCAGGGGTAGTGGTGAAAGCAGATGCATCGTTAAGCATCATTATAGGGGTTTTAAGATAAACGTATCCATACGCAGGGACCAGTCCGATGTGGATCACGTGCCGGTAGAGTGGAATAGTTACAATTGGTATTATGTTCGCCAGAGACATTGTGGGCCAAATGGCCTGTTCTTGCGCTGTACTATTTCATGTTCTATGAAGCATTATAGATATTTGGAAGAAATTATTTAATGTGTGTGATGCGAGACAAAGAAGCAGAGCGCTATTCTTTGGGATGCAGGAGGATGAGGGGTGATCTTATAGAGATGTACAATGTCATGAGAGGAATAGATCCGGTAGACGGATATAATCTCTTGCCCAAAGTGCGGGAATCGAGAACCACAGGACACATTTTTAAGGTGAAGGGCGAACGATTTAGAAATATGAGGAATAACCTTTTCACACAGATTGTGGTGGGTGTATGGAACGAGCTGGCAGAGGAGGTAGTTGAGACACGGACCATGGTAACGTTCGTTAAACAATTGGTCAGGTCCATGGACGGGACAGGTTTGGAAGGAGATGGGCCAAACACAGGCAGATTGGACTAGTGTTGATGGGACATGTTGGTCGGTGTGGGCAAGTTGGACCGAAGGGCTTTTTCCCCACGCCGTATGACTCTATGACTATATAACTCGCTGTGTTGGTCATATTTACAATCGGTACAGACTTGACTTGCCCCTTCCTGTCCACCACGAATTTCGTGATTCTTCCATTTTCGGGTTGATTGCCTCTTGAAATAACAACGTTTTATTGGGCATTTATCATGTGCCAACAAACTGAACAACTCGCAGTTGTGATAATATTAGCTCTCCCAATTTGAATGTGCAAACGGGTAGAACTGACGTCACTAATTAGTCAATCCATTGTTATCACTGGGGATTTTATGATAGATATATAAATTGCTTGCCAGATCATACATCCAGGAAGAAGAACTGTAATACAGTTTAAGATGCATGAGCCCCCTAGTGGCCCAGTGTAAGCAATATATTATCCGATCTTGGCCGCTCTTGGATTCCCAGGTGATATACCATGTTGTATAAACCTGATGTAATATGCGATCTTGATCTTTATCTTGTTAAATAATACGAGTGTCTGGACAGTTTATTGCATATATTCGGTGAAATGCTATGGATTTTTTTTCTCATCAAGTGAATATTGGATTAAAGAAATTGCAAAATCTTCTCAGAATTTTTTCACCTTCGATCGTTTTGTCGCCATCTGCTGTCAGAACCTGAAAACAAAATACTGCACCAAAAGAATTTCAGTTTATATTGTGGGCACAGTGGGTATTGTTGGGCTGTTTGAAAAATATCCCCTGGTATTTTTTTCTACGAGCCTCTTTATTTCAGCAACAACCTGCCCTGGTACTGCCGTGGAAGGTCAGATTTTCACAACTCACCCTTGTGGCAAGCTTTTACAGACCTCGACTGCATCATCTCGCCGTTCCTGCCCTTCTTTATTATTTTGATGCTAAATGCGCTGACCGTAAGGTTCATCGTCGTGGCCAGCAGATTCCGCAAGGCGTTGCGGGATAATGCTCGAGCGGAAAATTCCCCCGACCCTGAAATGGAAAACCGGAGGAAGTCCATCATTCTGTCTTCCGTATATCCGTCATATTGCTATGGCTCACGTACACGGTCAATGAATTGTACTTTCGGATTACCGAGGCGTATTATTACTCTGGATATAACGACCCGTTGTTTATCCTCCAACAAACAGGTTACGGTGAATGGGTGAGTGGGCAAATGCATGGCAGATGCAGTATAATGTGGATAAATGTGAGGTTATCCACTTTGGTGGCAAAAACAGGAAAGTAGACTATTACCTGAATGGTGTCCAATTGGGAAAAGGGGAGATGCAACGAGACCTGGGTGGAGCAGGCAGTGAAGAAAGCGATTGGTATGTTAGCATTCAAAGCAAAAGGATTTGAGTATAGGAGCAGGTTGGTTCTACTGCAGTTGTACAGGGTCTTGGTGAGACCACACCTGGAATATTTACGTACAGTTTTGGTTTCCTAATCTGAGGAAGGAAATTCTTGCCATAGAGTACAAAGAAGGTTCACCAGACTGATTCCTGGGATGTCAGGACTTTCATATGAAGAAAGACTGGATAGACTCTGCTTGTACTCGTTAGAATTTAGAAGATTGAGGGGGGATCTTATAGAAACTTACAAAATTCTTAAGTGGTTGGACAGCCTAGATGCAGGAAGATTGTTCTTGATGTTGGGGAAGTTTAGAACAAGGGGTCATAGTTTAAGGATAAAGGGGAAATCTTTTAGGACTGAGATGAGAAAAACATTTTTTACACAGAGAGTGGTGAATCTCTGGAATTCTCTGCCACATAATGTAGTTGAGGCCAGTTCATTGGCTATATTTAAGAGGGAGTTAGATGTAGCCCTTGTGGATAAAGGGATCAGGGGGGATGGAGAGAAAGCAGGTACAGGATACTGAGTTGGATGATCAGCCATGATCATATTGAATGGCGGTGCAGGCTCGAAGGGCCGAATGGCCTACTCCTGCACCTATTTTCTATGTGTCTATGTTTCTGTGTAAGAATAAGTAGTAAGCCGTTTAGAACGGAGATGAGGAAACACTTTTTCTCACAGAGAGTGGTGGGTCTATGGAATTCTCTGCCTCAGAGGGCGATGGAGGCAGGTTCCCTGGATGCTTCAAAGAGAGAGCTGGATAGGGCTCTTAAAAATAGTGGAGTCAGGGGATATGGGGAGAAGGCAGGAACAAGGTACTGATTGGGGATTATCAGCCATGACCACATTGAATGGTGGTGCTGGCTCAAAGGGCCGAATGGTCTTCTCCTGCAACTATTGTCTATTGTCTATTAATCTGTGGATCTCATTGCCACAGAGGGCTGTGGAGGCCAAGTCAGTGGATAGTTTTCGGGCAGTGATAGACAAATTCTTGATTAGAATGGGTGGCACGGGTTGTGGGGAGAAGGCAGGAAAATGAGTTTAGGAGGTAGAGATCAGCCACGATTGAATGGATGAGTAGACTCGATGGGCCGAATGGCCTAATTCTACTCCTATACCTAGCGAATGTGAGCATACATTAACCACGTCACATGAAACACAGTCTCTGCTATAGACAGTAAAAGCTGGAGTAACTCAGTGGCACAGGCAGCCTCTCTGGAGAAAAGGAACTAGTGACGATTCGGGTCGAGACATTTCTTCAGACTGATAGTACGTGGAGAGGGAAGCGAGCGATATAGAACAAGATGGTGACGTAGAGAGAGAATAAATGAATGAAAGACATGCAAAAAAATAACAGTGGTAAAATAAACAGCCCATTGTTATCTGTTTGTTGGGTGAAAACGAGTTACAGACAATGAGTCTCAACTAGACGACGTTGAAACTGGTGCGACTTGGGTGGGGGAGGGATGGAGAGAGAGGGAATGCCGGGGTTACTTGAAGTTAGAGAAGTCAATGTTCATACCGCTGGGGAGTAAGCCGCCCAAGCGAAATATGAGATACTGTTCCTCCAATTTGCGCTAGGCCTCACTCTAACAATGGAGGAGGCACAGGACAGAAAGGTCAGTGTGGGAATGGGAGGGGGAGTTAAAGTGTTTGGCAACCGGGAGATCAGGTAGGTCCAGGAGGACTGAGCGAAGGTGTTTAGTGAAACGATCGCCGAGTCTGCGCTTGGTCTCGCCGATGTATAAGAGTCCACACCTTGAATAACAGATACAGTAGATGAGGTTGGAGGAGGTGCAAGTTATTGTATTTAACTAATTGTATGCATTATTGCAACATTGCCCTCAGCTAACAGTGAGCCATTCTACATTTTCATAGATTCATAGAATCCTAGAGAGATACAGCGTGGAAACAGGCCCTTTGGCCCAACTTGCCCACACCGGCCAACATGTCCCAGCTACACTAGTCTCACCAGCCCTCATTTGGCCCATATCCCTCCAAACCTGTCATGTCCATGTACCTGTTTAATTGTTTTTTTAAACCTTGGGATAGTCGCAGCCTCACCTATCTCCTCCGGCAGCTTGTTCCATACACCCTCCACCCTCTGTGTGAAAAAGGTGCCCCTCAGATTCTTAGTAAATCTTTTCCCCTTCACCTTGAACCTTTGTCCTCTGGTCCTCAATTCCCCTACTCTGGGCAAGAGACTCTGTGCATCTACCCGATCTATTTCTCTCATGATTTTATACACCTCTATAAGATCACCCCTCATCCTCCTGCACTCCAAGGAATAGTCCCAGACTATTCAACCTCTCCCTGTAGTTCTGTGAACCTCTCCCTATAGCTCAGGTTATCACGGTCCCCTTTGACCTGTGTTTTCACACCTAAACCAACATATCTCTAAGTATCCCTCTCCCTTGACTGTCAGTCTGAAGAAGGGGCTCGACCCGAAACGTCACCCATTCCTTCCCTCCAGAGATGCTGCCTGTCCCACTGAGTTTCTCCGGCATTTTGTGTTTATCATCGGTGCAAACCAGCATCTGCAGTTCCTTCCTGCACATTCACTCTCATCCCATCCCATCGCACAGGCATGGGCCAGATTCTACTGGGAAACGCACATCATTTAGGTGTTGGTTTATTATGGTCATGTGCACCGAGGTACAATGAAAAACTTTGCTTTACATGCTATCCATTCAGATCAAATAATACTGGACGTCAATACACTCAAGCCAAATTTAGTTTAGTTTAGTTTAGTTTAGGTTTTAAAGAGTGGGACGGTGACGCAGCGGGTAAAGCTGCTGCTTCACAGCGCCAGGGAACCGGGCTCCGTCCCGACCACGGGTGCTGTCTGTACGGAGTTTGTACCAGCAACTTCAGGCAGTATCTGTGGATGGACATGGACAGGCGACGTTTCTGACGGTCACAAGTTCACAAGTTTTAGGAGTCGAATTGAGCCATTCGGCCCATCGAGTCCACACCACCATTCAATCGTGGCTGATCTCTGCCTCCCAATCCAAGTTCCATGCCTTTCCCCCAAAATCCTTGGCACCCGTTCTAATCAGGGATTTGTCTATCTCAGCCTCAAAAATATCCACTGACTTGGCCTCCACAGCCCTCTGTGGCAATGAGATCCACAGATTAACTACCTTCTAACTAAAGATATTCCTCCTCACATCCTTTCTATAAGAGCGCCTTTTAATTCAGAGTCTATGACCTCTGGTCCTATCCTCTCCCACCAGTGGAAACATCCTCAACACATCCACTCTATCTACGCCTTTCATTATGCTGTAAGTCCGAAGAAAGGTCTTGACTTGAAACGTCGTCTGTCCATTTATAGAGCATAGAACAGGATAGTGTAGGAAAGAAATACAGATACTGGTTTAAACCGAAGATAGACACAAAAAGCTGGAGTAAAAGGCCTGACTCACGAGTCTGCGGTCATTGCGGCGAAACAGGAAGAATCTACCGCTCCTGGGCCGCCATAGACCGCGCACTCGGTCAAACGCACAATTCCGGGGCCGTGCGGCGTTGTTCCCAACACCGCACGGTGCTAAAATAAAACCAACACTGTCCAAAAAAATGTTCTTACCGCACAGCGTCCGCCAGTGAGGCACGAGTGCGGCACAGCCGCCGACAGTGAGGCACGAGTGCGGCACGGCCGCCGTCACAGCCGCCCCCAGTGAGGTACGTGTGCGGCACAGCCGCCGACAGTGAGGCACGTGTGCGGCACGGCCGCCGCCACAGCCCCGCGATCCGAAAGACGTCATCAGCCGAACCCGCAAGCTCGTTGAACCGGCCGTACTTGACCCCCCGCGCAGCATCCGTGCGGCGCTCTCGTGGTTGCCGTGCGGTCCCCTCTTCCCGCGACGCCGCGCTTCACCGCCAACGACCGCAAACCCGTGGGACAGAAGGGCCCCTTTCCTGTGCTGTACTGTCTAAAAGGCCTGTCTCACGAGTTTGCGGTCTATGGCGGCGAAACGGGAAGAATCTGCCGCCATAGACCGCGCACTCGTGAGAAAGTACAATTCCCGGGCCGTGCGGCGGTGTTCCCAACACCGCGCGGTGCTAAAATAAAATCGACAATGTCCAAAACTAAATACTCACCGCACAACCTCCACCAGTGATGCACGAGTGCGGCACGGCCGCTCGCACGGGCCGCCGCCAGTGTGGCTCGAGCGCCGTGCGTCAAACCTCCACTGCCACAGCCTCCGCCAGTGAGGCACGGCCGCTCGCACGGGCCGCCGCCAGTATGGCTCGAGCGCCATGCGTCAAACCTCCACTGCCACAGCCGCCGCTGGTGAGTCACGTGCGGCGGGCCGACGTCATCGCAGTCGGCCCGCCCTTTTATTTGCTTACCGCAAGCACGTGGGACCCGCCGTGTTTGAATTAACTAGGCCCCCGCGCAGCATCTGTGCGGCGCTCCGGTGGATAGGCTCGTCGCTCTCGCCGTTGCCGCGCGGTCCTCGCTACCGGCGACGCCGCGCTTCACCGCCGATGACCGCAAACAGGTAAGACAGAGCCTTTACGGTGTTGCGGTCATCGGCGGTGAAGCGCGTCTTCGCCTGTAGAGTGGACCGCACGGCAACGGCGAGAGCGCCGAGCCTATGCCACGGGAGCGCCGCACGGATGCTGCGCGGGGGCCGAGTGATTTAAATACGGCTGGTCTCACGTGCTTGCGGTAAGTAAAAAAAAGGGGCGGGTCGACTGCGATGACGTCGGCCCGCCGCACGTGACTCACTGGCGGAGGCTGTGGCGGTGCAAGTTCGACGCACGGCGCTCGAGCCACACTGGCGGCGGCTGTGGCGGCGGCCGTGCTGCACTCGTGCCTACTGGCGGTAGGGACATATTATTTAACAGTGTTGGTTTTATTTCAGCACCGTGCGGTGTTGGGAACAACGCCGCACGGCCCCGGAATTGTGCGTTTGACCGAGTGCGCTGTCTATGGCGGCCCGGGAGCGGTAGATTCTTCCCGTTTCGCCGCCAATGACCGCAGACTCGTGAGACAGACCTTTTACTCAGCGGGTCTGACAGCATCTCTGGAGAGAAGGATTAGGCGACCTTTCGGGTCGAGGCGTCACACTGTCTGAACCGCTGAGTTACTCCAGCTTTTTGTGTCTATAGAACAGTACAGCACAGGAAAGGGGCCTTTCGGCCCACAATGGTTGTGCCCAACATGATGCCCTGTTAAACTGATCTCATCTGCCTGTTGGTGATCCACATCCCTCTATTTTCTGCGCATGTATATGCCTGTCTAAAAGCGTCTTCCACGCCACTATCGTATCTGCCTCCACCGCCACTCCTGGCAGCGCGTTCCAGGCACCCACCACCATTCGTGTTAAACTTTCCCTCTCCTCGTCTTATAGCTATGCCCTCTGGTGTTGGAAATCTAAACCCCGGGAAAACGCTTCTGATTGTTTACAGATCCCCTCCACAGATGCTGCCCGTCTATTCTCTCCTTAGATGAACCGGTGTCTCGACTTGAAACATCTGTCCATTCTTTCCAAAGATAGACTGGTGTCTTGAACAAAAACGTCTGTCTCCCCCCCAAGATGCTGCCTGTCCATTCCCTCTCCAGGTGTACAGGCGTCACGACTAAAACATCTGTCTATCCCCTCCACTGATGGACATGAGTCTCAACTCGAAACATCTGTAAATTTCCTCCCCAGGTGGACAGGTGCCTTGCATTGAAACATCTGTCCATCCCATCCCCAGACGTTGCATGTGCATCCCCTCCCTTGGTGCACAGGTGTCCCAACTCGAAATATCTGTCCATTCCCTCTCTCAGTGGGCAGATGTCTTGACTTGAAACATCTGTCCATTACCTCCCCAGATGGACAGGTGTCTTGACTTGAAACATAGAAACATATAAAATAGGTTCAGGAGGAGGCCCTTTGGCCCTTCGAGCCTGCACCGCCATTCATTGTGGTCCTGGCTGATCATCCACAATCAATAACCCGTCCCTGCCTTCTCCCCATACCCCTTGATTCCGCTAGATCGTAGAGCTCAATCTAACTCTCTTTTAAATTTATCCAGTGAATTGGACAGATGTCTCGACCATCCCCTCCCCAGGATGGCCGGATGCCTTGACTTGAAACATCTGTCCATGCCATCCCCAGATGTTGCTTGTCCACGCCCTCCCCAGGTGCATGGGCGTATGGACTCAAAACACCTGTCCATTCCTTCAAAGATGGACTGGTGTTCCATCTCAAAACATCTGTCCATTCCCTTCCTGATGCCTTGACTTGAAACATCTGACCATTTCCTCCTCAGATGGACAGCTGTCTTGACTTGAAACATCTGTCCATCCACTCCAAAGATGGGCAGGTGTCTCGATTCAAAATATCTGTCCATTCCCTCCCCAGATATTGCTTGACTATTCCTTCCCCACATGACCACGTGTCTCAACTCAAAACATCTGTCCATTACCTCCCCAGAGAGACAGGTGTCATGATTAACATCTGTCCATTACCTCCCCAGACAGAGAGGTGTCTTCACCAAACATCTGTCCATTCCCTCCCCTAAAAGTCAAATGTCTCAACTTGAAACATCTGCCCAATCCCTCCCCAGCTGTTGCCTATCCATTCCCTCTCAAGGTGGATAGGTCTCAACTCAAAACATCCGTCCATTCCCTATCCAGATGTACAGGTGTCTCGATCTGAAACATCTGTCCATTACCCCCGCAGTCGTTGCCTGTCAACGCCCTCCTCCGGTGCACAGATGCCTTACCTCGAAGCATCTGTCCATTCCCTCTCTGTGGGCAGATGTCTTGACTTGAAAAATGTCGGTTTTCTCCTTAGATAGACAGGTGTGTTGACTTGAAACATCTGTCCATTCTCTCCAAAGATGGACTGGTGTCTCAATTGGAAATATCTGTTAATTCCCTTCAAAGATGGACGTCTTGACTTGAAACATCTGTCCAGTCCCTTCAAACGTGGACAGGTGTCGTAACTCGAAAGATCTGCCCATCCACTCTCAAGGTGGCCGGATACCTTGACTTGAAACGTCTCTGTTCACTACAAAGATGAACAGACGTGTCAACTCGAAACATCTGTTCATCCCCGCCGCAGATGTTGCCTGTCCATATCCTTACCAGATGGACAGGTGCTTGAACTCAACAGTTTTGTACATTGCTTCCAAAGATGGACAGGTGTCTCAACTTGAAACATCTGTCTCAACTTGAAACATCTGTCCACCACTTCAAGGATGGGCACATGCCTTGACTCAAAACATCTGTCCATTCCCTCCGCAGATGTTGCTTGTACATTCCCTTCCCAGGTGGAAAGGTGTCTCAACTTGAAGCATCTGTCCATCCCCTTCAAAGATGGACAGGTATCTTGACTAAAAAATCTGTCCATTCCCTCCCCAGATGATACCTGTCCAGTCCTTTCCCTGAAGGACAGATCTCTTGATTTGAAACATCTGTTCATCCCTTCAAAGATGGACAGGTGTTTCAACCTGAAACATCAGTCCATTCAATCCAAATATGGACAGGTGTCTCAACTCGAACCATCTGTCCATTCCCTCCCCAGATGTTGCCTGTACATCCCCCACCACAGGTAGACAGATGTCCCGACCCGAAACGTCGCCGGCCCATTCCCTCCACGGATGGTGCCCGACCCATTGCTTTCCCCGCCACCTTGCCCCTTGGGTGGCGAGTCTCGGAGTGCGCGTAGCTCCCCGCGGGATGGGGCGCGGCTGTTCGAGGACGCAGTGAATGACGGGCGCTCTCGCTGTTTGGCAGGGGGACAGGTGACCTTGACCGACAAGCCCGAGGTTCTGGGTCAGATCGAACGCAACGTGGCCAGAAACGTGTCACCCTCCATGGTTCCCCCGCCCCAAGATGGCCGCGCTGTCTTGGGGCGAGGAGGAGGACCAGTTCCCCAGAGACTACGACATCATCCTGGGCTCCGACATCGTCTACCGGCCGCGCACCTTCCTCCTGCTACTGAAGACTCTCCTGCACCTGAGCGATCGGCGGACCGTGATCTACCTCAGCTCCATCATGAGCGAGAAGATGGGGGCCGTGGAATTCTACGCCCCCCTCCTCCCTGAACTCTTCCATTACCAGCTGGTCTACCAGACCCCAAACCTCGAGGTCAACATCTACAGCGTCACCAGGAAAAGCTCTACGTACTAGAGGACGAGGACTGCGGAGACAGGCGCGGAGGCAGCTCGCCCCTGCTGGCCGACACACTCCAGGGAACGAAAAAGAAGCCGTAACCTCTCACTCCTTATAACCCGTGCCTCTCCAGTCGTAGTTAGACAGTCACACAGTACAGAACCAGGCCCTTCCGCCCTGCTCGTCCGTGCTAGCCTACACTCTAGGCAAAGAAAATAGCCACAATCTACCTTTGTCTCTCCTTATAACTCAAGCTCTCCAGTCGCAGAGCTAGAGAATCATGCAGCACAGAAATAGGCCCCCCCCCCCCCCCCCTTCGGCCCAACTCATCCGTGCTATCCAAGACACCCCAGGGAAGGAAAAGCCCCGACATCCTCTACCTTAGGATAAGGACTGTGAGTGTTCACTTCATCTGAAGCCACCCAGTCACAGTTTCGTACAGTACGGAGATAGTCCCTTCGGCCCAACCCATTCGTGCTATCCAAGGCACTCCAGGGAAACAAAATGTCCCAACATACCTTGGTCTCTCCTTATAACCCAAGCCCTTCAGTCATAGTTAGAGTCATACAGCATGGAAACAGGCCCTTCAGCCCAACTCGTCCGTGCTATCCAAGGCACTCCGGGGGGGGAAAGTCCCAACCTATCCTGGTTGGTCCATATAATCTAAGGCTACCAACCATAGAGCGAGAGAGTCATACAGCATGGCAACAGGCCCTTCAGCCCCTCGTCCGTGCTATCCAATGCACTCTGGGAAGAGCATTCAGCCCATTGAGTCTACTCCACCAGTCCATCAAGGCTGCTCTATTGTTCCTTCTCAACCCTATCCTCCTGCCTTCTTCCCATAACATTGCATTCCTCATAACTCAAACCCTCCAGTCATAGTCGTGGAGTCGCACAGCACGGAAACAGGCCTTTCGGCCCAACTCGTCCATGCTTAACTGTGCTAGTCCCACTTGCCTGCACCTGGGTCATATCCCTACAGACTTAGTTTAGCTTAGTTTCGAGATACAGCGCGGAAACAGGTCGTTCAGCCCACCGAGCCCACGCCGACCAGCGATACCCACACGGTAACATCATCATACACATACTAGGAACAATTTACAAATGTATCACGCCGATTAGCCTACAAAGCCAAGTCAATTAACCTGCAAATCTGTACGTCTTTGGAGTGTGGGAGGAAACCGGAGCACCCGGAGAAAACCCAGGCAGGTCACGGGGAGGACCTATACATTCCGCACAGACAGCACCCGTCGTCAGGATCGAACCCGGGTCAATGGCGCTGCAAGGCTGCAACTCTACCGCTGCACCACCGAGGGCTGTGGATATATGGAACGAGGTGCCAGAGGAGGTAGTTGAGGCTGGGACAATAGCAATGGCATAGTGGCGCAGCTATAGAGTTGCTGCCTCACAGCACCACAGCACCAGCGACCCGGGTTCGATCCTGACCACCGGTGCTGTCTGTACCGAGTTTATACGTTCTCCCTGTGACCGCGTGGTACCCCCCGGGTGCTCCAGTTTCCTCCCACACTTCAAAGACGGGCAGGTTTGTATGTTAATTGGCTTAGATTAAAATTGCAAAATTGTCCCTAGTGTGTGAAGGATAGTGTTAGTGTGCGGGGATCACTGGGCCGCACGGATTCTGTGGGCCGAAGGGCCTGTGTGATACAGGGCAAATGGGACTAGATTAGATGGGGCCTCTTGGTGGGAATAGAGTGAATGGGCCGAAGGGCATGCTTCCATGCTATATGACGCTATAAGGGTTAGGGAGGGTGGGGATGGAGAGAGAGGGAAAGCAAGGGTTACTTGATGTTCAGGAAATCAGGATTCATAAGCTGCCCAAGCGAAATATTGAGATGCTGTTCCTCCAATTTGCGCTGGGTCTCACTCTGACAGTGGAGGAGGCCCAGGACAGAAAGGTCAGTGTGGGAATGGGACGGGGAGTTAACGTGTTTGGCAACTGGGAGATCAGGTAGGTCCAGGCGGACTGAGCGGAGGTGTTCAGTGAAACAATCGCCCAGTCTACGTTTGTTCTCGCCGATGTATAAGAGTCCACACCTGGAACAACGGAGATAGAAGATTTACAGCACGTCTGTGACGGGGCATTGAATTAATAGACAATAGACAATAGACAATAGGTGCAGGAGTAGGACATTTGGCCCTTCGAGCCAGCACAGCCCAATCAGTACCCCGTTCCTGCCTTCTCCCCATGTCCTCTGACTCCGCTATTTTTAAGAGCCCTATCTAGCTCTCTCTTGAAAGCATCCAGAGAACCTACCTCCACCGCCCTCTGAGGCAGACAATTCCGCAGACTCACTACTCTCTGTGAGAAGAAGTGTTGCTTCGTCTCCGTTCTAAATGGCTTACTCCTTATTCTTAAACTGTGGCCCCTGGTTCTGGACTCCCCCAACATCTATAACATGTTTCCTGCCTCTAGCGTGTCCAAGCCCTTAACAATCGTATATGTTTCAATGAGATCCGCTCTCATCCTTCTAAACTCCAGAGTGTACAAGCCCAGCTGCTCCATTCTCTCAGCATATGACAGTCCCGCCATCCCGGGATTTAAATATTGAACACAACATGTTAATCGCCAGTTTAGATGGGTTGGAGTTTGGATTTCTGTGTGAACAGTTGTCATTGAACAGAACGGTGGCGCAGCGGTAGAGTAGCTTCCTCATAGCGCCACAGACCCGGGTTCGATTCCGACTACAGGTGCTTGTCTCTACCGAGTTTGCACGTTCTCCCCGTGACCTGCGCGGGTTTTCCCCGGATGCTCCGGTTTCCTCCCACACTCCAAAGACGTACAGGTTTGCATGTTAATTGACTTGGTAAAATTGTAAATTGTCCCTAGTTTGTGTAGGATGGCGTTAGTGTGCGGGGATCGCTGGTCGGCACGGACTCGGTGGGCCGAAGGGCCTGGTTCCGCGCTGTTGCTCTAAACTAAACTAAACTAAAAACTGACACGTGAGCAATGTTCTGTAGAACTGCATCGAGATCCTATATATTATTACTCAAAGCCGATTAAGGCAAGCTTCTTCATCAGTCTACGACGTGTTTCGCAATGTTCATGGAATTAAATACTTGGACGTTTAAAAGGGTAACACGGCTCTCTGCCACAGAAGGCAGTGGAGGCCAATTCACTGGATGTTTTCGAGAGAGAGTTAGATATAGCTCAGAGGGCTAATGACATCAAGGGATATGCGGAAAAAGCAGGAACGGGGCACTGATTCTGGATGATCATCCATGATCACATTGAATGGCGGTGCTGGTTCGAAGGGTCGAAGGGCCTCCAACTCCACCTACTTTCTATGTGTCTATATTTCTATGTGATATTTCGTTGTTCAATAACACGCCACAAGGGGCTGGCATTCCATGTGGTCCAGCCTGTGTGAACTTCCCAAAGAGCATCACTTCACACGAGCCTGAGTTAAATCCTAATCGCCATTCGCTTGCCCACTTTCCCAGTTTTATCTGGGTCGTTTTGTGACCTAACACGACCTCTCAGGGTCCAAGCGCCTGTTTCCGCAACTTATCTCTAAACTAAACGAAACTAAACCAAACTAAACTGGATTAAATTCAAGTGTAAAATTTGTCTATAAAATCATGAGAATAATAGATCGGCTAGACGCACAGAGTCTCTCGCCTAGACTAGGTGAACCGAGGACCAGAGGACATCGGTTTAAGGTGAAGGGGAAAAGATTTATCAACATTCTGAGGGGTCACTTTTTCACTCAAAGGGTGGTGGGTGTATGGAACAAGCTGTCGGAGGAGATAGTTGATGCTGGGTCTATCCCAAAGTTGAATAAATAGTTAGACAGGTACATGGATAGGACAGGTTTGGAGGGATATGGACCAAGCGCAGGCAGGTGGGACTAGTGTAGGCGGGGCATGTTGGCCGGTGCGGGCAAGTTGGGCCGAAGGGCCTGTTCCCATGCTGTATCACTCTGTGCCTCCGAGACTCTATGGTTAATTGTTCACTAAAGTGATCTTTTCCAAATGGTTCCGAATGGTTCCTTCTGAAAGTTAATCTGTTCTCCATTAGATGGTATGAGTTGTAAGGAGAGGTTAGACTAACTTGGACGGTTTTCCCTTGAGCGTCGGAGGTTGAGGAGGGATCTGATAGATGCATACAAAAATATGAGGGGTATGGCGTGGTTATTCAGTCATAATAGAGACGCGGATGTAATATAGTTCGCTTGTGTGTCAGACGACGTATAGGTCACTGTTGGCTTCTGTCGTTGTCCAACATGTTGCCAGAATTGATCGCCCGACGTGTCACAGAACGCAGAGTGCATCGTGTCGTCGTTTCCGTGGATCGCCACGAGGAGGCTTCTATCATGATCCCCACTAATACAGTTATGGATAGGGACAGAGAGGGCCACGTGTTAAAGTGCTCAACTGGGCTAAGGTCAACTTTGAGGGTATGAGAGAAGATCTCGCTCAAGTTGATCGAGCAGTTGAGGGGAAAGGAACATCAGCTAAGTGGGATGTTTTTAAAAGTGTGCTGACGAACGTTCAGGATATGCACGTCCCCGTTAGAGTGAAAGGCAAGGCAGGCAAACGTAAGGAAGCTTGGCTGAGGAGGGAAATTGAGGCATTGGTCAAGAATAAGAAGTTGCTTTGTCTGGGGATAGTTACACTGTTATCTTCGGAATGTTGAATCAAGGACACTTTCTGTTCAAAACGAGTAAACAACTAACCAGATGGCAATGGTATATACCAGAAAGCATATAATTGCTTTTTTGAATATAATATTATAACCAATTGTAAGAACTTATCCTATTAACAACTTAATAAATTATGCATGTTAGATTAGAATACTAATAAAAACAAAAATAAAAAATAACGAACTAACATACTAATATGAATTTTTAATAAACTGAAACCTTATCTATAAGTGGGAGGAGGGGATGAGAAACGAGCAACTGGCTTAGGTCCAGGGGCACGTCTCGTTAACCCCTTCAACCAGCAGTTGATTCTTATTGAAGTCAAAAGTATCGGTTTAATAATCAGTAGTTAAAATTCCGATATATATATATATATATATGTTACAATGAAACACACAGGGTAAAAGTGTATTATATATCTGAATCTGAGGCCCCGTTTTAATATTATAATATGTTATGATTAACCAAGAGAGCGGAGCTATTTGTGTAACAACGCAATGGAAGTCAAAACAAGGTTTTTTCCCACCTACAGGTGGGACACTCGCTACAGTGCCGACTATATTAGACACTGTATCTTCACTTTTATAGTTTTTTTTTATCACATAAAATCACTTGTTTGTGTTTTGTGCTTAGTGACAAGCGTAAAATGGACATAACAGCAAAACCTAAAAACTCAAAAGCTCCCCCAATACCTAAAGACCTGGGATTTGGATGCACCACAAGATTTAAAGGTACTATAATTATTCAAAATGCATGACACCACACAAAAGAACCTAGGAGGAATCTCATTTTGTAGTTGGAATATAAGAGGTATTAACGAACCTATTAAAAGGGGTAAGATACTAGCTCAGCTGAAATTGTACAACTCCGACATTATCTTCCTACAAGAAACACACCTAAAATCTCAGGATCAAGTTAGGTTGAGGGCGAAATGGATAGGTCAAACATACCACTCTTCATTTACTTCAAAATCTAGAGGCACGTCAATCATCATAAGAAAAGGTATACCATTTAAAGCAAAGAATATTATAACAGATATAGAAGGGAGATACCTAATAGTTAATGGAGAAATCCATGATACTCCTCTTACTTTGGTAAATATATATGCCCCTAACTTTGATAACCCCCACTTTTTCAATAAAATTTTCAACATAATTGCAGTCAAACTATCAAAATGTTATAATAGGAGGAGACTTTAACTGTGTTTTAGATCCGTACTTAGATAAATCAAGTCAAAAACAGAGAGGGAATATGAAATAGAAAACTGGGGAACTTCTCAATACCTATATAAACAACACTAATATAGCAGATGTTTGGAGAATTGTTAATCCAACTGGCAGGGAATACTCGTTTTACTCAATGGTACATAAGACATACTCACGTATAGACTACTTTCTGCTGGATACAAAATTAATCCCCCAAACATCTAATGCAATATACCACACAAACTCGATTTCAGTCCATTCTCCACTAACTTTCTTTTTAAAACTGGAACGATTGTCTAAGAATAAATCGTTTTGGAGATTTAATTCTCAAATTCTAAAAGATCCACAAGCGAGTATATATTTAAAAGAACAAATGGAGGTCTTTTTTCAAATAAATGATACTCCAGATAATTTTATGAATTTTAGTTTTCGAATAATATAATCTATGTAAAATTTTAAATTGTATTAAAGTGTGTCTTAAATTAATCGAGCATTTATGCACGTTTAATGTATTCATTCCAACTTTCCTTTGAAATTTTAATAGCTAACTCTTGTTCCCAGTCTCTTCTGATACCCTCCGTAGATGGTATTTGTGCATTTAAGATAATATTATACAAATATGATATTAAGTTTGCTGATTCCGCTTTTATCTGCATTGCCTCGTCCAGTACATCTGCTGGGTTATTATGATGATCTATTGTATATTTTTTCAAATAGTCGCATATTTGAAAATATTTAAAATATTGATTATTTCCGAGTTTATATTTTATTTGTAATTGTTGAAATGAAAGTAATTTTCCAGTTTCATACAAGTCACCAAGCGTTTTAATTCCTAATCTATCCCATTGTGTATAAGCTTTATCTATAATAGAAGGATTAAACGAAGGGTTATTGACTATAGGTAATAAAAGTGATAAATTTCTTAATTTTAAATTTTGTTTTATTTGTTTCCAAATTCGGATTGTACTATGAATAATTGGGTTCTTATTATAATTTATGTTATTCAATTTCATTGGAGAGAGGAGGATCGCTCCAATGTTTCTAGAGGAGCAATCCTTTTTCTCCATTACAATCCAGTCCGCTTGCTGGGCGGAGTTATCCATCAGTTGAATCATATTTTTAATATTTACTGACCAATAATAATACATAAAATTAGGTAGTGCTAAACCCCCTAATACTTTAGGTTTATTCAGATGAGTTTTTTGTATTCTGTGATTTATAGTCCCATATAAAATTAGTGATATCTGAGTCGAGTTTTTTAAAACACTTCTTTGGTAAGTATATAGGAATTGATTGAAATAGGTATAAAATTTGTGGTAAAAAGATCATTTTTATTGCGTTTATTCGGCCTATTAAAGACATCGGGAGCGTTTTACAGAATTTAATTAGTGTGTTTAATTTATTAAGTAAGGGGTCAAAATTTGCCCTAAACATACCTTGATATGATCTGGTAATTTCGATTCCCAAATATTTAAATTTTTCTGTAGCTATTTTAAAAGGGAATTTTAAAAGATGTGATGAATCTTTCGGTTTTATTGACATACTTTCACTTTTATTCCAATTTATTCTATATCCAGAAAAAGATCCAAAATCTTCAATTAAATTTAATATATTTGGTATAGTGATTTGAGGTTTTGTAATGTACAGTAATATATCATCCGCGTATAAAGATATTTTATTATATGAATCTTTAGTATTATATCCCTGGATATCAGGGTGTATTCTAATTTTTTCTGCTGGCGGTTCAATAATGAGAGCAAACAGTTGTGGTGATAATGAGCATCCTTGTCTATTTCCCCTTGATAGTTGGAATTTCGAGGATAATATGTTATTAGTTAGTATTCTAGCTGTAGGTTTGTTATATAGTAACTTGATCCATAGAATAAAATTCTCCCCCAGTTGAAATTTTTGTAATACTTTGTCCATATAATTCCATTCTACTTGATCAAATGCTTTTTCAGCATCCAGCGAAATAATTGATAATTCTTGATCTTCAGATTTGTGTGAGTGCATTATGTTGAGTAGACGTCTCATATTGTTAGATGAGTATCTCTTAGGGATAAACCCCGTCTGATCTGGGTTTATTAATTTACTAATGTATTTACTTAATCTTCTAGCCAATGTTTTCGCTAATATTTTTTGATCTGTGTTTAACAATGCTATAGCTCTATATGAACCAGGTTCTTCTAAGTCTTTATTTTTCTTAGGTATTAATGTAATCGTTGATTCCGCTAATGTATCAGGTAGTATTCGTTTTTTAAAAGCATATTGGTACATTTTTTGTAATCTTGGTATTATTTTATCGTAAAAGCTTTTATAAAATTCATTAGTAAATCCGTCAGGGCCTGGTGTTTTTCCATTCTTTAGTGAGTTTATTGTATCTTCTAATTCCTTAATTGAGATTTGTGCACCCAGTTCCTCTTGTTCCTTCAATTCTAACTTTGGAAGATTACAGGTATCCATGAACTTTGTGATATTATTGGAATCACTTGTCGTTTTAGATGTATACAAATTCTCATAAAATTGCGCAAATCTATTATTAATATCCTTTGGTGTTGTTAATAATTCCCCTTTATCTGATTTGATCTTTGGTATAGTATGTTCCTTTTCTCGTTTTTTTAGCTGGCGAGCCAAAAGTTTATGCGGTTTATCCCCAAATTCAAAGTGCTCTTGTTTTGTAATTTGAAAAAGTCTTATAAGTTTGGCAGATAATAATTTATTTAATTTAAATTTCAAAATTATTATTTTATTATGTTTATCTATTGATGGATCTTTAGCATTATCTATATCCATTTGTCTAATAAGTTCTTCTAACTGTCTTTGTTCATTCTTATTCTTTTTATTTTGAAAAGCTTGATATGAAATTATAATACCCCTAATGTGTGCTTTAAAAGATTCCCATAATACATTATTCGAAAACTAAAATTCATAAAATTTTCCCAAATGTATCATCTATTTGTGATAAATGTCAATCCCAAGAAGCTACCATAACGCACTCATTCGTTTCTTGTACAAAAATTCAAAAATTTTTGAATGAAATTTTTGAAATCTTTACAAAGTTATTTAAAACAAGACTGATACCCAAAGCAGAATGGATTATCTTCGGTATAACGGAAGATGGTCCAGAACTAAATGTGTTTCAAAAGAAACTAATGGACTATGGGTTAATAACTGGAAAAAAGCTAATTCTAAAATTTTGGAAGAAGGCTCCAATACCAACTATAAATATGTGGATTTCAAATATGTTTGAAACATTACACCTAGAAGAAATAAGACTCCTCCTAGCAGGTAAACCAGATCATTTCCACCTGACGTGGTCTGCATTTATAGAATTATTACAAACATAGGGTGCAAAAGTACTTAAAAAAAAAAAATTGAGGTCAGGTAAGGGGGGATGATAGTTGAAGAGTTGGTATGTCCCATTTACGTAATGCTCATAAAAATATTTGTTTCTCTCTTTTTCCTCTTTCTCTCTCTCTCTTTCTTTCCTAGGGTCTATTTCTTAACTCTTTTTCTTTTGTTTTTAATTTTGCTCTTATAGGGTCTTCGTCCTTTTTTGTTGTCACATTTCCTACACTTTCACTTTTTCCTTCACTTTCTTCTTTCTTTCAATCTTTTCCTTTTCTAGTGTAAAAAATAAATGGAGTACATTAATTGTAAGAAGATATAAATGACAAGTACTAATGTATGTGGTTGTAATGTAATGTACTTCTAATAAAATACAAATTTAAAAAAAAAAAAAAAGAATAAGAAGTTGCATGGGACAGATATAGGCAGCTGGGATCAAGTGTATCCTTGGAGGAGTCTCTGGAACTAAGGAGTAAACTAAAAAAGGAAATCAGAAGGACCAACATGGGCAGGTGATAGCTCTGGTAGATAACTTTGAAACAATCCTGAGATTTCATAAATACATAAAGTGGAAAAGAGTATCTAGAGAGAGAGTGGGGCCGCTCGTAAATCAAAGCGGTCACCTCCGTGTGGAGCCTCATGTGATGGGCAAGATCCTCAATGAGTATTTCTCCTCTGTATTTACCGATGAGAAAGACGGGAGTATGGAGGAACTTGGGGCAGTCAATGGAAGTGTCTTGAAAGTAGTCCGAACCTCTTCAATTGGTGCCGAAGGTACTATCGTGTATGGAGGTAGTCAAATCTCCCGGGCCTGATCAGATATATCCGAGACATTATGGGAAACCAGAGAGGAAACTGCGGGAGCCCTGGTTGAAATTTACAGGTCGTTTTTAAATACAGGAGAGGTGCCGGGAGGCTGGAGAGTGGCAAGTGTTGTGCTTCTTTTCAAGAAGGGCTGCAGGAAAATGCATGGAACTATAGGTCGGTGAACTTAACATCTGTTGTTGGAAAGTTACTAGAGGGATAGGATATACATGCATTTAGATGGATAAGGGCTGATTACGGATAGTCAGCATGGTTTTCAACGTGGGAGTTCATCTCTCACAAATCTGATTGTTTTTGAAGATGTGACCAAAAAGATCGACATAGGCAGAGGTGTAGATGTTGTATATATTTTGATTTTGATTTGATTTGATTTAATTTATTGTCATTGTCTTCAATGAAGAGACAACGAAATTCTTTTTCCCTTACAGTCATACAAAAAAACAAAACAAAAAACCCCACAAAACACAGTACACAGTAGTCCACCACACAAACATCCCCACAGCAGCACGAAAGTTCCCCACTGTGAGGGAAGGAACCAAAGTCCAGTCAAACTCCTCGGCGATGTTCCCCAATGTTCTATGGACTAGCAAAGCATTCGACACGGTTCTGCATGGTGGGCTGCTCTGGAAGGTAATACCGCATGGGATCCACACAAGATAGCTGAATGGATAGCAAATGGAAGGAAGCAGAGGGTGATGGTGGAAGGTTGCTTCTCAGACAGGAGTTCTGTGACTGGTGGTGTGTCACAGGGGTCGGTGCTGGGCCCGTTTCTGTCCGTCATCTACATCAATGATTTGGATGAGAACATACATGGCAAGATTAGCAAGTTTGCTGATGGTACAAAAGTGGGTGGTTTTGCATATAGTGAAGATGGTTGTGAAAAATTGCAGCAGGATCATGATTGATTTGACAAGTGGGCTGAGGAATGGTTGATGGAATTTAATACAGAAAAATGTGAGGTGTTGCATGTTTGGAAGTCTAACAAGGGCAGGACCTACACAGTAAATGGTAGGTCTCTGGGTAGTGTTGTAGAGCAGAGAGATCTGGGACTGCAGGTGCATAGTTCCTTGAAGGTGTCGTCACAGGTAGATAAGGCGGTCCAAACGGCGTTTAGCACATTGTCCATCCTCAGTCAAAGTATTGAGTGTAGAAGTTGGGAGGTCATGTTACAGTTGAAGATGTTGTATAAGATGTTGTTGAGGCCAAATTTAGAATATTGTGTTCAGTTCGGGGCACCGAGTTATAGGAAAGATGTTGTCAAGCTGGAAAGGGTTCAAAGAAGATTTACAAGGATGTTGCCACGAATAGAGCGTCTGAGCTATGGGCAGAATAGACTGGGACTCTATCCATTGGAGCGCAGGAGGACGAGGGGTGATCTTATAGAAGTGCACTAGATCATGAGAGGATAGTTAAATGCATCAGGTAGATGCACGTAGTCGCTTGCCCAGAGTAGGGAAATCGAGGATAAGAGGACATAGGTTTAAGGTGAAAGGGAAAAGAATTAACATGAATCTGAGGGGTAACTTTTTCACACAGAGGGTGGTGGGTGTATGGAACAAGCTGCCAGAGGAGGTAGTTGAGGCAGGGACTATCCCAACATTTAATAAGCATTTAGACAGGTACATGGGTAAGACAAGTTTAGAGGGAAATGGACCAAATGCTGGCAGGTGGGACCGGTGTAGCTGGGATATGTTGGGCGGTATGGGCAAGTTGGGCCGAAGGGATCGTTTCCTCGCTGTATCACTCTATGACTCTGAGGCATCAGCATCGTCCCAGCGTGGGTGTCCGTGGCCATGGTGGACATGTCCATCAGCGTCACCTCTATCACGAAGACCGCCACATGCGGTGTTCCACAGGACCACGAAGCTGCCAGAGATGCCGAATAGAAGAACGATGGACCTCCTCCTGTTCTCCAACTCTGGACCCACCTATTGACCACCGGTACCACGGAAGCACTTGCCACCAAGACGCGGTGGACGGTCAGGGCGTTGAACAGCAGAATACCCACGTAGCAGATGCGTGGGGTGAGCACCGTTGCCGGCCACATGTACTGTACACGGGCCCAAAGGGACTTCGAACATAGTGACCGGCCGGGAACGTGCCGGGGCTAGGTGAAGTAGCGCAGGATATTTTGCAGGTAGCTGACCAAGGTGCTGACCACCCGTGTCCACGTTTCTTCCGCCGTGCAGTAGCATGGCTTGAACCGCGGGCAGCAGAAGGCGACGAAGAGGTCGGAGGTAAAAGCCACACCGAGGTGTCCAAGGCGATGCTATTGAGGGCGCGGACGCCGTAATGCAGGAGGGAGGAGGCCGGGGAAGAAGAGCGAGCCCATGTGGTTGAGGACCACGGAGAGGATGCTGACCCGCAGGCCAGCCCAGGCCATGGACACCAGGCAGCCGGCGAGATCGCAGCTCCCTCGGCAATAGACAGCGAAAGGCCTGGATAGAGTGGATGTGGAGTGGATGTGGAGTGGATGTTTCCACCAGTGGGGGAGTCTAGGTCCAGAGGTCACAGCCTCAGAATTAAAGAGCGTTCTTTTAGGAAGGAGATGAGGAGGAATTTCTTTAGTCAGAGGGTGGTGAATCTGTGGAATTCGTTGCCACAGACGGCTGTGGAGGCCAATCCAGTGGATAATGTTAAGGCAGAAATGGATAGATTTTTGATTAGTGCGGGTTATGAGGAAAAGGCAGGAGAATTGGGTTAGGAGGGAGAGGTAGATCAGGCATGATTGAATGGCAGAGTAGACTTGATGGGCCTTATGGCCTCATGCTACTCCTATCACTTATCACCTTGTGATCACGATGGTGTTGCGATTCACAGCGGAGATGATCATGTCCATTAGTTCTAGGAGCAGAATTAGGCTATTCGGCCCATCAAGTCTACTTCACCATTTAATCATGGCTGATCTATCTCTCCCTCCTAACCAAATTCTGTTGCCTACCCCATAACCCCTTCTGACTAAAGAAATTCCTCCTCATCTCCTTCCTAAAGGAACATCCTTTAATTCCGAGGCTGTGACCTCTGGTCCTGGACTGGTCCTGGTCGAGCTAGGGGTGCTATTTTAGAAAGGTGGTGAGGAGGTCGTAGGGTAGTTAATCTGTGCAACGAATTCCCACAGGGGGTTGTGGACGCCAAGTCAATGCATATTTTTAAGGCAGAGATAGATAGATTCTTGATTAGTACGTGTGTCAAGGGTTATGGGGAGAAGGCAGAAGTATGGGATTCGGAGGCAGAGATCAGCCATAATTGAATGGCGGAGTGGACTCGATGGGACGAATAGCCTAATTCTACTCCTATAACTTGTGAATCTGTGAACTTGTCATACTGGAATTTTGAGAAGACACTGGAGAGAGAGGTCTGTCTCTTTTCACTGACCCCCACCGCGATGTGACCACATTTGTTCCACCATCTTCTACTGGCCCAGTCACCATGACGCACTCTCCCCCATACGCTCAGCTCCCATGCCGAATGCCCCACTTTATAGGAACATAGAAACGTAGAATATATGCGACGGAGTAGGACATTCGGCCCTTCGAGCCAGCACCGCAATTCAATATGTTCATAGCTGATCATCCAGAATCAGTTCCCCGTTCATGCTTTGTCACCATATCCCTTGATTTCGTTAGCAATAAGAGCTAAATGTAACTCTCTACTGAAAACATCCAATGAATTGGCCTCCACTGCCTTCTGTGGCAGAGAATTCCACAGATTCACAACTCTCTGGGTGATAAACGTTTTTCCTCATCTCAGTCCTAAATGGCCAACCCCTTATTCTTAAACTGTGAACCCTGGTTCAGGAGTCCCCCAACATGGGGAACATTTTTCCTGCATCTTGCCTGTCCAATGCCTTAAGAACTTTATACGTTTCTATGATCCCCTCTCATCCTTCTAAATTCCAGTGAACACAAGCCCAGTCGATCCATTCTTTCATCATATGTCAGTCCCGCCATCCCGGGAATTAACCTGGTGAACCTACGCTGCACTCCCTCAATTACAAGAATGTCTTTCCTCAAATTTGACCAAAAATGCACAGAATAATCCAGGTGCGGTCTCACCAGGGCCCTGTACAACTGCAGTAGGACCTCCTTGCTCCTAAACTCAAATCCTCTCGCAATGAAGGCCAACATGCCATTTGCTTTTTTCACAGTTATTCTGCATTTTAAAGCTCGCCTCCCATGTTCCTTCCCACACATCTCCCCAACAACACTTACCAACTTCTACAAATGCGCCATGGTAAACATGTTGTCAGGATTGCATTGCGGCATGGTTAGGGCACAGCTCCATCCTGGACTGCAAGTAATGTCAGCGAATTGTGGACGCAGCCCTGACCATCGCACAAACCAACCTCCCTTCAACTGAAGAAGGGTCTCGACCCGAAAGGTCACCCATTCCTTCTCTCCTGAGATGCTGCCTGTCCCACTGAGTTATGCCAGCATTTTGAGTCTACCTCCTTTCCACTGACTCCATTTAGACCTCATGCTGTCTCGGCAACTGAACCAACCTACTACAACCAGAGAGCAGTGCTGAACTACTATGTACCTGTTTGGTGACCCTCGGACTATCCCTGATCGGACTTTGCTGCCTTTACCTTGCGCTGAGAGCTATTCCCTAACCATGTATCTGTGCACTGTAGACAGCTCGACTGTAATCATGTGTTGTCTTTCCGCTGACTGGTTAGCACGCAACAAAAAAGCTTTTCACTGTATCTCGGTACACGTGAAAATAAACTAAACTAAATAAATAAAAAATCCTTCCTTTTGGCGTGACGTTTCTATCCAGGTCTTCTTTCCTCATTGGCACCCTTCCCTCTCCTTATCATCTGTAGCGGTCGTTGATGTTCAATTCATAACACAATGATCATTGACACAAAATGTGAGTCTTGACCCGAAACGCCACCCATTCCTTCTCTCCAGTGAGGCTACATGTCCAGCTGAGTTACTCCAGCATTTTGTGCCTACGATTTAAACCAGCATCTGCAGTTCCTTCTTACATATCCAATGATCATAGTTCAGCAGTTTTTGCAGCGAGGATTCCAAAGATTCACAAGATTGATTGTCCTCCATAGTTTATCTCCCAACGTTCGCGCTCTGCACCAATTTTAATCGATGCTAATTTTACAGTTAGCCTCAAGAAGCCCGCTGACCACGGGTGCTGTCTGTACAGAGTTTGTACATTCTACCCGTGACCTGCGTGAGTTTTCTCCGGGTGCTTCGGTTTCCTCCCACAATCCAAAGACGTATAGGTTTGTAGGTTAATTGGCTTGGTGTAAATGTAAAAAATGTCCC
The DNA here is from genome assembly GCA_038087875.1 of Malacoraja senta. Taxonomy (NCBI): domain Eukaryota; kingdom Metazoa; phylum Chordata; class Chondrichthyes; order Rajiformes; family Rajidae; genus Malacoraja; species Malacoraja senta. The sequence goes on along the minus strand of JAXLNO010000073.1, from coordinate 270,763 downwards.
TAGTGTGTGTAGGGTAGTGTTAGCGTGCGGGGAATCTTGGCCGCAGCGGTCTCGGTGGGCCGAAGGGCCTGTTTCCGCGCTGTATCTCTAAGACTAATAGAACTAAAACTGAATACAGATCTATCTCCTACAAAAAGAAGGGTCTCGACCCGAAACATCATTCATTCCTTCAATCCAGAAATGCAGCCTGACCCGCTGAGTTACTCCAGCATTTTGTGTCTTTCTTCGGTTTAAACCAGCACCTGCAGTTCCTTCCTACACAGCTCTATTTCCATTTCATTTAAAGAGGGGAGTTTCAAAAACACGATCTGGTGAGAGAGAGAGAGAGAATATTCTCAATCGTAATTTGGAGAATTCGAGAGTTATTTTATGTAAAACGATGGCTGCAATTCTAGCTTCGTCCACCAGGTGGCGATTTACTTCCATCCGCGCTTTCAAAATCCCTGAGGATCTATTTCTTTTTTTAGTTTTAATAGTTTTTAGAGATACAGCGCGGAAACGGCCCTTGTGGTCCATGGAGTCCGCACCGGCCAACGATCCCCGCAAGTTAACACTACCCCACACACACGAGGGACCTGTTCTTAAAACGTTTACACCAAGCCAATTAACCTACAAACCTGCGCGTCTTTGGAGTGTGGGAGGAAACCGAAGATCTCGGACAAAACCCACGCAGGTCACGAGGAGAACGTGCAAACTCCGTACAGACAGCACCCGTGGTCGTGATCGAACCCGGGTTTCTGGCGCTGTAAGGTTGCAGTTCTATCGCCGACTCAGATGTTCCTCCCGTCCTCCTCATCCTCCTCCCTACACCCTCCTCCTGCTCTTTGTCCGCTGCTTCTCCCATCTCCTCCCCTTCACCCTCCGCCCTCCACTCATTCATCCTCAAGTTCTTACCCCCACCAATCCGCGCGGCACGATGGCACAGCGGTAGAGTTGCTGCCTCATAGCGCCAGAGTTCCCGGTTCGCGGGTGCTATTTGTTCGGAGTTTGCACTGTGATGTCGTGGGTTTCTTGTGGGTGCTCCGGGTTTCTCGCACACCCCAAAGACGTACATGTTTGTAGGTTAATTGGCTCCTGTAAATATCGCAAATCGTCCATAGTGTGTGGGATTCAGCTCGTGTAAATTACATTAAATTAAATTAAATTACATTAAATTAAATTAAATTAGTGTGTTGTAGACCCGTCTATCGCTTAGTTGACCTACCGATCTCCCGGATGCTAAACACTTTAACGCCCCCTCTCATTCTCACACTGACCTTTCTGTCCTGCACCACCTCCACTGTCAGTGTGTGGCCCAGCGCAAATTGGAGGAACAGCACGTCATATTTCGCTTGGGCAGCTTACACGCAAAGCTAGAGTAACTCAGCGGGTCAGGCAGCATCTCTGGAGAACAGGAATAGGTGACGTTTGTGGTTGAGACCCTTCTTGGGACTTGAGGGGAAAGGGAAAACAAGAGAAAAATATGGCGATATAGATATAAATTGTGATTGACAGAGAAATAGAACAAATGAATGAAAGATCTGCAACAAGAGCAACGGTGATAAAAGAAACAGGCCATTGTTAGCTGTTGGTACACAAAAATGCTGGAGAAACTCAGCGGGTGCAGCAGCATCTATGGAGCGAAGGAAATAGGTAACGTTTCGGGCCGAAACCCTTCTTCAGACTGATAGGGGGTGGGGAGAAGAAAGGAAAAAAGGAAAAGGCGGAGGAGGAGCCCGAGGGCTGTGGGAGGGGAGGAGACAATCAGATGGCTGATGAAGGGGAGGGGACAGCCAGGGCTAGCAGAATTGGGAGAATTCAACGTTCAGGCCACCAGGATGTAGACTGCCCAAGCGGAATATGAGGTGCATTTCCTCCAATTTACGGTGTTGCTCGCTGTGGCCATGGAGGAGACGCAGGACAGAGAGGTCAGATACGGAATGGGAGGGGGAGTTGAAGTGCTGAGCCACCGGGAGTTCAGGTTGGTTATTGCGGACCGACCGGAGGTGTTCGGCGAAACGATCGCCAAGCCTCCGCTTGGTCTCACTTGTTAGCTGTTTGTTGGGTGAGAACGAGTTACAGAAAATGAGACTCAACAAGACAACTTTGAAACTAGTACAACGCTTGGATGGGTGGGGCCGGGTCGGAGAGAGAGGGGTGCAAGTGTTACTTGAAGTCATATAACTGAAGAAGGGTTTCGACCCGAAACGTCATCTATTCCCTTTTTCCAGAGATGCACTCTGACCCGCTTAGTTACTCCAGCTGTTTGTGTCTATTTTCGGTTTGCACCTGCATAGACGGCCGCAAAATATGCACTAATTAAACTGTCACCCTAATAAGTAATGCAAACACTTGCCTCCCAAAGCAAGTTATTTTTAGTTTAGTTTAGATTAGTTTGCGAAATACAGCGCGGAGGCAGGCCCTTCGGCCACCGAGTCCGCGCTGATCAGCGATCCCCGCATACTAACTCTACACCAGACACACTAGGGACAATTTACAATTACACCACGTCAATTAATGTACAAACAGTACGTCTTGGGAGAGCGGTAGGAAAGCGGAGATCCCGGAGAAAACCTACGCAGTTCACGGGGAGAACATACAAACTCCGTGCAGACAAGCGCCTGTGGTCTGGATCGAATCCGGGACTCTTGCGCTGTGAGGCAGCAACTCTCCCTCTGCGCCTCCCTCCCGCCCCCCTGCCGCCCCTGTTAACCGCTGCCCTTCCTCCTTCCAGTGAACGCGATGGCAATTGCGGTCCTGTCCCGAGGAAAGTGCGGTCTCTCCGCCTGTATCACCCGTTACCTGCTGTCGATGTCAGCAGCGGATCTGCTGGTCGTTCTCACCAGCGTTGTCCTGAGCCGGATAATCGGAGTATCTTTCCCCGCCAGCTTCCTCTCCTTCACGCCGCTGTGCAGCCTCAAAACGGTCCTAATTCACGCCGCCAAGGACAGTTCTGTTTCGTTAACAGTCGCCTTCACCTTCGACCGCTTTGTAGCCATCTGCTGCCAGAACATGAGAAGCAAGTACTGCAGGAAGGAGACGGCGGGGGCGGTTATTGGGATCGTGTGTGTTCTGAGCTGTATCGGAAACATCCCTTGGTACTTTGCATTTAAACCCTTGTATATTGTAGACAACACACCGTGGTATTGCATTTTCATCTCCAATTATTTCTCTACAAAACAGTGGGGCGCCTTTTCATTTCTCAACCACACCCTAACTCTGTTTGTGCCGCTGATTTTAATTTCCCTCTTCAACGCGCTGACAGTGAAGCATATTTTGGTGGCCAACAGGATCCGCAAAGCCCTCCGTTCCAAAGCCGAGAGTGACCCCGAGACAGCGAACCGGAAGAAATCTATCGTCTTACTTCTGACCATATCCGGCAGTTTCGTCCTCTTGTGGGCGACCTCTGCAGCGCATTACCTCTACATTCGAGTTGCAAACGCTTACGACCAGACGAGTAACAGCGACCCTGTGTACATTGTCCAAGAGGCTGGATACATGTTGGTTCCCCTGTGCTGCTGCACAAACACATTTATTTATGCCATAATCCAGACCAAATTCAGGAATGAGGGGAAAAACCTGATGGAATGCCCATTGGACCTAATTGCTCAAATGTTTAAACAGCGCGATTTACTCTTGGATTTAGTTTAGTTTAGTTTAGTTTAGTTCAGTTTAGTTTAGTTTAGTTTAGAGATACAGCGCGGAAACAGGCCCTTCGGCCCATCGAGTCCGCACAGACCAGAGACACCCGCAAATTAACACAATCCTACGCACACTAGTGAAACTTTTACATTGATACCAGGCCAATTAACCCACAAACCTGTCCGTCTTTGGAGTGCGGATAGAAACCGGAGCTGGCGGAGAAAACCCACGTGGTCACGGTGGAGAACGTACCAACTCCGTACAGACAAGCACCCGTAGTCGAGATCGGAAGGTTATTTATATCAATTGCATATTTATAGCCAAATGATAATCAATCAGATACATTATCTTCGCTTCCGCATTAGTTATTTGCCGAATGTTATCGACTTCTCAGTAAGATAAGTTAATTCGCGTTTACTATATTTTAAATCAAGAGACTTGCCAATTACTATAACAAACCTCCGGAGGCAGTGATATTACTTGGTGACAAGCAAAGAACAGCGGATGCAGTAGGTGAGCTGGGAGGAGGTGCCAGTGAAGATAGAGCTTCCTTTCATACTCCTCCAACCTCATCTACTGTATCCGCTGTTCCAGGTGTGGACTCTGAAACATCGGCGAGACCAAACGCAGGCTCGGCGATCGTTTCACTGAACACCCTCACTCACCCCGCCTAAACCTACCTGATCTCCCGGTTGCCAAACACTTTAACTCTCCCTACCATTCCCACACTGACCTTTCTGTCCTGACCCTCCTCCACTGTCAGAGTGAGGCCGAGCGCAAATTGGAGGAACAGCACCTCATATTTCGCTTTAGGCACCTTACACCCCAGCGGTATGAACATTGACTTCACTAACTTCAAGAAACCCTTGCTTTCCCCCTCTCTCCATCCCTTCCCCTGTTCTGCCACCAGTCTTACTGTCTCCCAGTACCTTTCACCTCTGTTTGTTTGGCTGTTTTTACCTTCTCCCAGCTAACAATGATCTATTCTACATTTTCCTTGATCTTCATTCTCTTTGTCCTATGTTCACACCATAACCTTCCCCTGTCAGTCTGAGGAAGGGTCTCGACACGAAACGTCACCCATTTCTTCTCTGCAGAGATGCTGCCTGTCCCTCAGAGTTACTCCAACATTTTGTGTCTATCCTCGATGCACCTACTTTGGGCAAGAATGCATCTACCCGATCTATTCCTCTCATGATTTTATACACCGCTATAAGATCTCCCTTCATCCTCTCGCGCTCCAAGGAATAGACTCACAGCCTATTAAACCTTTCCCTGTACCTCACACCATCTAGTCAGGACAGCCTCGTAAATAGACAATAGACAATAGACAATAGGCGAAGGAGTAGGCCATACCGCCATTCACTTTCATCATGGCTGATCATCTCCAATCAGTACCCCGTTTCTGCCTTCTCCCCATATCCCCTGACTCCGCTATCTTTAAGATCCCTATCTAGTTCTCTCTTGCAAGTATCCAGAGAACCGGCCTCCACCGCCCATCTGAGGCAGAGAATTCCACAGACTGACAACTCTCTACGTGAACAAGTGTTTCCTCATCTCCGTTCTGAACGGCTTACCCCTTATTCTTATATCTTGTCTGTACCCTTTCCCTAATTGCCCGTGATTGCAACACGCCTTGGAGGGTGGAGATACCTGTATATATTGGTTACAAGTGAACTAGGCACATTCGGTCACGCATCCAGAAGAAGCACTACTAAGCTAAGATGGGTGCCACATTCTGTAGTCTCATAGTATATATTTTGTAGTCTGAAGAAGGGTCTGGACCCAAACGTCTCTCCAGAGGTGCTGCTTGTCCCGCTGAGTTACTCAAGCATTTTGTTTCTATCTTTCGTTTAAACCAGCATCTGCATTTCCTTCCTACACAATCTGAATATACCACATGATCTTTCCGCTCGCCATTCTGCTCAAAGTTCCCCACTGTGAGGGAAGGAACCAAAGTCCAGTCAACCTCCTCGCCGATGTTCCCCAATGTTCCATGGACTAGCAAAGCATTCGACACGGTTCTGCATGGTAGGCTGCTCTGGAAGGTAAGACCGCATGGGCTCCAAGAAAAGATAGCTGAATGGATAGCAAATGGAAGCAATCAGAGGGTGATGGTGGCAGATTGCTTCTCAGACTGGAGTCCCGTGACTAGTGGTGTGCCACAGGGTTCGGTGCTGGGCCCGTTACTGGCCGTCATCTACATCAATGATTTGGATGAGAACATACAGGCAAGATTATCAAGTTTGCTGATGATACAAAAGTCGGTGGTTTTGCATATAGTGAAGATGGTTGAGAAAAATTGCAGCAGGATCATGATTGATTTGCCAAGTGGGCTGAGGAATGGTTGATGGAATATAATACAGAAACATGTGAGGTGTTGCATGTTTGGAAGTCTAACAAGGGCAGGACCTACACCGTAAATGGTAGGTCTCTGGGTAGAGTTGTAGAGCAGAGAGATCTAGGACTGCAGGTGCATAGTTCCTTGAAGGTGTCGTCACAGGTAGATAAGGCGGTCCAAACAGCGTTTAGTACATTGTCCATTCTCAGTCAAATTATTGAGTATAGAAGTTGGGAAGTCATGTTAAAGTTGTATAAGATGTTGTTGAGGCCAAATTTAGAATATTGTGTTGAGTTCGGGGCACCGCGTTATAGGAATGATTTTGTCAAGCTGGAAAGGGTTCAGAGAAGATTTACAAGGATGTTGCCACGAATAGAGCGTCTGAGCTATGGGCAGAATAGACTGGGACTCTATCCATTGGAGAGCAGGAGGACGAGGGGTGATCTTATATAGGTGCATACGATCATGAGAGGATAGTTAAATGCATCAGGTAGATGCACGGAGTCTCTTGCCCAAAGTAGGGGATTCGAGGACCAGAGGACATAGGTTCAATGTTAAAGGGAAAAGAATTAACATGAATCTGAGGGGTTTTCACACAGAGGGTGGTGGGTGTATGGAACAAGCTGACAGAGGAGGTAGTTGAGGCAGGGACTATCCCAACATTTAATACGCATTTAGACAGGTACATGGGTAAGACCAGGTTAGAGGGATATGGAGCAAATGCTGGCAGGTGGGATTGGTGTAGCTGGGACATGTTGGGCGGTATGGGCATGTTGCGCCGAAGGGATCGTTTCCTCGCTGTATCACTCTATGACTCTGTGGCATCAGCATGGTCCCAGCCTGGGTGTCCGTGGCCATGGTGGACATGTCCATCAGCGTCTCCTCCATCACGAAGACCACCACATGCGGTGATCCACAGGACCACGAAGCTGCCAGAGATGCCGAATAGAAGAACGATGGACCTCCTCCTGTTCTCCATCTCGGGGCCCACCTATTGACCACCGGTACCGCGGAAGCACTTGCCACCAAGATGCGGTGGACGGTGAGGGCGTTGAGCAGCAGAATACCCACGTAGCAGTTGCGTGGGGTGTGCACCGTTGCCGGCCACATGTACTGTACACGGGCCCAAAGGGACTTCGAGCATAGTGACAGGCCGGGAACGTGCCGGGGCTAGGTGAAGTAGCGCAGGATATTTTGCTGGTAGCTGACCAAGGTGCTGACCACCCGTGTCCACGTTTCTTCCGCCGTGCAGTAGCATGGCTTGAACCGCGGGCAGCAGAAGGCGATGAAGAGGACGGAGGTAAAAGCCACACCGAAGGGTCCACGGCGATGCTATTGAGGGCGCGGACGCCGTAATGCAGGAGGGAGGAGGCGGGGGAAGAAGAGCGAGCCCAGGTGGTTGAGGACCACGGAGAATCTGCTGACCCGCAGGCCAGCCCAGGCCATGGACACCAGGCAGCCGGCGAGGCCGCAGCTCCCTCGGCAATAGACAGCGAAAGACTTGGAGAGAGTGGATGTGGAGAGGATGTTTCCACCAGTGGGGGAGTCTTTAATCAGAGGGTGGTGAATCTGTGGAATTCTTTGCCACAGACGGCTGTGGAGGCCAAGCCAGTGGATAATGTTAAGGCAGAGATAGATAGATTTTTGAATAGTGCGAGTGTCAGGTGTTATGAGGAAAAGGCAGGAGAATGGGGTTAGGAGGGAGAGGTAGATCAGGCATGATTGAATGGCAGACTTGATGGGCCGTATGGCCTCATGCTACTCCTATCATTTATCACCTTGTGATCACGATGGTGTTGCGATTCACAGCGGAGAAGATCATGTCCATTAGTTCGAGGAGCAGAAATAGGCCATTCGGCCCATCAAGTCTACTTCACCATTTAATCATGGCTGATCTATCTCTCCCTCCTAACCAAATTCTTCTGCCTTCCCCATAACCACTGATACCCGCACTAATCTAATATATACATCTATCTCTGCCTTAACATTTCCCATTGAAGTGACCTCCGCAGCCTTCCATCGCAAAGAACTCCACAGATTCAACACCATCTAGCTAAATAAATTCCTCCTCATCTCCTTCGTAAAGGAACATCATTTAATTCCGAGGCCGTGACCTCTGGTCCTGGACGGGTCCTGGTGGAGCTAGGGGTGCTATTCTAGATATGTGGTGAGGAGGTCGTCGGGTAGTTAACCTGTGGAACCCATTGCCACAGAGGGTTGTGGACGCCAAGTCAATGCATAGTTTTAAGGCAGAGATAGATAGATTCTTGATTAGTACGGGTGTCAAGGGTTATGGGGAGAAGGCAGAAGAATGGGCTTAGGAGGCAGAGATCAGCCATAATTGAATGGCGGAGTGGACTCGATAGGCCGAATAGCCTAATTCTACTCCTATAACTTGTGAATCTGTGAACTTGTGATACTGAATTTTGAGCAGACACTGGAGAGAGAGGTCTCGACCTCCGACCCTCCCTCTCTTTTCACTGACCCCCACCGCGATGTGACCACATTTGTTCCACCATCTCCCACTGGCCCAGTCACCATGACGCACTCTCCCCCATACGCTCAGCTCCCATGCCGAGTGCCCCACTTTATAGGAACATAGAAACGTAGAAAATAGGTGACGGAGTAGGACATTCGTCCCTTCGAGCCAGCACCGCCATTCAATATGATCATAGCTGATCATCCTGAATCAGTTCCCCGTTCATGCTTTCTCACCATATCCCTTGATTCCTTTAGCACTAAGAGCTAAATCTAACCCTACTGAAAACATCCAGTGAATTGGCCTCCACTGCCTTCTGTGGCAGAGAATTCCACAGATTCACAACTCTCTGGGTGATAAACGTTTTTCCTCATCTCAGTCCTAAATGGCCAACCGCTTATTCTTAAACTGTGACCCCTGGTTTAGGGCTCCCCCAACACGGGGAACATTTTTTCCTGCATCTTGCCTGTCCAAGCCCTTAAGAACTTTATATGTTTCTATGATCCCCTCTCATCCTACTAAATTCCAGTGAACACAAGCCCAGTCGATCCATTCTTTCATCATATGTCAGTCCCGCCATCCCGGGAATTAACCTGGTGAACCTACGCTGCACTCCCTCAATTACAAGAATGTCTTTCCTCAAATTAGACCGAAAATGCACAGAAGAATCCAGGTGCGGTCTCACCAGGGCCCTGTAAAACTGCAGAAGGACCTCCTTGCTCCTTAACTCAAATCCTCTCGCAATGAAGGCCAGCATGCCGCTTGCTTTTTTCACTGTTATTCTGCCTTTTAAAGCTCCCCTCCCATGTTTCTTCCCACACATCTCCCCAACAACTCTTACCAACTTCTACAGATGTGCCATGGTAAACATTTTGTCAGGATTGCATTGCGGCATGGTTAGGGCACAGCTCCATCCAGGACTGCAAGAAATGTCAGCGAGTTGTGGACGCAGCCCTGACCATCGCACAAACCAACCTCTCTTCAACTGAAGAAGGGTCTCGACCCGAAACGTCACCCACTCCTTCTCTCCAGAGATGCTGCCTGTCCCGCTGAGTTATTCCAGCATTTTGAGTCTACCTCCTTTCCACTGACTCCATTTAGACCTCACGCTGTCTCGGCAAGGCCAGCAGCACAATCAACCAACTGAACCAACCTACTACAACCAGAGAGCAGTGCTGAACTACTATCTACCTCTTTGGTGACACTCGGACTATCCCTGATCGGACTTTGCTGGCTTTACCTAGCGCTGGGAGTTATTCCCTTATCATGTATCTGTGCACTGTGGACAGCTCGACTGTAATCATGTATTGTCTTTCCGCTGACTGGTTAGCACGCAACAAAAAAGCTTTTCACTGTATCTCGGTCCACGTGAAAATAAACTAAACTAAATATATAAAATATTACCAAACTAAACTAAACTAAACTAAATAAAATCAAATGAAATTAAATTAAATTAAACAGATCTAAACTAAACTATAGTAAACTAAAGTGAACCAAACTAATCAAAACTAAACTAACTTCCTGTGGGATTAATTAAGTTGTTTTGGTTTCACCGATTCCATTTTCTAGGGATCTCTCTCCAGTATATATTAAGAATATCTCGACTACTTTGCATTGCAACTACGGGATTATTTTCAAGGCGACTCGGCAGGAAAAATGCATGAACCAGTAACAAATCCGGTATATTTAATTTTCTATCCGGTTCTAGCTGCGGTCGGAATCCCAGGTAAGACATGATATTGTAAGATTATTCATCGTTGAAGCTCATTCTCGGACGGTGTAATTTTATTAAAGAGCCGCCTGTGACAGGGACCCGTGACGCCCAATGAGTGTGTTGTAGAACCGTCTATCGCTTAGTTGACCTACCGATCTCCCGGTTGCTGAACACTTTAACTCCCCATACCATTCTCACATTGACCTTTCTGTCCTGGACCACCTCCACTGTCAGTGTGTGGGCCAGCGCAAATTGGAGGAACAGCACCTCATATTTCGCTTGGGCAGCTTACACGCAAAGCTAGAGTAACTCAGCGGGTCAGGCAGCATCTCTGGAGAACAGGAATAGGTGACGTTTGGGGTTGAGACCCTTCTTGGGACTTGAGGGGAAAGGGAAAACAAGAGAAAAATATGGCGATATAGATATAAATTGTGCTTGACATAGAAATAGAACAAATGAATGAAAGATCTGCAACAAGAGCAACGGTGATAAAGGAAACAGGCCATTGTTAGCTGTTTGTTGGGTGAGAACGAGTTACAGAAAATGAGACTCAACAAGACAACTTTGATACTAGTACAACGACTTGGATGGGGGGGGGGGGGGGCGGGTCGGAGAGAGGGGGGTGCAAGTGTTACTTGAAGTCAGTAACTGAAGAAGGGTTTCGACCCGAAACGTCACCTATTCCCTTTTTCCAGAGATGCCGTCTGACCCGCTGAGTTACTCCAGCTGTTAGTGTATATTTTCGGTTTGCACCTGCATAGACGGCCGCTAAATATGCACTAATCAAACTGTCACCCTAATCAGTAATGCAAACGCTTGCCTTCCAAAGCAAGTTAGTTTTAGTTTAGTTTAGTTTAGTTTGCGAAATACAGCGCGGACACAGGACCTTCGGCCACCGATTCCGCGCTGATCAGCGATCCCCGCATATTAACTCTACACCAGACACAAACAGTACGTCTTTGGAGAGTGGGAGGAAACCGGAGATCCCGGAGAAACCCCACGCAGTTCACGGGGAGAACGTACAAACTCCGTGCAGACAAGCGCCCGTGGTCTGAATCGAATCCGGGTCTCTTGCGATGTGAGGCAGCAACTCTCCCTCTGAGCCTTCCTGCCGCCCCTGTTAACCGCTGCTCTTCCTCCCTCCAGTGAACGCGATGGCAATTGCGGTCCTGTCCCGAGGAAAGTGCGGTCTCTCCGCCTGTATCACCCGTTACCTGCTGTCGATGTCAGCAGCGGATCTGCTGGTCGTTCTCACCAGCGTTGTCCTGAGCCGGATAATCGGAGTATATTTCCCCGCCAGCTTCCTCTCCGTCACTCCGCTGTGCTGTATCCGAACTGAGTAACCGTGTTCTGAGCTGTATCCGAAACATCCCTTGGTACTTTGCATTTAAACCCGTGTATATTGTAGACGACACGCCGTGGTATTGCATTTTCATCTCCAATTATTACTCTTCAAAACAGTGGGGCGCCTTTTCATTTCTCAACCACACCCTAACTCTGTTTGTGCCGCTGATTTTAATTTCCCTCTTCAACGCGCTGACAGTGAAGCATATTTTGGTGGCCAACAGGATCCGCAAAGCCCTCCGTTCCAAAGCCGAGAGTGACCCCGAGACAGAGAACCGGAAGAAATCTATCGTCTTACTTCTGACCATATCCGGCAGTTTCGTCCTCTTGTGGGCGACCTCTGCAGCGCATTACCTCTACATTCGAGTTGCAAACGATTACGACCAGACGAGTAACAGCGACCCTGTGTACATCGTCCAAGAGGCTGGATACATGTTGGTTCTCCTCAGCTGCTGCACAAACACATTTATTTATACCATAATCCAGACCAAATTCAGGAATGAGATGAAAAACCTGATGAAATGCCCACTGGTCCTAATTGCTCAAATGTTTAAACAGCGTGAATGACTCTTGGATATTAGTTTAGTTTAGTTTAGTTTAGTTCAGTTTAGTATAGTTTAGTTTTGAGATACAGCGGGGAACCAGGCCCTTCGGCCCACCGAGTCCGCACAGACCAGCGACCCAGGAAATTAACACAATCCTACGCACACTAGGGTCAATTCTACATTGATACCAAGCCAACCTGTCCGTCTTTGGAGTGTGTTTAGAAACCGGAGCTGCCGGAGAAAACCCACGTGGTCACCGTGGAGAACGTACCAACTCCGTACAGTCAAGCACTCGTAGTCGAGATCGGAAAGTTATTTATATTAATTGCATATTTATTGACAAATGATAATCACTCAGATACATTATCTTCGCTTCCGCAATAGTTATTTGCCGAATGTATTCGACTTCTTAGTAAGATAAGTTAATTCGCGTTTATTATATTTTAAATCAAGAGTCTTGCCAATTACTATATCAAACCTCCGGAGGTAGAGATATTACTTGGTGACAAGCAAAGAACAGCGGATGCAGTAGATGAGCTTGGAGGAGGTGCCGGTGAAGATAGAGCGTCCTTTCCTCCTCCTGCAACCTCATCTACTGTATCCGCTGTTCCAGGTGTGGACTCTGAAACATCGGCGAGTCCAAGCGCAGGCTCGGCGATCGTTTCGCTGAACACCTTCACTCACCCGGACTAAACCTACCTGATCTCCCGGTTGCCAAACACTTTAACTCCCCCTCACATTCCCACAGTGACCTTTCTGTCCTGAGCCTCCTCCACTGTCTGAGTGAGGCCGAGCGCAAATTGGAGGAACAGCACCTCATATTTCGCTTTGGGCAGCTTACACCCCAGCGGTATGAACATTGACTTCACTAACTTCAAGAAACCCTTGCTTTCCCTCTCTCTCCATCCCTTCCCCAGTTCGCCCACCAGTCTTACTGTCTCCGAGTTCCTTTTTATTTATGTTTGTTTGGTGGTTTTTGCTTTCTCCCAGTTAACAATAATCTATTCTACATTTTCCTTGATCTCCATTCACTTTGTCCTATGTTCACACCATAACCTTCCCCTGACAGTCTGAGGAAGGGTCTCGACCCGAAACGTCACCCATTCCTTCTCTGCAGAGATGCTGCCTGTCCCGCTGAGTTACTCCAACATTTTGTGTCTATCCTCGATTCACCTACTTTGGGCAAGAATGCATCTACCCGATCTATTCCTCTCATGATTTTAAACACCTCTATAAGATCACGCTTCATCCTCTCGCGCTCCAAGGAATAAAGTCACAGCCTACAAATCCTCTCCCTGTACCTCACACACTCTAGTCCAGGCAACATCCTCGTAATTAGACAATAGACAATAGACAATAGGCGAAGGAGTAGGCCATACGGCCAATCAAGCCAGCACCGCCATTCAATTTGATCATGGCTGATCACCTCCAATCAGTACCCCGTTCCTGCCTTCTCCCCATATCCCCTGACTCCGCTATCTTTAAGAGCCCTATCTAGTTCTCTCTTGCAAGTATCCAGAGAACCGTCCTCCACCGCCCTCTGAGGCAGATAATTCCACAGACTCACAACGCTCTATGTGAACAAGTGTTTCCTCATCTCCATTCTGAACGGCTTATCCCTTATTTTTATATCTTGTCTGTACCATTTCTCTAATTGCCCGTGATTGCAACACGCCTTTGGGGGGGGTGGTGTGGGGGTAGAGATATATATTGGTTCTAGCATTTGTGTCTATCTTCCGTTTAAACCAGCATCTGCAGTTCCTTCCTACACAACCTGAATATACCACATGATCTTCCCGCTCGCCATTCTGCACGGCTGACGCACTCGATCAGTGAAACAGAGGAGCAGATAATGGACACGCGCTGGTCTTTTCTCACCGGCGAAATGAACTGGACAATCCTCAGATTCCAGCCGACGTTACATTAACTAATTTCATTCACGGGAAAACATAGTGTTCTAATTTTAGCTGAAGATGTAGCCTAATTAGTTCTGTCCCAAGGCGAGATTATTTGACAACAGCAAAGACATGGCCGTAAAATAGACACAAATAGCTGGAGTAACATAGCGGGGCAGGCAGCATCTCTGGAGACAATGAATGGCTGACGGTTCGGGTCGAGACAATTATTTGACAACAGCAAATACATGGTCGTAACATAGACACAAATCGCAGAGTAACTCAGTGGGACAGGCAGCATCTATGGAGCGAAGGGATAGGTGATGTTTCGGGTTGAGACCCTTCTTCAGTCAGGTTAGGAAGAAGGGGAAACAAGAGATATAGACAATGGTGTAGAGAGATAAAGAACAATGAACGAAAGATATGCAAAAAAGAATATGCAACGAGAAGCTGGTGCGACTTGCGTGGGGTAAGGACGGAGAGAGGGGGAATCCCGGGGCTACCTGAAGAGAGAGTAATCAATATTGATACCAGGGGCCGTAAGTTGCCCAAGCGAAATATGAGAAGCTGTTCCTCCATTTTTGCCAGTTATTTCACTGATGGATCAGCGCATTCTGCAAAATATTATATGATGCGATTACGACGCTCAATATACATTTTCTATTTAAGTCCGGACAGCTTCCGGTTAAACGTGGCATGTTTTTTTTACTTTACAAGGTTACATTTATTTAATTATTTATGAATATTTGCAAAAACAATTATTTACAGTATTCACTGGAATTTAGAAGGATGAGAGTGGAACTTATAGAAACATATAACATTCTTAAGGGATTGGACAGGCTGGATGCAGCAAAAATGTTCTTCATGTTGGCGGTCCAGACCCAGGACTCACAGTTTATAAATCAGGGGTCGGCCATTTAAGAATTAGATGAGGAAACTTTCACCCAGAGAATTGTGAATCTGTGGAATTCTCTTCCACAGAAGGCAGTTGAGACCAATTCACTGGATAAATTCAGGAGAGAGTTAGGTTTAGCTCTTTGGGCTAACGAAATCAAGGGATATGGGGAGAAAGCAGGGTCGGTGTACTGAGTTTGAATCATCACCCATGATCATTTTGAAGGATAGAAGGGCCGAACGGCCTTCCCCTGCACATATTTTCTACGTTTCTATGTTTCCAATAATATTTACACTACAAACAATAACTAAACATTTGCTGCCATAGTATAACATTCCCAGGTATTATTATTACTAAATATCATTTACCTATATTACAATCCTGATCCAGGATTGAGTCAATCCCCCGCGATGCCCAGCGGTCCCGGAACACGGGCACCGCGTGGTCTTTTTCAATCGACACCTCGAGCACGGTCCTAACCCCCCCAAAAAGGTGCAATGAAATTGGCTCGGGCAGAGCCTGTGAGCTCCGGTTTAATCCTGACACACAAAGTCATGCACGAGTCTACTGAGTGTATTGGAGCCGGGAAATTGGGGCAATTTATGAGCCCGGATCCTCCCGTAAAAATACCAATAGCAGCCGCGTGAATCGATTCATCCAGTCTTCTTTAGTCCTGGCCAAGTTTCCTCTAATTTGCTATTTCCCTGAGTCAGGATATCTCTGAATCTCCAACGTTAGCTTCCCGCTCGCAATTCAGTTCAATTCTTCACCGCCTGACACCCACGACCAGGGAAAGAGTGAAACATGTACTGATTTCTTCGCCCCTCCTCCGCAATCAGTGAAATGAGCAAAATAATCCTCAGACTCCAGCCGTCTTTACACCAACTAATTTCTTGTATTGAACTAATGGTGAAAGGCTTGGATAGAGTGGACGTGGAGACACATACATCCACACACGCTGCTTACAAAGGGTAAAACGGAGAAATCATGTTAAGATCGTTTGGAGAAGGCACTCACTTCAAGCCACTCTTTCGTTCACGATTCGCCGTCTGTTAAAAATGTCAAATAAGACTGGCATTAATATTTGGTGCAGTGAGTAAACATATTTGGCGCGACCGATTGCATGAAACTAACGTATTATTGATGTCTCCAGTCCTAATACATTTTACTATTTAATATTATTTCCGCATATCTTTAAAACTACCTGCAATTGTGGTCAAAAAGGCATTTGGTACATTGGCCATCATCAGTTAGAATATTGTGTACAGAAGTTAGGAGGTCATGTTGCATTTGTAAAAGACGTTGGTGAGGCCGCGTTAGGATGATTGTCTTAGTTCAGCGCACCATGTTAGAGGAAATATCTTGTCAAGCTGGAAAGGATGCAGAGAAGATTTACGAGGTCTAGAGGGACTGAACTACAGGGAGAGGTTGGGCAGGCTGGGATTCCATTCCTCGGAGCGCAGGAGGATGAGGGGGAATCTTATAGAGGTGTATAAAATCATGAGAGGAATAGATCGGGTAGATACACAGTCTCTTACCCAGAGTAGGGGAATCGAGGACCAGAAGTTATAGGTTTAAGGTGAAGGGGAAAAGATTTAATAGGAATCTGAGGAGTAACTTTTTCACATAGAGGGTGGTGGATGTATGGAACGAGCTGCCAGAGGAGATAGTTGAGGCAGGGAGTATACCAACATTTAAGAAACAGTTGGACAGGGGCCAAATGCGGTCAGGTGGGGCTAGTGTAGCTGGGATATGTTGGCCAGTGTGGGCAAGTTGGGTCGAAGGTCCTGTTCCCACGCTGTATCACTCTATGATTCTGTGACTTAACTGAATCGGGTGTAGCACAAAAGCCGTTTTTAATACACAACAGATGCAAAACGCGACGAAACATGGACCAACATTCGCTGGTGACAACCTGCTGTTATCAATCTCTTATCCGGCTGCTTTACAATATTGCTGGTGCTACAAGTTTGACACTTTATTCCAAAGAGTGTGGATTCCTAAGTAAGAGTCTTATAACCAGGCCTTAACTGTACACTCGCCTCCATCATTCATCTACGATTCGAAATTATCACGTTTAGTTCATTCGGCTTGAACAGCCACGCTCCGTCCACCTGGACCTACCTGATCTCCCAGTTGCCAAACACTTTAACTCCCTCTCCCTTCCCCACGAAGACCTTTCTGTCCTGTTCCTCCATTTGTTCAAAGTGGGGCCCAACGCAAAATGGTGGAACAGCACTTCATATTTTGCTTGGGCATCTTAAAACCCGGCTGAATGAATATTGATTTCTCTAACTTCAGATATACAAGAAACCCTTGCATCCCCTCTCTCTCCATTCCTCCCCAACCCGAGTCGTTGTACTAGTGTCAAAGTTGTCTTGTTTAGTCTCATTGTAACTCGTTTTCACCAAGTCCACAGCTAACAATGGCCTGTTTCCTTTATCATCGTAACTTTTTATGCGGATCTTTCATTCATCTGTTCTGTATCTCTCATTACCACCGTCTATACCTCTCGTTTCCCTCACCCCTGACGCTCAGTCTCAAGAAGGGTTTCGACCCGAAGCGTGACCTATTCCTTTTCTCCAGAGATGCTGTCGGACCGGCTGAGTTATTCCAGCATTTTGTGTCTATCTGCAACATCACCATACAGTACCCGCCCTTTCACGTTCTAGACATATAGGTTCTACCCAACTAAAACGGTTTCTGCACAATTTCCAAAGACCTTTGTCACGTCACCGAGTGCCGCCGTGACCGTGACAGGTATTGCGAGTGGAAAGAGTAAGCAAAATAACTTAAGAGTCTGAAGAAGCGTCACTACCTGAAACATCGCCTCGCCATTCCCATCACGTATGATGCCTGACCCGCGGAATTATAGAGTGAATTACGTGGATGTTGCCAGGACTAAGGATCTGAGCTATAGGGAGAGGTTCAGTAGGCTGGTTCTCTATTCCTTGCAGCGCAGGGGGATCAGGGGAGATCTTCTAGAGGTATATAAAATCACGAGAGGAATAGATGGGATAGATGCACAGAGTCTCTGGCCCAGAGTAGGGGAATCGAGGACCAGAGCACAAGGTGAAGGGGAAAAGATTTAATAGGAATCTGAGAGGTAACTTTTCATACAAAGGGTGTTGGGTGTATGGAACAAGCTGCCAGAGGAGGTAGGTGAGGCAGGGACTATCCCAAAGTTTAAGAAAGTTAGATAGTTACATGGATAGGACAGGTTTGGAGGTATATAGACCAAACGCGGGTAGGTGAGACTAGTGTAGCTGGGACATGTTAGTCGGTGTGGGCAAGTTGGGCCGAATAGCCTGTTCTACGCTGTATTACTCTGTGACTCTATGATACAGCGCAGAAACAGCCACTTCAGCTCAACTTGCCCACACCGACCAACATGCCCCATCTACACTAATCCCACCTACCTGCGCTTGGTCCATATCTCTCCAAACCTGTCCAATCCATGTACCTGTCCAAGTGTTTCTTAAACGTTGAGATAGTCCCTGCCTCAATTACCTCATCTGGCTGCTGGTTCTATGGACCCACCACCATTTGTGTGGAAAAGCTACCCCTCATGTTCATATTATATATTTCCCTCTTCATCCTAAACCAATGTCCTCAGGTTCTCGATTCCTCGACTCTGGGCAAGAGACTCTGTGTTTTTCCCCAATCTATTCTTGTCAAGATTTGTGATTTGCTCGAGTAAATTAAATATTTTGTGATGATGACGTAGCCTAGAAATTCGACATTTGTGCTCTTTTTAGAAACATAGAAACATAGAAGCGTAGAAAATCGGCGCAGGTGTGGACCATTCGGCCCCTCGAGCCAGTACTGCCATTCAATATGATCATGGCTGATAATTCAGAATCAGTACCGTGTTCCTGCTTTCTCCCCATATCCCTTGATTCCTTTAGCCCGAAGAATTATATCTAATTCTCGCTTGAAAACATCCAGCGAATCGGCCTCCATTACCTTCTGTGGCAGAGAATTCCACAGATTTACAACTCTCTGGATGAAAAGGTCTGTCCTCATCTCACTCCTAAATGGCCTACCCCTTATTCTTCAACTGTGACCCCCTGGTTCTGGACTTGCCCAACATGGGGAACATTTTTCCTGCATCTAGCGTGTGCAATCCCTTAAGAATTTTAAATGTTTCAATAAGATCCCCTCTCAACCTTCTAAATTCAATTTTTTGCACGCTGTGTGCAATATTATCTTCATAAAATAACCCAGCCGTTTCCATCGGTTGTAACAATGGCCCGTATAGTGAAAGGAAACCCTTTGTTGCGTGCTAACCAGTCAGGGGAAATACGATATATGATTACAACCGAGTCGTCCACAGTGTGTCCACAGAGAGTCCACATGATAAGGGAATAACATTTGGCGCAAGATAAAGCCAACAAAGTCCGATCAAGGATAGTCTGAGGATCAACATTGAGGTAGATAGTAGTTCAGTATTTCTCTCTGGTTGTGGAAAGGCGGTTCAGTTGCCTGATTACAGCTGGGAAGAAACTGTCCCTGAATCTGGAGGTGTGCGTTTTCACACTTCTCTACATTTCGCCCGATGGGAGAGGGGAGAAGACGGAGTTGCAGGGTGGTGGCAGGTTGAGGCAGGGCGAGGTATAAATTGAGTCAATGGATGGGGGAGTTTTGTTTGCGTGATGGTCTGGTCTGCTTCCACAATTCGCTGTATTTTCTTGCGTATAGATAAGAGTAATACAATGGAATCAATAACTGGATGGAAAACGTAATTTGCAAATTCACCCACAATGTTTCAGTTGTGTTAGACCAGCAATTTCTGCTGCCTGACCCGCTGAGTAATTCCAGCATTTTGTGTCTCTCTGTTGTTCAGCTTTGTTGGGCTTTCGCCATATTTCGTGTAATTTCGTCTTCTATTACTTACAATGGAGGAATATTACAGCATAAAGGCTATCGAGATATAGTTATTTTCTCCAGTCAAGATAGTTTTATTAAAGTTAGAACAATGAAATTCGTACTTGCGGCAGCACACCAGAATATGGAAACAGAGTACAGTGTATACAACATAATAAACGAGAAAAAGATTCAGTTTGTGTATATATATATGCATACTCTCACATTTGCGCATAAATATATATATTGCAATATTTGCACTATTATTGCTTGTTTATTTTTGATGTGTACCTATGTGCGATGTCAGCGCGGACACAGGACCTTCGGCCACCGATTCCGCGCTGATCAGCGATCCCCGCATATTAACTCTACACCAGACACAAACAGTACGTCTTTGGAGAGTGGGAGGAAACCGGAGATCCCGGAGAAACCCCACGCAGTTCACGGGGAGAACGTACAAACTCCGTGCAGACAAGCGCCCGTGGTCTGAATCGAATCCGGGTCTCTTGCGATGTGAGGCAGCAACTCTCCCTCTGCGCCTTCCTGCCGCCCCTGTTAACCGCTGCTCTTCCTCCCTCCAGTGAACGCGATGGCAATTGCGGTCCTGTCCCGAGGAAAGTGCGGTCTCTCCGCCTGTATCACCCGTTACCTGCTGTCGATGTCAGCAGCGGATCTGCTGGTCGTTCTCACCAGCGTTGTCCTGAGCCGGATAATCGGAGTATATTTCCCCGCCAGCTTCCTCTCCGTCACTCCGCTGTGCAGCCTCAAAACGGTCATAATTTATGCCGCCAAGGACAGTTCTATTTGGTTAACAGTCGCCTTCACTTTCGACCGCTTTGTAGCCATCTGCTTGCAGAACATGAGAAGCAAGTACTGCAGGAAGGAGACGGCGGGGTCGGTTATTTGGATCGTGTGTGTTCTGAGCTGTATCCGAAACATCCCTTGGTACTTTGCATTTAAACCCGTGTATATTGTAGACGACACGCCGTGGTATTGCATTTTCATCTCCAATTATTACTCTTCAAAACAGTGGGGCGCCTTTTCATTTCTCAACCACACCCTAACTCTGTTTGTGCCGCTGATTTTAATTTCCCTCTTCAACGCGCTGACAGTGAAGCATATTTTGGTGGCCGACAGGATCCGCAAAGCCCTCCGTTCCAAAGCCGAGAGTGACCGCGAGACAGAGAACCGGAAGAAATCTATCGTCTTACTTCTGACCATATCCGGCAGTTTCGTCCTCTTGTGGGCGACCTCTGCAGCGCATTACCTCTACATTCGAGTTGCAAACGATTACGACCAGACGAGTAACAGCGACCCTGTGTACATTGTCCAAGAGGCTGGATACATGTTGGTTCTCCTCAGCTGCTGCACAAACACATTTATTTATACCATAATCCAGACCAAATTCAGGAATGAGATGAAAAACCTGATGAAATGCCCACTGGTCCTAATTGCTCAAATGTTTAAACAGCGTGAATGACTCTTGGATATTAGTTTAGTTTAGTTTAGTTTAGTTCAGTTTAGTATAGTTTAGTTTTGAGATACAGCGGGGAACCAGGCCCTTCGGCCCACCGAGTCCGCACAGACCAGCGACCCAGGAAATTAACACAATCCTACGCACACTAGGGTCAATTCTACATTGATACCAAGCCAACCTGTCCGTCTTTGGAGTGTGTTTAGAAACCGGAGCTGCCGGAGAAAACCCACGTGGTCACCGTGGAGAACGTACCAACTCCGTACAGTCAAGCACTCGTAGTCGAGATCGGAAAGTTATTTATATTAATTGCATATTTATTGACAAATGATAATCACTCAGATACATTATCTTCGCTTCCGCAATAGTTATTTGCCGAATGTATTCGACTTCTTAGTAAGATAAGTTAATTCGCGTTTATTATATTTTAAATCAAGAGTCTTGCCAATTACTATATCAAACCTCCGGAGGTAGAGATATTACTTGGTGACAAGCAAAGAACAGCGGATGCAGTAGATGAGCTTGGAGGAGGTGCCGGTGAAGATAGAGCGTCCTTTCCTCCTCCTGCAACCTCACCTACTGTATCCGCTGTTCCAGGTGTGGACTCTGAAACATCGGCGAGTCCAAGCGCAGGCTCGGCGATCGTTTCGCTGAACACCTTCACTCACCCGGACTAAACCTACCTGATCTCCCGGTTGCCAAACACTTTAACTCCCCCTCACATTCCCACAGTGACCTTTCTGTCCTGAGCCTCCTCCACTGTCTGAGTGAGGCCGAGCGCAAATTGGAGGAACAGCACCTCATATTTCGCTTTGGGCAGCTTACACCCCAGCGGTATGAACATTGACTTCACTAACTTCAAGAAACCCTTGCTTTCCCTCTCTCTCCATCCCTTCCCCAGTTCGCCCACCAGTCTTACTGTCTCCGAGTTCCTTTTTATTTATGTTTGTTTGGTGGTTTTTGCTTTCTCCCAGTTAACAATAATCTATTCTACATTTTCCTTGATCTCCATTCACTTTGTCCTATGTTCACACCATAACCTTCCCCTGACAGTCTGAGGAAGGGTCTCGACCCGAAACGTCACCCATTCCTTCTCTGCAGAGATGCTGCCTGTCCCGCTGAGTTACTCCAACATTTTGTGTCTATCCTCGATTCACCTACTTTGGGCAAGAATGCATCTACCCGATCTATTCCTCTCATGATTTTAAACACCTCTATAAGATCACGCTTCATCCTCTCGCGCTCCAAGGAATAAAGTCACAGCCTACAAATCCTCTCCCTGTACCTCACACACTCTAGTCCAGGCAACATCCTCGTAATTAGACAATAGACAATAGACAATAGGCGAAGGAGTAGGCCATACGGCCAATCAAGCCAGCACCGCCATTCAATTTGATCATGGCTGATCACCTCCAATCAGTACCCCGTTCCTGCCTTCTCCCCATATCCCCTGACTCCGCTATCTTTAAGAGCCCTATCTAGTTCTCTCTTGCAAGTATCCAGAGAACCGTCCTCCACCGCCCTCTGAGGCAGATAATTCCACAGACTCACAACGCTCTATGTGAACAAGTGTTTCCTCATCTCCATTCTGAACGGCTTATCCCTTATTTTTATATCTTGTCTGTACCATTTCTCTAATTGCCCGTGATTGCAACACGCCTTTGGGGGGGGGGTGTGGGGGTAGAGATATATATTGGTTCTAGCATTTGTGTCTATCTTCCGTTTAAACCAGCATCTGCAGTTCCTTCTTACACAACCTGAATATACCACATGATCTTCCCGCTCGCCATTCTGCACGGCTGACGCACTCGATCAGTGAAACAGAGGAGCAGATAATGGACACGCGCTGGTCTTTTCTCACCGGCGAAATGAACTGGACAATCCTCAGATTCCAGCCGACGTTACATTAACTAATTTCATTCACGGGAAAACATAGTGTTCTAATTTTAGCTGAAGGTGTAGCCTAATTAGTTCTGTCCCAAGGCGAGATTATTTGACAACAGCAAAGACATGGCCGTAAAATAGACACAAATAGCTGGAGTAACATAGCGGGGCAGGCAGCATCTCTGGAGACAATGAATGGCTGACGGTTCGGGTCGAGACAATTATTTGACAACAGCAAATACATGGTCATAACATAGACACAAATCGCAGAGTAACTCAGTGGGACAGGCAGCATCTATGGAGCGAAGGGATAGGTGATGTTTCGGGTTGAGACCCTTCTTCAGTCAGGTTAGGAAGAAGGGGAAACAAGAGATATAGACAATGGTGTAGAGAGATAAAGAACAATGAACGAAAGATATGCAATAAAGAATATGCAACGAGAAGCTGGTGCGACTTGCGCGGGGTAAGGACGGAGAGAGGGGGAATCCCGGGGCTACCTGAAGAGAGAGTAATCAATATTGATACCAGGGGCCGTAAGTTGCCCAAGCGAAATATGAGAAGCTGTTCCTCCATTTTTGCCAGTTATTTCACTGATGGATCAGCGCATTCTGCAAAGTATTATATGATGCGATTACGACGCTCAATATACATTTTCTATTTAAGTCCGGACAGCTTCCGGTTAAACGTGGCATGTTTTTTTTACTTTATAAGGTTACATTTATTTAATTATTTATGAATATTTGCAAAAACAATTATTTACAGTATTCACTGGAATTTAGAAGGATGAGAGTGGAACTTATAGAAACATATAACATTCTTAAGGGATTGGACAGGCTGGATGCAGCAAAAATGTTCTTGATGTTGGCGGTCCAGACCCAGGACTCACAGTTTATAAATCAGGGGTCGGCCATTTAAGAATTAGATGAGGAAACTTTCACCCAGAGAATTGTGAATCTGTGGAATTCTCTTCCACAGAAGGCAGTTGAGACCAATTCACTGGATAAATTCAGGAGAGAGTTAGGTTTAGCTCTTTGGGCTAACGAAATCAAGGGATATGGGGAGAAAGCAGGGTCGGTGTACTGAGTTTGAATCATCACCCATGATCATTTTGAAGGATAGAAGGGCCGAACGGCCTTCCCCTGCACATATTTTCTACGTTTCTATGTTTCCAATAATATTTACACTACAAACAATAACTAAACATTTGCTGCCATAGTATAACATTCCCAGGTATTATTATTACTAAATATCATTTACCTATATTACAATCCTGATCCAGGATTGAGTCAATCCCCCGCGATGCCCAGCGGTCCCGGAACACGGGCACCGCGTGGTCTTTTTCAATCGACACCTCGAGCACGGTCCTAACCCCCCCAAAAAGGTGCAATGAAATTGGCTCGGGCAGAGCCTGTGAGCTCCGGTTTAATCCTGACACACAAAGTCATGCACGAGTCTACTGAGTGTATTGGAGCCGGGAAATTGGGGCAATTTATGAGCCCGGATCCTCCCGTAAAAATACCAATAGCAGCCGCGTGAATCGATTCATCCAGTCTTCTTTAGTCCTGGCCAAGTTTCCTCTAATTTGCTATTTCCCTGAGTCAGGATATCTCTGAATCTCCAACGTTAGCTTCCCGCTCGCAATTCAGTTCAATTCTTCACCGCCTGACACCCACGACCAGGGAAAGAGTGAAACATGTACTGATTTCTTCGCCCCTCCTCCGCAATCAGTGAAATGAGCAAAATAATCCTCAGACTCCAGCCGTCTTTACACCAACTAATTTCTTGTATTGAACTAATGGTGAAAGGCTTGGATAGAGTGGACGTGGAGACACATACATCCACACACGCTGCTTACAAAGGGTAAAACGGAGAAATCATGTTAAGATCGTTTGGAGAAGGCACTCACTTCAAGCCACTCTTTCGTTCACGATTCGCCGTCTGTTAAAAATGTCAAATAAGACTGGCATTAATATTTGGTGCAGTGAGTAAACATATTTGGCGCGACCGATTGCATGAAACTAACGTATTATTGATGTCTCCAGTCCTAATACATTTTACTATTTAATATTATTTCCGCATATCTTTAAAACTACCTGCAATTGTGGTCAAAAAGGCATTTGGTACATTGGCCATCATCAGTTAGAATATTGTGTACAGAAGTTAGGAGGTCATGTTGCATTTGTAAAAGACGTTGGTGAGGCCGCGTTAGGATGATTGTCTTAGTTCAGCGCACCATGTTAGAGGAAATATCTTGTCAAGCTGGAAAGGATGCAGAGAAGATTTACGAGGTCTAGAGGGACTGAACTACAGGGAGAGGTTGGGCAGGCTGGGATTCCATTCCTCGGAGCGCAGGAGGATGAGGGGGAATCTTATAGAGGTGTATAAAATCATGAGAGGAATAGATCGGGTAGATACACAGTCTCTTACCCAGAGTAGGGGAATCGAGGACCAGAAGTTATAGGTTTAAGGTGAAGGGGAAAAGATTTAATAGGAATCTGAGGAGTAACTTTTTCACATAGAGGGTGGTGGATGTATGGAACGAGCTGCCAGAGGAGATAGTTGAGGCAGGGAGTATACCAACATTTAAGAAACAGTTGGACAGGGGCCAAATGCGGTCAGGTGGGGCTAGTGTAGCTGGGATATGTTGGCCAGTGTGGGCAAGTTGGGTCGAAGGTCCTGTTCCCACGCTGTATCACTCTATGATTCTGTGACTTAACTGAATCGGGTGTAGCACAAAAGCCGTTTTTAATACACAACAGATGCAAAACGCGACGAAACATGGACCAACATTCGCTGGTGACAACCTGCTGTTATCAATCTCTTATCCGGCTGCTTTACAATATTGCTGGTGCTACAAGTTTGACACTTTATTCCAAAGAGTGTGGATTCCTAAGTAAGAGTCTTATAACCAGGCCTTAACTGTACACTCGCCTCCATCATTCATCTACGATTCGAAATTATCACGTTTAGTTCATTCGGCTTGAACAGCCACGCTCCGTCCACCTGGACCTACCTGATCTCCCGGTTGCCAAACACTTTAACTCCCTCTCCCTTCCCCACGAAGACCTTTCTGTCCTGTTCCTCCATTTGTTCAAAGTGGGGCCGAACGCAAAATGGTGGAACAGCACTTCATATTTTGCTTGGGCATCTTAAAACCCGGCTGAATGAATATTGATTTCTCTAACTTCAGATATACAAGAAACCCTTGCATCCCCTCTCTCTCCATTCCTCCCCAACCCGAGTCGTTGTACTAGTGTCAAAGTTGTCTTGTTTAGTCTCATTGTAACTCGTTTTCACCAAGTCCACAGCTAACAATGGCCTGTTTCCTTTATCATCGTAACTTTTTTTGCGGATCTTTCATTCATCTGTTCTGTATCTCTCATTACCACCGTCTATACCTCTCGTTTCCCTCACCCCTGACGCTCAGTCTCAAGAAGGGTTTCGACCCGAAGCGTGACCTATTCCTTTTCTCCAGAGATGCTGTCGGACCGGCTGAGTTATTCCAGCATTTTGTGTCTATCTGCAACATCACCATACAGTACCCGCCCTTTCACGTTCTAGACATATAGGTTCTACCCAACTAAAACGGTTTCTGCACAATTTACAAAGACCTTTGTCACGTCACCGAGTGCCGCCGTGACCGTGACAGGTATTGCGAGTGGAAAGAGTAAGCAAAATAACTTAAGAGTCTGAAGAAGCGTCACTACCTGAAACATCGCCTCGCCATTCCCATCACGTATGATGCCTGACCCGCGGAATTATAGAGTGAATTACGTGGATGTTGCCAGGACTAAGGATCTGAGCTATAGGGAGAGGTTCAGTAGGCTGGTTCTCTATTCCTTGCAGCGCAGGGGGATCAGGGGAGATCTTCTAGAGGTATATAAAATCACGAGAGGAATAGATGGGATAGATGCACAGAGTCTCTGGCCCAGAGTAGGGGAATCGAGGACCAGAGCACAAGGTGAAGGGGAAAAGATTTAATAGGAATCTGAGAGGTAACTTTTCATACAAAGGGTGTTGGGTGTATGGAACAAGCTGCCAGAGGAGGTAGGTGAGGCAGGGACTATCCCAAAGTTTAAGAAAGTTAGATAGTTACATGGATAGGACAGGTTTGGAGGTATATAGACCACACGCGGGTAGGTGAGACTAGTGTAGCTGGGACATGTTAGTCGGTGTGGGCAAGTTGGGCCGAATAGCCTGTTCTACGCTGTATTACTCTGTGACTCTATGATACAGCGCAGAAACAGCCACTTCAGCTCAACTTGCCCACACCGACCAACATGCCCCATCTACACTAATCCCACCTACCTGCGCTTGGTCCATATCTCTCCAAACCTGTCCAATCCATGTACCTGTCCAAGTGTTTCTTAAACGTTGAGATAGTCCCTGCCTCAATTACCTCATCTGGCTGCTGGTTCTATGGACCCACCACCATTTGTGTGGAAAAGCTACCCCTCATGTTCATATTATATATTTCCCTCTTCATCCTAAACCAATGTCCTCAGGTTCTCGATTCCTCGACTCTGGGCAAGAGACTCTGTGTTTTTCCCCAATCTATTCTTGTCAACATTTGTGATTTGCTCGAGTAAATTAAATATTTTGTGATGATGACGTAGCCTAGAAATTCGACATTTGTGCTCTTTTTAGAAACATAGAAACATAGAAGCGTAGAAAATCGGCGCAGGTGTGGACCATTCGGCCCCTCGAGCCAGTACTGCCATTCAATATGATCATGGCTGATAATTCAGAATCAGTACCGTGTTCCTGCTTTCTCCCCATATCCCTTGATTCCTTTAGCCCGAAGAATTATATCTAATTCTCGCTTGAAAACATCCAGCGAATCGGCCTCCATTACCTTCTGTGGCAGAGAATTCCACAGATTTACAACTCTCTGGATGAAAAGGTCTGTCCTCATCTCACTCCTAAATGGCCTACCCCTTATTCTTCAACTGTGACCCCCTGGTTCTGGACTTGCCCAACATGGGGAACATTTTTCCTGCATCTAGCGTGTGCAATCCCTTAAGAATTTTAAATGTTTCAATAAGATCCCCTCTCAACCTTCTAAATTCAATTTTTTGCACGCTGTGTGCAATATTATCTTCATAAAATAACCCAGCCGTTTCAATCGGTTGTAACAATGGCCCGTATAGTGAAAGGAAACCCTTTGTTGCGTGCTAACCAGTCAGGGGAAATACGATATATGATTACAACCGAGTCGTCCACAGTGTGTCCACAGAGAGTCCACATGATAAGGGAATAACATTTGGCGCAAGATAAAGCCAACAAAGTCCGATCAAGGATAGTCTGAGGATCAACATTGAGGTAGATAGTAGTTCAGTATTTCTCTCTGGTTGTGGAAAGGCGGTTCAGTTGCCTGATTACAGCTGGGAAGAAACTGTCCCTGAATCTGGAGGTGTGCGTTTTCACACTTCTCTACATTTCGCCCGATGGGAGAGGGGAGAAGACGGAGTTGCAGGGTGGTGGCAGGTTGAGGCAGGGCGAGGTATAAATTGAGTCAATGGATGGGGGAGTTTTGTTTGCGTGATGGTCTGGTCGGCTTCCACAATTCGCTGTATTTTCTTGCGTATAGATAAGAGTAATACAATGGAATCAATAACTGGATGGAAAACGTAATTTGCAAATTCACCCACAATGTTTCAGTTGTGTTAGACCAGCAATTTCTGCTGCCTGACCCGCTGAGTAATTCCAGCATTTTGTGTCTCTCTGTTGTTCAGCTTTGTTGGGCTTTCGCCATATTTCGTGTAATTTCGTCTTCTATTACTTACAATGGAGGAATATTACAGCATAAAGGCTATCGAGATATGGTTATTTTCTCCAGTCAAGATAGTTTTATTAAAGTTAGAACAATGAAATTCGTACTTGCGGCAGCACACCAGAATATGGAAACAGAGTACAGTGTATACAACATAATAAACGAGAAAAAGATTCAGTTTGTGTGTATATATATATGCATACTCTCACATTTGCGCATAAATATATATATTGCAATATTTGCACTATTATTGCTTGTTTATTTTTGATGTGTACCTATGTGCGTGTATATATATATATTATATATATGTGTATACACACACACACACACACACACACACACACACACACACACACACACACACACACACACACACACACACACACACACACACACACACACACACACACACACACACACACACACACACACACACACAGTAACACACACACACACACACACACACACACACACACACAAACACACACACACACACACACACACACGCACGCACGCACGCACGCACGCACGCACGCACGCACGCACGCACGCACGCACGCACGCACGCACGCAGGCACGCACGCACGCACGCACGCACGCACGCACGCAGGCACGCAGGCACGCACGCACGCACGCACGCACGCACGCACGCACGCACGCACGCACACACGCACACACACACACACACACACACACATACACACACACACACATATAAATCCTCGACGGAGATGCGACTTTTTCCGTATCCTATCTCCGTCCGCACTGCGGCCAAACATCGTGAAGCTGGCGTTCCTTTTACTGGGATCGACACTTCGGGAGCTCCAACCTCGGGAGCTTGCGGACTTAACATCGTGGCACTCGCGGTCCCTTGGTTAGAGATCGACTTCGGGAGCTCCAACTACAGGAGCATCGACCGTACCGCTCGCGGGAGCTTCGATCGCCCGACGCGGGAGCTTGGATTGACCCGATCGCGGGAGCTTTGATCGCCGGCTGCGGGAGCTTTGATCGCCCCGACTGCAGATGGTTCGACTGACCCGACCGCGGGAGAAAAGGAGGAATGCGTTATTGCCTTCAATCACAGTGCGCTGTGGTGTTTGGTATGACTGTATGGCAAATCAAATTCCTTGTATGTTCTTACATACTTGAGGAATATATTATTTGTATCTTGTATTTATTCTACTCCTATCACATGATCTTATGATCTGATATATATATATATATATATATATATATATATATATATATATAAGATCATGATGATCAGACCATGTGATAGTAGAATTAGGCCATTCGGCCCATCAAGTCTACTCCGCCATTCAAACATGGCGGATCTATCTCTCCCTCCCAACCCCATTCTTCTACATTCTCCCCATAATCCCTGACAGCTGCACTAATCAAGAATCTATCTATTTCTGCCTTAAAAATATTCACTAACTTGGCCTCCACAGCCTTCTGTGGCAAATAATAGTAAGATTAAATGAGAACTTACCAGTTTGAAGTTTAATCTTTATTTTATGAGGATTTACGATGAGGTACTACGTGAAGAAGTGCCCGTATAGCCACACACGCATCAATCTTCAAAGCAGCGGTGTTAAATCACAGATAATAATTACTGAAGTGTGATAGTAAGATACGTGAAGACTAGAACTACCAGTTGACCTTCATGGGGGGTGGGAGTGGAGGGTACGTAGTCCCTCATCGTAACTCCTCATAAAATAAAGATCAAACTTCAAACTGGTAAGTTCACGTTTAATCTTACTATTTTACTTCGGAGTCACGTGAGTGACTGCGTGAAGATTTCAAAGCTGTGTGATTTAATGCCGTAGATTCAAATACAGGCGTCTCACTGCATTGATTGACTCTAAATGAGTAAAGCAATCAACAATGCATAACCACACCATAGATGCAATCAGTTAATGGTTAATTTATCACAACAGTAACCCCTTTATCACAAGTGGGAACTTAAAACTGAATCCAAAACAGCACCACCAAATAACCCAGGTTCTGTAATATCCTTATGGTAATACTTGTGAAACATCCGTGCACTTGCCCATCCTGCGGCCGCGACGATATGGTCTATTGGGACGTCCAAATCCTTTGCCGCCGAATTTGATGCCGCCCTGGTGGAATGAGATTTAAATTTGTCAGTATCAATACCTGCATCAACGACCTCCTGCTTCAGCCATCTTGAACTAATCTGAACCGACACTTTCTTATGCGTTTTTTTTATGGCTGATAAAGAATGCTGATTCTGCGCCTCTTAAGGTTCTGGTGGCTTCAATGCAACATCGTAAATGTGATACTACACATAGACGTGGATCCGTAGGATATGCTGAAAACCCCAACATATCCTGTGACTCCAGGTCTACTATTTTTAAGCAAATCATAGACATAGAACGTAATGGCATCTGCTGCTATTTTCATCATGTCTATTCGTAGTTTCTGCAATTTTTGCAATCTCTGTGCTGAAACCAGTGCATTGAGCATGACTACCTTCATTGTAATTTTGATCAAGGAAAGAGCTGCAATAGGAATCCATTGACCAAGGCGCATTAGCACATCTCTTACATTCCAGATTTCTGTATACCTCGGTCTAGGAGGCTTAGAATTGAAAATTCACTTCATAAATCTACACACCAAAGGGTGTGACCCTACAGGATATTGTTCTGATTCCCTCCATAGATATGCAGAGAGGGCACTCCTTGCAGCATTGATCGCACTATAACTTAACTGTAAATTAAAATAAAGAGTTGACAGAAACTCTAACACGTCTGAGATGTCTGCAGTGTGATACGTAATATTCTGCCTTAAGCAAAAAAAAACATTTCCTTATGTAAGAAATGTACTGCTTCTGGGTACTATCCCTCCAGGCTGCCGCAATAACATCCACAGTACGATCTGATAGTCCTCTTCCGAGATATGGCCTCCTTAGAATCTGTAAATCAACAAACCAATACGATCATGTAAAATATGTTACAGGGTGCATAAACAGCTGTTCCTGTTTGGGAATAATCATAAGCGGCTTTGTGATCATTTTAACACCAAAGGGTACCACGGTTGTGTCGGCCAGTCTGGTACAACCAATACTCCTGAAGCGGAGTCCTGTTTGATCTTCTGTATACACTGACTAATGAGGCAAAATGGAGGAAAATGCATACAAAAACATACTACACCAATGCAGCGAGAAACATCCACCCCTACTGTCAAGTCAAACTGCAATGAAAGGTAATACCTGCCTCCAAGTTAAAGGGGGAGGAGTATTATGTATGTAATATAATTGGTGTTACCGGGCTCCAAGTTAAAGGGGGGAGGAGTGTTAGGTATGGGATGATTAGGATAAGTAATCGGTGTCTTGTGATGTCTGGGGCAAGTACGCTGGAGCAAAAAAGACAAGGTGGCGTTCTGCAGTAAAGAAGCTTGTATGATTCCTCCCGTGTCCGAGCCTTTATTCAAGACTGTTCAAAGCATCCGAATACACAACAATTGGCGACGAGGATAAAAGAACGAAGATAAGAACAAGACCAGCAAGCAGAATCGAAAACAAAGGTTAAAAATAGAAGTAGTATTTGGAAACAAGTGGAACAGTATAATCTAAGATACTGTCCTAAAAACTGCCGCGATCGCCAGCGAAGGCATGCAGGACTGATTATCTACAGCACCCGATTGGCAGCCAGTTTTTCTGCTGCTAAAAGACTAAACTGTTAAATACCTTAAGACCTACAACATCCAAATGCCTTCAAAGTAATGGCTGAAGCAATAAATCAAGTGCAACTGTCAATTAATTGCTGAATCTGACAAAATAAAAGGAGAAAAAAAAAAGGAAAATAAGTGGTTTGGTCATTGAGTGAATCCAGTTCATCATTTCGGGGTGGATGAATCAGATCCCTTTCAAGCGGGGAATCTGCACAAAAACATTAGAAGACTTGACACCTACTGCCCCAGGATCAGGTCCCCTGACACATATTTAGGTAATTGGTGGTTAAGTCTAGATGCAAACAAGTCAATCTCTGGCATCCCGAACCGTGCAATAATTTTATTAAATTTGTCACGATGCAACATCCATTCTGTATTGTCATTGAATTTACGTGACCTTGTGTCTGCAACTATGTTGAATCTACCTGGTAGGTAGATAGCCGAAAACCAAATGTTTCTGGTAAAACACCAGGTGCAGATCACGTTTGTCAATCTATCACAAGATTCTGACTTCATACCACCCAAATGATTAACATACGTTACTGTTCCGTAGTGTTGTCAATCTGTACCTGAACATGCAAATTTTGCATATTAGAGCAATAAGCTTTAGGCCCATAAAATGTTCCTAAAAGCTCTAAGTAAATGATCCCTTGTTCCTGAATCAAAGGTACTTTCTCCACATTTCATTTACCTCCACAGCTGGAAATAGTATTAGTAGCGCCCCCACCTAGAGCACTTAAATCAGTCTGTAGACTAATGGAAGGTGTTTCAACCAGAATCTCTCTGGAAGCATTTGAGACACTCATGATCCAGCATAGTATTTCAGTAATAATTGGCAATTGCATGGGCCTGTCAAATGCCCTAAATGTATTGAAATTAGCTGTATAGCATTGGCAAATGGATCCATTTTAAAATTGTCTTTATACTGTACAAAAGGGTTAAGACTTGTCAGATCTAGAATAATTCTACAACCACCAGTTTTTTTGTTCTAAGAAAATACTTGACACAAATTGGTGGTGTTGGTGAACTGACTTCACAATTACCCCTTTTTCACAAAATATTTCAAGTTCTGCCTGAATCTGCATATTCTCATCTTTTGAGAAAATACGTGTCCGGTTTAAAATATGTTGAGTAGGAGGATCCAAATATGGGTAGACCAATTGTAAACCCCACAATACTGTACAGTATAAATGCATCAGATTGCCATTCTTCTAGGAAGAATTGTAATCTTCCTCCAATTTGTAAGTGCGAAACATTAATATGTCTCTTACAAGACCAGACCCACATACCTCGGTGTTTGCCGATGGCAATTGTTGTCACCTGCTCTTAGTGGGAAAAGTGTAACCTCCACGTGCCCCAAGAGCAGTGCGCCAATAGCGCATATATGGGAAGGACCGATTTGATCCTTCACTGGTCCCAGTCACCACACGTCGGTAGGGAAACTGCCTTCGAATTGATCTGTCAAGCACCGGTGGTTTCATCATCCCCATGGTTTTAACTTCTTCATTCAGGTCTTTTACCATTTTTGCTAGATTCTCTCCAAAAAGCAGATTAAGCAATTGAATATTAGATGGTTTACAGAGCCCCGCAAACTTATGTGTATGTTAGGTCTTATAGCACTTTTACAAATACAGTTTATTTCAAAGTGCGCACTACACATGAGTGCTAAGGCAACCTTGTTGTGATGCAGACACGTGCTCTCCATCCAAGCCTCTGGCCAAAGCCGTAATGCCTGACCCCAGCAATTTCAACACCCGCTGTAATTTCATTTATTGTGCGCGTACTGTAATGCCCAAATAGCCCCATATTACATTATTCACCGGTGGGACTGCTAGCAGTGCGCAATTCTGCGGGTTTCATATTTTTTGACAGTCTTATCCATGGTCAGTACCTGCAGCTGTTGGGAGAGCAAGTAATTTATTGTCATTGCTAATTTATCGCCCAATGGTTCCCCTGATAGTCTGGGAACGGCACATTTTATTTTGTGCCACACCTGGTCTTTTCGGCTCTGTTATTCGGCTCTGGTCCTCATATGATTCGTCATCTGAATCTTGTTGCCCGTAAAATAATCCTCCTCATGGAGGGGGCGAACTGGCATCCTGCTTCAGGTGTTTCTAGCGCTGGCTCTCCCATAGGCCTACGCATAGTAAACCCTTTTTTCAGGTGCTCGCCACGCGGACTCTCCTGTAGGCCCACGCATAGGCAGTCCTCTTTCAGGTGCTGCTGGCGCTGGCTCTCCTGTAGGCCAACGCCTATACTGCCTTCCTTCAGACATTGTTGGCGCTGGCTCTCCTGTAGGCCAACGGATAAAATGCCCTTGTTCAGGCATTGCTGACGCTGGCTCTCCTATAGGCCAACGCTGAGCCGGACCTTTCCCAGGCACTCCCTACACTGGCTCTCCTGTAGGCCAACGCTGAGCCGGACATTTCCCAGGCACTACCTGCGCTGGCTCTCCCGTAGGCCAACGCGGACCCGAGTAGACAAAATGTCTGCCTGAGGCTGGGAACCTCCCGTCTGACTCCTCAGAGTCTGCTGGCCGCACGGATTTTGCCTGGCCTTGCGCTCTAATCGCGCTGCAACGGTACTTCTTTTAACCGTTTCTATAGTCGATGGCCTCGCTGCCACCGACTCCTCAAGCGGGCGCCCTCTACTCTCAGACCCGCGGACTTCTCGAGTTTTACCTGCGGTACGCCTCCCTTACGTCCTTTCTCCATTCTAACTTGTGTTGTCTCACAACTACAAGTTTCTCTGAAGAAAGCGACCTGAAAGCGAATGTGAACCACTTACCTTCCGGCTTTTTACTTATCGCTTCTGACTACGCGTCTGACGATATGACGCGTTTGCGGCTGGACGAGGTCTTCTTCACGCAGTCACTCACGTGACTCCGAAGTAAAATCACACAAATGCACCACCCTCTGACTTGAGAAATTTGTCCTCATCTCCCTAAAAGAGCGTGCCATCATTGTGAGGCGGTGGCCTCCAATCCTCGACTCTTCCATTGGTGGAAACATCCTCTCCACATCCACTCTATCCAAACCTTTCACTATTCTGTGTGTTCCAATGAGGTCTCCGCTCATTCTTCTAAACTCAAGTGAGTACAGGCCCAGTGCCGATAAACGCTCATCATACGTTAACCCACTCATTCCTTGTGATCATTCATGTGAATCACCTATGGACCCCCTCCAGAGCCAGCACATTCTTCTTCAGAGCTTATTGTAGGCTGCAGTGTTTAATATCCAGATAGCTGAAGGGAAGAAGCAGTTCATGAACCTGGACGTTACAGTTGTCAGGCTCCTGAACCTAGCCAAGGGCAGAAAACGCTGGTTAGAGTCGTATGCAGACCACCAAACAGCAGTAGGGAGGTTGGCGATAGCATCAAGCATGAAATTATGTGTGCGTGTAGCAAAGGTACAGCAGTTATCACGGGTGACTTTAAACTACATATAGATTGGGCCAACCAAATTGGTAGCAGCGCCGAGGTGGAGGATTTCGTGGAATGTATACGGGATGTTTTTTTAAACCAATATGTAGAAGAACCGACTAGAGGGCAGGCCATCATAGACAGGGTATTTTGTAATGAGGAAGGATTAGTTAGCGATCTTGGTGTGCAGAGCAGCTTGGGAAAAAGTGATCATAATATGGTGGAATTCTGCATTAGGACGGAGAATGACACGGTTAATTCGGAGACTAAGGTCCTGGACTTAAAGAAAAGATACGATGAAGGTATGAGACGGGAATTGGCTGGGATAGACTTGCAAATTATACTTAAAGGGTTGACGGTGGAGATGCAATGGCAAAGATTTAAAGACCTCATGGATGAACTTCAAAAATTGTTCATTCCTGTCTGGCGAAAAAATAAAACCGGGGAAGGCGGCTCAACCGTGGCTAACGAGCGGAATCAAGGTTAGTGTTAAATTCAAGGAAAATGCATAGACATTGTCCAGAGAAAACAGCAAACCGGAGGACTAGGAGAAATTTAGGAGGACAAAGTGGTTTCATTAAGAAAGCTTGCGGGGAATATAAAAACGGACTTTAAAAGCTTCGTTATATATGGAAAATGAAAAGATTAATGAAGGCCCCTTACAATCAGAGACATATGAAATTTATAATGGGAAACAAAGAAATGGCAGTACTGTTCAACGAGTACGTTGGTTCTGCTTCACTAAGGAAGCCACAAATATTCTCCCAGAAATACTGGCGGTTCGAGGATCTAGTGGGCGGGAGGAACTGAAGGGAATCCATATTAATCAGGAAATGGTATTAGCTAAACTGTTGGGACTGAAGGCAGATACATCCCCAGGGACTGATGGTCTGCGTCCCAGAATATTCAAGGAGGTGGTCATAGAAATCGTGGATGCATTGGTGATCATTTTCCAATGTTCTCTTGATTCTGGATCGGTTGCTGTGGACTGGAGGGAAGCCACTTTAAAAAAAAGGAGAAAGGACGGAGAGAGAAAACGGGGAACTATAGACCAGTTGGCCTTACATCGGTAGTGGGCAAGATGCTGGTCGACTGTAAAATATGTTATAGCAGCGCATTTGGAAAGCAGTGACAGGATCGGTCAAAGTTAGAATCGATTTATGAAGGGATTCCTGTTTGACTAATCTTTTGGCATTTTTTGAGGATGTAACAAGTAGAATGGATAAGGGAGAGCCATTGGATGTGGTGTATCTGGAATTTCAAAAAGCTGGGAACCCAGTTATT
Organism: Malacoraja senta; assembly: GCA_038087875.1. Taxonomy (NCBI): domain Eukaryota; kingdom Metazoa; phylum Chordata; class Chondrichthyes; order Rajiformes; family Rajidae; genus Malacoraja; species Malacoraja senta. The sequence goes on along the minus strand of JAXLNO010000073.1, from coordinate 233,531 downwards.
TATTATATATATTAACGATTTAGACGAGGGAATGAGACATCTCCAAGATTGCGGATGACACAAAGTTGGGTAGCAGTGTGAGCTGCAACGAGGATGCTATGAGGCTGTGGGGTGACTTTGATAGGTTGGTGAGTGAACAGATACATGGCAGAAACAGTATAATGTGGATACATATGAGGTTGTCCACTTTGGCGGCAAGAACAGGAAGGCGGATTATTTTCTGAATGGTGCCAGATTAGGAAAAGGGGATGTGCAAGAAGACCTGGGTGTCCTTGTACATCAGTCACTGAAGGTAAGCATGCAGGTACAGCAGGCAGTGAAGAAAGCTAATAGCATGTTGGCCTTCATTGCCAGAGGATTTGAGTTTAGGATCAAGGAGGTCCTACCGCAGTTGTACAGGGCCCTGGTGAGACCGCACCTGAAGTATTGTGTGCAATTGTGGTCTCCTAATTTGAGGAAGGACATTATTGCTATTCAGAGAGTGCAGCGTAAGTTCACCAAGTCAATTCCCGGGATGACGGGACTGAGATATGATGAAAGAATGGGTCGACTGGGCTTGTATTCACTGGATTTTGAAGGATGAGAGGATTATTCTAGAAACATGTACAATTCTTAAAGAATCGGAAGGCTCGATGCAGGAAAAATGTTCCCGATGTTAGGGGAGTCCAGAACCAGAGGTAAAGTTTAAAAATAAGGGGGAAGCCATTTAGGACTGAGACGAGGAAGAACTTCTTCACTTAGAGAGTTGTGAATCTGTGGAATTCTCTGCCACAGAAGGCAGTGTACGCCAATTCTCTGGATATTTTCAAAAGAAAGTTAGATTTGGCACTTAGGGCTAAATGAATCAAGGGAGATGGGGAAAAAGCAGGAACGGGGTACTGATTTTACTGATACAATATGATCAGCCATGATCATATTGAATGGCGGTGCTAGCTCCAAGGACCGAATTGCCTACTCCTGCACCAATATTTCTATGATTCTATGTTTCTGTGTTTTCTCCAGATGGCAGGGGTGAAACGAGTGTGCTTTGGAACTACAGCCTGCGCCTCGTACACAGCGCTTCATCTTACGTGCCGAAAATCCCCCTTCCCCTGGAATGGGCGAGAGCTGAATCCTCGGGTCCACCATGGAGAAGGAGAAGATGAGTAAACCAAGTATTCATTTCAACGCGGATTATATCGTGACAGGTAATGCACTTTCAGTAATATTGTGCGGCGGTTGTGTTTACCGTTACAATCCTCTGTTCATTATTATAACATCCTTTAAGTAACCTTCTCGCCTATTTATAGCCATGGCTGTCTGGCTCATTTTGACAACTTTCTACAAGTACCTGAACATCTCCACTTTTGTACTTCACCAGAAATCGCAAGCGCTCCTTTTCATCCGTAATGTTCGTTTCTAATACTTCTTCTAATGCCCTTACAAAAGCTTCGTACCGCAAAGGATCTCCATCATACGTAGGGATTTCTCTTGGTGGTAGAATGAGAGAGGTATTTTGTCGAGCTATGATCTTGTTGAATTCAGTTTGCTTTTTCACCAATGCCAATAATCCATCCTGATAAACTTGGCTTGGCTGCACCTGTTGTTAAACAGGCCTTTTTGATTGAAATTGGCTTGCTCGAGCCTGTGCACCAGGTCTCGGAAAAGCGTGATCCGCTATTGGTTTGTCTCGCGCATCCATAGACGCTCCATTAGTAGTTTGTTTCGATCTGGAAATCATTTGCTGAGATGAAGTTTTACCCACCTTCCTCTGTTCCAATGGGTTTTCAAAGTCATGATATCCGGTGGACCTCGATTGTGGAATTGAACCAACTACTGACTCACGGAGCAGTTTTTCCTTTTGGTCCAGAGCTCATCGTCTTCGATGGTCTTGAGCTGCCTCTTGAACCCTTTCTTTCTAATGCCTCCTTCTTTGCTTTGTCCACCGCCTTCTTTGTGTCTAGTTTCAGTTGTTCCTTTCGTCGCCTCAGCACTTCTTCTTCCTGTCTCATCGCTTCTTCTTCTCGTCTCATCTCTTCTTTCATCTGTTCTTTCCGTCGTCTCATCTCTTCTTCTCGCTCAATATCACGTTTCATCCTCAAGGCCTCCGCTTCTATTGAGAGAGCGGCTAGATCAGCTTCAACTCCCAATCGAGCAGAAGTCCTTGATACCGAACTGGCTGAAGAACAAGATCTGTGCCTTGATCCTCGTGTATATATATTAGAGATACAATCCACAGGTGCAATCTCATCTTCCATTCTGGCACCTTGTTGCATCGCACTTGCAGCTACCAAGCTCGTAAATTGTGGCATAATTTCAGATAACCACTCATCTGCCTTATCCAATGAATATCTTCACCCTGTCTTCCTCCCATTGGGTTTGTCTTATGCGTTCTGCCCGAGACGGCTGTAAACACAATATCACATCTTGTTTCTTGCCAACCTCCTAGCAGAGGTTCAATAGTTGGCTCATATTATATTTCACCTTGATCACGTTCTGTTCTGATTCCATTAATTCTGTTTCTCAATTAATCTGGTAACCTGTTTGCATAATTCGTTTATCTCCTTCTCGGTTTCTTTCAGAGTTAGAACTCGACCTTTCTCAGTGAGTTTAAGTTGTCCAATTGGTCTTACATCGCCACCTCGTGTAAGACCATTACCATTACCACCTCGTGTAAGACAATTGGTCTTACATCGCCACCTCGTTCAGGCATGAAACTTTCTCCATCTACTTTAAAAACAAATCTTTTTATTAGCTTTTTTTTCAAAAACAAATACATAACAACGAAAAAAAAAGAATAATGATAAACATAACAATGATAACATAACAATGATTACATTAATAACGGGTATAACCTAAATATGAGTCCAGTGTCAAAATACAGATTGAATATAGACATCCCGGTCTCTATGTAAATATAGTTAAATGTTTAAAAGAAAACATAGATATAAAAAGTAAAAAGATAAAAAGAAATAAAAGAAAAAAAAGAGAAAAAGGAAAAAACATACCCCCCCTAAACTAGAGAAAAAAACAAAACAGAATCTGGGCGGCAAAGAATTTCAACAATTTAAGTCCTTGTTTGTCGTCAAGTCTGTTCCATCATATAAAGGTAAAACAAATTATAACGGTTGGAGAGAGGACAATTTATGTCGCGTGAAAATGTTGATTAAATCTTCCCCAAGTCCTATCAAATTTAACCAAGGGTTCAACAATGTCACTCCTGATGTTTTCTAAATTTAGACATGATATCGTTTCAGAGTACCAACGGAGGGTGGTCGGAGGATTAGAGTTTTTCCATTTAAATCAAATAGATCTTCTGGCAATTAATGTAGTAAAAGCTATCAACCGATGGGCGGAAAGGGACAAATGAATAAAATCTAACATTGGTAGCCCAAAAATTGCAGTAATAGGGTGAGGTTGTAAATCAATGCCTAAAATTACAGAAATAGTATCAAAAATCTCTTTCCAATATTTCTCTAAAAGTTCCATAAGGAACAAAACTTATGGGTCAGTGAGGCCACTTCAGAGTTACATCTGTCACAGGTAGGAATTATATGACCATAAAAACGAGCTAACTTATCTTTGGACATATGAACTCTGTGAACCACCTTGAATTGTATCAAAGCGTGTCTTGCACACATTGAGTAAGTATTAACTAATTGAAGAATCCTCTCCCATTTCTCTATAGATAGAGACATTTTGAGTTCTCTTTCCCAGTCATTCTTAATTTTACCAAATGTATCTGTTTGTAATTTCAAAATCAACTCATAAATAGTCGTGATGTTGACTTTCTGATAAGGGTTCAAATGTAAAAAAAAAAAAAAAAAATCGGTTTGATGTGGTAACGGAAAAAAGGGTAGAGTAGCCATAAAAAAATGTCTAATTTGAAAATATCTAAAAAAGTGTGAGTTAGGTAAATTATATTTATTGGAGAGTTGTTCAAAAGACATAAACCAACCATCCAAAAACAAATCACGAAAAGCTACTAATCCCTTCCTCTTCCATAACAGAAAGGCTTGATCAATACTAGAAGGTTGGAAGAGAAAATTAGATTTGATAGGACTCGATAAGATAAAATAATTCAATCCAAAAAATTTACGAAATTGAAACCATATTCGAAATGTGTGTCTTATTATTGGATTAGTCGTATATTTATTCAATCTCGTAATTGGAAAAGGTAACGAAACCCCTAGAATAGTAGCCAATGATAGCCCTTGCATAGAATCACGTTCAATATTTATCAATCCTGGGCATTGGGTATCTTCTAAATCTTTTGTCCAAATCGTTAAATAACGAATATTAACTGCCCAGTAGTAGAATCTAAGGGTCGGCAGTGCCAACACCGTCGTTTTTTTTTTATTTCTGTAAGTATTTGCTACTTAATCTGGAATTTTTATTCTGCCATATATATGAAGAAATGTTGGAGTCAATAATATCAAAAAAAGATTTAGAAATAAAAAATGGATATCTTCAGAAATAATTTGCGGTGATATATTTTCCAATCTCATAGCAAATATTTTGGAAAGAATTGTGGCCTCTACATTTAACAGCGATATAGGTCTATATAATGTCACTTCAGTAGGGTCTTTATCTTTTTTAAGAATTAAAGAAATAGATGCTTCATAAAAGGATTGTGGTAATCTATTCATTAAAAAAGGCTTCTTTAAAAATCTTGCATAGCCAGGGAGACAAGAAACTTGATAAATGCTTAACAAATTCTACTGTAAACCCATCTAAACCGGGAGCTTTACCAGAATTCATTGAGAGAATTGCTTACTGTATTTCTTCCTCCGTGATGGGTTCGTCTAAGTCTCATTTTGTGGTAAATTTGACAAGTTCAGTTTCTTTAAAAACTCATGCATTATTTTGGAATCAGTAAGAAATTCTGATTGGTATGGAGAGGTATAAAATTCATAAAAGGATTTATTAATTTCATCATGGTCCACAGTTAGTGTACCATCCCGTTTACTCACTTTAGTAATCTGACGTTTGGCCGACTCCGCTTGATTAGCGAATAATTTACGAGCTTTTTCGCCATATATATAAAATTGTCTTTTAAGTAGCCGGTTCTCAATCGGTGATACTAATAGCAAATCATATCTCAATTGAATAGAATAGAATAGAATGGAATAGAAACTTTATTTGCCACACGACCAGGGTTGGTGGTAATTGGGTTCGGTACATGATGGTACACTGCTTTAGCACATTAACACTAACAACAATAATAATAAAGCACATCACAAATCACAAATCTCACCAACAATACATAGTGCAAAAGAACAGACAAAAACCATAGACAAGACACTGTATACATCAAAGTCAAAAAGTTGTTAAGTTATTGGAGGGAATTAAGTGTTCTTATTGCTGAGGGGAAGAAACTGTTTTTAAAACGGGTGGATTTTGTAGCAAGTGACCTAAGGCGCCCCCCTGAAGGGAGAGACTGGAAAAGGTGGTTTGCTGGGTGGGAGGGGTCCGAGATGATCTTTGTTGCCCGTTTTGAGGTACGTTGGAGGTAAATGGAATGGATTGAGGGGAGGGAAGAGTTGATGATCCTAGAGGCCTTGGAGACAATGCGCTGTATTCTGTGTAGTGAGTGACTGTCAGTGTTTCCGTACCAGACTGTGATTGAGGAGGTGATGATGCTTTCAATGATGGATTGATAGAAGCGTACCAGGAGGTGTTTGTGGACTCTGAACTTCTTGAGCTGTCTGAAGAAGTATAGGCGTTGTTGTCCTTTCTTAATGATGTGGTCAGCATTGATGTGGTCATCAATTGAAGTTCAACTCTATTCTTATAGAGCTCTAAACCAGGAGCTTTTGAATATTTTGTTATCAATTTCTTTAATCTCATCAGCCAATATACGTATTTAATTTTGAATTTGTTTTTTAATCCTGCGGAACATGAAATAATTTGTCCACGAATATATGCCTTAAAAGCATCCCAGACTACACCATTGGATATTTATTCAGTAGCATTTGTAAAGAAGAAAAAACCAATCTGATCTTTAATATAATTAACAAAATTTAGATCTTGAAGCAAAGTAGCATTAAATCGCCATTGTTTAGCACTAAACTTGGAATCAGGTAGTTTGATTGCTAGTTTCAATGGTGCGTGATCAGAAATAGCAATTGCATCATACTCTCATGCAGTGACCGATGAAACTAGCCGAGAATCTATTATAGAGTAGTCAATCCTAGAGTAACTATGATATACATGAGAGAAAAAAGAACATTATTTGTCATTTGGGTGTAAGAATCTCCAAACTTCTAACATTCCAGAGTCAAGTAAAAAATAATTGATAAAACTAGCTGATTTATTTGGAAGCACATGATCAGATGCAGATCTGTCCATCGAGGGGTTTAAACAACAGTTAAAATCTCCACCCATTATTTAAAAATGTTCATTTAAATTAGGAAAGGATGCAATTAACTGTTTAAAATACTCAGGGTGATCAATATTTGGTGCATAAACATTCACCATAGCACCGTTTTGGTTATAAAGAACACCAGTAATCACCAACAATCTACCATATGGATCAGAAATTGTTTCATAATGAACAAATGGAATTGAGGAGTCAATAAAAATAGAGACTCCTTTCACCTTAGCCTGTGAATTTGAATGAAACTGCTGTCCTCTCCAAAACTTGAGAAATCGTTAATTGTCATCTTGCTTTACATGAGTTTCCTGAACAAAAATAATCTGAGCATTTAGTCTGTGAAGAACTTTTAAAAAATGTCCTCTTAATAGGATGGTTCAAACCATTCACATTCCATGAAAGGAAGTTAATAATTTATCTATATTGTTTGTAAAAATCATGTGGAATGTAAAGGGTTTAATATAATGTACTCACATAAAACGGAGGAAGAAGATATATCAATTGTTTCTCTGGACGCAGAGAAAACATTTGATCAGGTAGAGTGGCAGTATTTATAGAAAGTACTGCAAACATTTAATATGGGAGAGAATTTTATTGTATGGTTAAAATTATTATATGATAAACCGACGGGAAGAATATTAACCAATAATATGTTATCTCCAAAATTTCAATTATCAAGGGGCAATAGGCAGGGATGTGCTTTATCGCCTCTGCTATTTGCCCTTATGATAGAGCCCCTGGCTGAAAGTATAAGAATTCATCCGAATATTCAGGGATATAATACAAGGGACTCAATAAAATGTCATTATATGCAGACGATATACTTTTAGACGTTACAAATTCACAAACGAGCATACTAAATTTATTAAATTTAATAGAGGAATTCGGTTCTTTTTCTGGATATAGAATAAATTGGAATAAAAGTGAAATCATGACGTTCAAACCACAAGAATCTACACACCTATTAAAATTCCCCTTTAAAATCGCAACAGCAAAATTTAAGTATTTGGGTATTCAAATTACTAGAACATATAAAGAATTATTTAATGCTAATTTTATGCCTTTATTAAATAAACTCAACGCGTTGATTAAATTCTGGAAAACATTTCCGTTATCATTAATAGGCAGAATAAACGTTATAAAAATGATATTTTTACCACAATTATTATACCTATTTCAATCTATACCATTATATCTACCAAAAAAACGTTAAAAAAAAAATTAGACTCTAACATTACCAATTTTATTTGGGACTATAGATCGCACAGAATTCTAAGAAAACACTTGTGTAAACCAAAAGACGTTGGGGGACTTTCACTTCCGAACTTTTTGTATTACTATTGGGCAGTGCATATTAAGAATATAATTTACTGGTTGGACAGTTCTACCCAACAGACAGAATGGATACGAATGGAGAAAGTGGATTGTTCTCCTTGTAACATAGGAGCGATCCTCTTCTCCCCGATAAAACTGAACAACAGAATATATAAGAATAACCCAATCATACATGTTACAATAAGAATTTGGAAACAAATAAAATTATCTTTAAAATTAAGAAACCTATCATTGTTAATGCCAATAGTGAATAATCCTTTATTTAAACCATCTCTTATTGATAAAACATATAAGCAATGGGAAAGGATGGGAATTAAAAGGATCGGTGATATGTATGAAATGGGAAATCTGTTATCATTCCAACAATTACAATTAAAATTTAAACTGAAAAATAAACAATATTTTAAATATCTTCAGATTTGCGACTTCATGAAGAAATACATACAAAGATATCAAAACATAACTTTAGATCCACTGGAAGAAGCAATGTATATTAAGGCCGACTCACAGTAATTAATATCATATTTATATAATTGTATTTTAAATATAGACCTACCATTGACAGAGGCACGTAGAGACCAGTGGGAACGAGAATTAATGATAAAAACCACGAAGGAAACATGGCAAAAGTATTTGATATATATACACAAATGTTCGATTAATGTATAACATAATTTAATTCAATATAAAATTTTACATAGATTATATTTTTCAAAAACTAGATTGAATAAATTCTATCCAAATACTTCCCCCATTTGTGATAAATTATTATCCCAAAATGCAACTATAACACACTCTTTTGTTTCCTGCATAAAAGTTTATAAATTCTGGAGTGATATTTTTGAAATATTTACAAAATTATTCAAGACAAATATGGAACCTAATACGGAAATGATTATTCTTGGAGTAATGCAAGATGGGAATCAATTGAACTCATCTCAAAATATATGTTTTAATTATGGGTTAATAACGGCAAAAAAACGTATACTTAAATTTTGGAAAAAATACACCCATAACAACGCTTAACATGTGGATTTCAAACATGTTGGACACCGCACATCTTGAGGAAATGCGATTCCTCCTAATAGATCAATCAGACCAATTCTTAATGAGTTGGTCTCCATTTGTCGATTTTTTGGAAGGATATGGTGCAACAAAATCGTAGAAGCTAATTGTTTCAGGATTGGGTGAGGGATGGTGAAGAATATATATAACGATCTCCTTAATCTGTTACTGTCTACTCTTTCTCTTTCTATCTTCTTTTCTTCATTTTTCTTCTTTCACCCTTTTCTTCTTTTCACACACAATATATCACACGTTTTTCTATATTTTATTATCTATTCTTTCTTTTTCTTTTTCATTATTTAAAAAAAAGAAGCTGTACATAAAATGTAACATGTCAATATATATTAGGCACCGGTGCAATATTCTTGTACTTACTTCTAATAAAATTAAAAAAAAAAAAAAATTTAAAAATAATGTAAAGGGTTAATTTCTAAAAGCATAATAGTTATGATACTGGAAGATGAAAAATCTAGGGTGGAGCCAGAAGTGACGACATTTCAGACATTTTTCTAGTTCCGATTCTGCACAGATGAAAAAAGCTAAGCTAAAATCAAAAGACCCCTCCCCCCACCCATGCAAAGCCCGAAACTGTCGAGTAGACAACCAGTACGCCACCTAATCCCTTCCCCACCCCCATCTCTCCAAACGACAGCACCCAACGTAAATAGAAAGCATATTAGCCACTCAATAGCCAAAACAAAATTAATGTTATGGTTAATAAAAAAGTACATGCTGGCAGTGGAACACAAGAGCCACTTCATATTATTTGTCCATGGTCAAGATATGAAAAACAAGAACTGCTTCACTTAATTTGTCAAAAGACAAGGGGGCCACTCAATAACCAAAACAAAATTAATATTATGGTTAAAAAAAAAGTACATGTTGGCAGTTGAACACAAGAGCTGCTTCTTATTATTTATCAAAGGTCAAAATATGAAAAACAAAACTGCGTTCACTTCATTTGTCTAAAGACAAAGGGGCCACTCAATAGCCAAAAACAAAATTAATGTTATGGTTAAAAAAAGTACATGTTGGCAGTGGAACACAAGGGCTACTTCATATTATTTATCCAAGGTCAAAATATGAAAAACAAGAACTGCTTTCACTTAATTTGTCTAAAGACAAGGGGGACAAAAATCCTTGAATTTTAAAAATAGAAAAACTAACAAAGAAAATCTTAAAAATTTATATTTAGAGAAGGTAAAATTTGTTGCTTGATACCATCATACTAAACTTTTAAAAAGTAAATTAAAAAATAGTAAAACAACTCATCCAGTTAAATTCTTAATCATTATAAAACGACATATTGTCAAAATAGGAACAGTAAATCTCCAATTATAACTTAATCAGCTATCAATAGCTCCCGATGGCGGCTTCACCCTCATAAGCCTCCAGAAAGCTGGATGCGTCTTGAGGATTGTTAAAAAATCGATTGTTACCATTAAAGAGTCTTATACGCAGAGTAGCTGAATAATGTAAGGCTGCGCGCAACTTTTTGTTAAACAACTCAGACATTACATTATGGAAATACTTTCTTACTTCCAAAAGCTCGTAACTATTATCAGGAACAAACTGAAACGTGCATCCTTCATATTCAACCACGCCCTACTTTTTTTGTCGCCTGGAGAATTTTCTTCCTCATCTGCAAGAAGTGAAACCGAACAATCAAATGTCTCGGTTTATCTTGGGGACCAGATTTCTTCCTAATCCTCTGTTCGTTATCCAAAAATGGAACATTTTCATTGTGCTCGATGTTGAAAGTCTCCTTTTTCAATTTGAGAGCATATTTTATAACATTATCTCCTTCTTGACCTTCCGGCAAACCAACAATTCGCAAATTAATTCGACGGCTTCAGTTTTCCAGATCCATGTTTTTAATCTTGTATTGCTCGAGTATTTTCATTCATTCTCCGTTCCAGTTCTTCAATCTTCAAATCTCTCTCCTGGCCCAGGGTTAGCAAGTTATCAATTTGTTCCTTCTATTCACGAGATTCATCTTGTAACATAATCAGCTTGTCTTGAACTTCCTTCAATTTGCTCGAAATTCCTTTCACCATTTCTTCCAAACTGCAAAATCTTGTTTTCATTTCATTTTTCAGTTCATCGTTCATTTTCGATATTGCTTCTAAGATACTAGAGTCAGAACCTGTGACTTTTCCACGTTCCTTCCTCGGAGAGCCTGCTTTCCCTCTTGCCTCCATCCTTTACACGATTAAAGCGTATAAAAGTGTTATCAACACTTTAAGAAAAGTTAGACCGTGCCTTGAGTCAAGTAATAACAAGTAACATTGAAAGAGTGGTAAGTAAAATTTAAAAGTTAAAGGAGCAAACGAATTTGCAACCTTTACAGCATGCTGCCACTAGGAGAGTCCACTTTCATCAACTTCTAGTTCCATAGTTTTATAGAGGTCTTGGCAGATCGCCAAGTCTTTAAATCGAACGAACAAAATCCTCTGCTGGTAGTTCTAATTTTGTTTTGTTAACATTTTCATCAGAACCATAACAAACTGGAATTGTAGAAAGCTTCTCTGAAACATCCATGGGATTACAGATGACGCTACTTCGAAAGGAATGCGTGTTATCAAGACTTCAAAACAATTTCCAAGGTCGGTCTCCTTTCTCCAGACAGATTGGAAAAACACTTTTTGGCTCTTTGTTACGGAAGCCGTTTAAAACGATAGATTGCAGCTTCAAAATTCAAAGAAATGTAGTCGATTTCGACTCACAATTTCAGTGATGTATCTTCAGATCAGACTCGTCGATGTCGATAGACCTCGAGGCCTTCTCTGGCCGAAATCTATTTTCTTCAGTTCCTCGGCTGTAACCGGAATTCTGGCCAAAATCTCTCCCGAGATCTTAACCAAATCTTCCGTCCCAATCTCTGAGACTCGTATGCAACCACCTGGTCAGAGGGACCTTTCGACTTAATGTAACGGCAGATTTTTCTCTCCTTCAAGAGTACTCCCTCTAGCCGCTAATTGGACTGCATGGTTAAGGGGAATGTCTTCATACGCATGCAAGCTCACCTTCAGAGACATTCAGTGCTTCTTATAGAAACATAGAAACATAGAAAATAGGTGCAGGAGTAGGCCATTCGGCACTTCGAGACTGCACCGCCATTCAATATGATCATGGCTGATCATCCAACTCAGTATCCTGTACCTGCTTTCTCTCCATACCCCCTGATCCTTTTAGCCACAAGGGCCACATCTAACTCCCTCTTAAATATAGCCAATGCACTGGCCTCAACTACATTCTGTGGCAGAGAATTCCAGAGATCCACCACTCTCTGTGTAAAATATGTTTTTCTCATCTCAGTCCTAAAAGGTTTCCCCTTCATCCTTAAACTGTGACCCCTTGTTCTGGACTTCCCGAACATCGGGAACAATCTTCCTGCATCTAGCCTGTCCAACCCCTTAAGAATGTTGTAAGTTTCTATAAGATCCCCACTAAATCTTCTAAATTCTAGCGAGTACAAGCCGAGTCTATCCAGTCTTTCTTCATATAAAAGTCCTGACATCCCAGGAATCAGTCTGGTGAATCTTCTCTGTACTCCCTCTATGGCAAGAATGTCCTTCCTCAGATTAGGAGACCAAAACTGTACACAATACTCCAGGTGTGGTCTCACCAAGACCCTGTACAACTGCAGTAGAACCTCCCTGCTCCTATACTCAAATCCTTTTGCTATGAATGCTAACATACCATTCGCTTTCTTTACTGCCTGCTGCACCTGCATGCCTTCTTCACAGACAAATCTTCCAAACACAGTCTTTTGATTGATCAATTTTCATTGTTGATGAAAAACAATAAGGTACATCCAAGCTTCTTCCTACTCGTACATTATAATCTTCATCGAACTCCAGCTTATCGCTTTAAAGATTAGAAAACTCCCCGTGTCTCCGTTACGCTTCGCTTGGTCGAAGGGTAAACCTTCTCCATGCTGGTCCCAAACTAAACTAAAAACTAAGCTTCTGCGAAAGGAACTTAGCCCTAAAACGCCCAAAATACGTCATAATGCCCACCCACAATATAACGGGCAGTCTAAAATTTAAAGACACATGCCATAGTTAATGACACACAAAACAAGCCAAATGGCCACTACAATAGAGTCATACAGTGTGGAAACAGGCCCTTCGCTCCCACTTGCCCACACCGACCAACATATCCCAGCTACACCAGTACTACCTGTCCGCGCTTGGTCCATATCTCACCAAACCTGTCCTATTCACGTACCTGTCTAACTGTTTCTGAAACGTTGGAATAGTCCCAGCCTCAACGACCTCCCCTGTAAGCTCGTTGCATACACACACCACCCTCTGAGACACCCTCGGGTTCCTATTAAATCTTTTCCCCTTCACCTTGAACCTATGTCCTCTGGTCCTCAATTCCCCTACTCTAGGCAAGAGACTCTGTGCATCTAACCGATCTATTCCTCTCATGATTTTATACACCTCTATAAGATCACCCCTCATCCACCTGCGCTCCAAGGGATAGAGATCCAGCCGACTCAATATTTTAGACGGCTTTTTAAAAATATGTCTTAGACATCAATTTGATTCAAAGGTAAACAGATCCTTGGGCCCAACTTGCCAACGCCGACCAACGTGGCGTTTCTCCACTAGCCATTCATTTGGGTAATTTACTTCGGCCCGGTGCCGCAGCAGTAGATTTGCTGCCTAACAGCGCCAGAGACACGGGTTCGATCCTGACCAGTAGTGCTTGTCTGCGCGGATTCTGCACGTTCTTCCTGTGACCGATTGGGGTTTCTCCTGGTGCTGCGGTGTCCCACCCACACACATTGAAAAGATGAACCGTGTTGTAGGTTAATTGGCTTTGCAAATTATCCCTGGTGTGTAGGGTAGAACTACTCTACGGGTTGATCGGCGTGGACTCAGTGGGCCAATGGGTCTGTTTCCAGGTTATAAGTCTAAAACGAAAATTGATTAACGGAAAACGAATTGAAAGATGGTAGCGTGAGCATTGGAACCTAAAGGGATTTAAATACATAATAGTTAAAAGACGAGGCAAACATACGAATTATCGTTTCTTGTTTGGTGACCTTCAGGTTGGGAATTCCAATTTATTTGAGAGATGTGGAAATTCGGTTGCTGCGAGCACTCGGAAGAGTTTAAAATGTTTTAAAGGTATACCGAACACGTGTTTTACACAGGGCATGGTGGGAAGCTGGCATTAGTTTATTGTCACATGTACCGCTTTTGTTGCGAGCTATCCAGTCAGCGGAAAGACGGTACATTATTACCATGGAACCGTCCACAGTGTACAGATTCTTGATAGAGAAATATAGCGAATAACATCCATTGCTAGCTGAAGCCCAGTATAGTTCGAACAAAGATAGTCCGAGGGTCTCCAATGAGGCATACTGTAATTTTGGAGTGCGCTCTACTTGTTGGTAGGATGGTTCAGCTGCCTGATATGAACTAGGAAGAAGCTGTCCCTGAATCTGGAGGTGTGCGTTTTCACACTTCTGTACCTCTTGCCCGATGGGAGAGGGACGCGCTGCTAGCTACGATTGTGGCGTTTGAGAGGCTCTGAGATAACCACGTAGATGTGCAGACAATGGAGGGATGAGGATCACTTGCAGGCAGAGAAAGGTAGAATAAAATGCTGGAGAAACTCAGCTGGTGAGGCAGCATCTATGCAGCGAAGGAATAGGGGACATAGACATAGACATAGACATAGAAAATAAGTGCAGGAGTAGGCCATTCGGCCCTTCGAGCCTGCATCGCCATTCGATATGATCATGGCTGATCATCCAACTCAGTATCCCATCGCTGCCATCTCTCCATACCCCCTGATCCCTTTAGCCACAAGGGCCACATCTAACTCCCTCTTAAATATAGCCAATGAACTGGCCTCAACTACCTTCTGTGGCAGAGAATTGCACAGATTCACCACTCTCTGTGTAAAAAATGATTTTCTCATCTCGGTCCTAAAAGACTTCCCTCTTATCCTTAAACTGTGACCCCCTAGTTCTGGACTTCCCCTACATCGGGAATAATCCTCCTACATCTAGCCTGTCCAACCCCTTAAGAATTTAGTAAGTTTCTATAAGAACCCCCCTCAATCTTCTAAATTCTAGCGTGTACAAACCGAGTCTATCCAGTCTTTCTTCATATGAACGTCCTGCCATCCCAGGAATCAGTCTGATGAACCTTCTCTGTACTCCCTCTATGGCAAGAATGTCTTTCCTCATATCAGGAGACCAAAACTGTACGCAATACTCCAGGTGTGGTCTCACCAAGATCCTGTACAACCGCAGTAGAACCTCCCTGCTCTTATACTCAAATTCTTTTGCTATGAATGCTAACATACCATTTGCTTTCTTCACTGCCTGCTGCATCTGCATGCCTACTTTCAATGATTGGTGTACCATGACTCCCAGGTCTCGTTGCATCTCCCCTTTTCCTAATCGGCCACCATTCAGATAATAGTCTACTTTCTTGTTTTTGCCACCAAAGTGGATAATCTCACATTTATCCACATTATCCTGCATCTGCCATGCATTTGCACACTCACCCAACCTATCCAAGTCACCTTGCAGCCTCCTAGCATCCTCCTCACAGCTAACACTGCCCCCCAGCTTCGTGTGATCCGCAAACTTGGAGATGTTGCATTCAATTCCGTTATCCAGATCATTAATATATATTGTAAATAGCTGGGGTCCCAGCACTGAGCCTTGCGGTACCCCACTAGTCACTGCCTGCCATTCTGAAAATGACCCGTTTACTCTTTGCTCCCTGTCTGCCTGCCAGGTCTCTATCCACATCAATACTGAACCCCCAATACCGTGTGCTTTAAATTTGCAAACTAATCCGGGAGATCAGTTCATGCGAACTGATCGGAGGTGTTGGGCGAAGCGATCGCCAAGTCTGCGCTTAATCACGTCGAAGTAGAGCAGTGGACACCTGGAACAGCGGATGCAAAATATAAGGTTGGAGGAGGTGCAGCTGAACCTCTGCCTCACATGGAAACACTGCTTGGGTCCTTGGATGGAGTCGAAGGGCGAGGTAAAGCGACAAGTGTAGCATTTCCTGCGGTTGCAAGGGAAAGTACCAGGATAGGGGGTGGTTTGGGTGGGAAGGGACAAATTGACCAGGGAGTTACGGAGGGAATGTCTTTGTGGAATGCCGAAAGGGTAGGAGATGGGAAGATGTGGCCAGTGTTGGCTTCCCGTTGGAGGTGGCGAAAATGTCGAAGGATTATCTGTTGTATGTCACGGCTGGTGGGGTGGAAGGTGAGGACAAGGGGGACTCTGCCCTTGTTACGAGTGGGGGAATGGGGAGTGAGAGAGGAGCTACGGGAGCTACGGGATATAGCGAAGAACCTGGTGAGAGCCTCATCTATAGGCAGAAAAAGATGAGCTTAACTTGGCATAATGGCGCAAACATTTTGGGACGAAAGTCCCGTTCCAAAGAAAACATCGAAAATAGGTGCAGGAATAGGCCATTCGGCCCTGCAAGCCAGCACTGCTGTTCACTATGATCATGGGTGATCATCCAAAATCAGTACCCCGTTCCTGTTTTATCCCCATATCCCTTGATTCTGTTAACCGTAGGAGCTAATCTCTCTCTCTCTTGAAAACATCGAGTTAATTGGCTTCCAATGCCTACTGTGGCAGATAATTCCACAGATTCACAACCCTCTGCGTGAAAAGTGTCTTCATCATCTCAGTTCCTCTGTTGTTCTATGTTCTGTATGTTCATACATGCAGCGTATTAGGTGTATTGCTTGCCAGTCACGATCAAAACGAGTATAACTAGCTCGCTGTGAATAATATGGTGAACAAACTTCGTTCTGGTCTGCTTAACATCTTCGGCTGTTCTTCTCCTGACGATTGGTATTAGCAATGTCATAAGGTCATAAGGTCATCAGGTCATAATTTGGCCATTCGGCCCAACAGGTCTACACCTCCATTCAATCATGGCTGATCTATCTCTCCCTCCTAACCCGCGGTGCTGGCCCGAAGGGCCGAATGGCCTCCTCCTGCACTTATTTTCTAAACCTCATTCTCCGTCGTTCTCAACATAGCCTCTGACACCCGCACTAATCAATAAGCTATCCATCTCCGCCTTAAAACTATCCACTGACTTTGCCTCCACAGCCTTCTGTGGCAAATAATGCCACAGATTCATCACCCTCTGACTAAATTTCTTTTGTCCTCATCTTCCTAAATGAACGTCCTTTAATTCTGAGGCTATGACCTCTAGTTCTAGACTCTCCCACTAGTGGAATCGTCCTCTCCACATCCATCTATCCAAGCATGTTTCAATGCGGTCCCTCCTCAGTCTTCTGAACTCCAGCGAGTACAGGCGCATTGCCGACGAACGCTCATCGTAGGTCAACCTACTCATTCATGAGTACGAACAACTGGGTTACATCCAGCTTTCTGTGTCTATCTCCGGATTAAACTGGGATCTGCAGTTCCTTCCTACTCATCTAGCGTAGGTTGCTCCAACCAGATTGGCATTTAGCGCGTTGTCATAGGGAGTACTGCATTCAATTGTGGTCTCCTTGTCTCTGGATGGACACATAGATACATAGATACATAGAAAATAGGTGCAGGAGTAGGCCATTCGGCCCTTCGAGCCTGCACCGCCATTCAATACGATCATGGCTGATCATCCAACTCAGTATCCCGTACCTGCCTTCTCTCCATACCCCCTGACCCCTTTAGCCACAAGGGCCACATCTAATTCCCTCTTAAATAAAGCTTTGTGAGGTTGGAGGCAGCTTAGAGGGCCTTTAACTGGATGACGTCTAGGGTGGTTAGTGAACTGAGGAACACGAATAGTGCAATTGATCTATACCGTGTAGTAAATAACTGCGAATGGTGTTTTAACCAGAAGACAAACACAAAATGTTGGAGTAACTCAGCGGGGCAGGCAGCATTTCTGGAGAGAAGGAATGCGTGATGTTTCCGTTCGAGACACTTCTTCAGATCTGTCTATGTCCAATTATATATAATCTATATGATATAGTATAGAATGTATAGGTGTTGATGTTTGGAACAGTTGAATGTAATCTTATTGAAACTAACGACTCCGAGTTGTTACGGGAGACACTTTCCGAAGAAAGGTCCATCACGGAAATTAGGGAGGTATCTCTTTCAGGGTAGGATTTAGTTCTCCGCACCAGAGAGCTACAGAGACGCCGGTGAACACATTGAAGCAAGTCATTCTATTTCTATCACACGTTCATGTCATAGGAGTAGAATTGGGCCATTCGGCGCATCAAGTCCAGTATTCAGTTTCTCTCTTTATATTGCCCTTTACTTTGTGCGTTATCCAGACCAATCATACGATCTATGAGTACAATTAAGCCACACACAAGTACCACAGGTCGTGGGGAGAGAAACATGCCAGAGTACAGAATCTAGTGTTGCACCGTTGTAGCTTTAGACGTCCAGAGAAAATGAAAATTTAAAACAGTGCGACGGCTGCACTGAGGGACGTTGGGAGATCGGGTCTCCACCGTATCGGAGAACCTTTCAGTTGTCTGATAACAACGGGGAAGAAGCTGTTCCTGAATCCCGCTATACGGGTGTTCAATATGTTTTATGTTCTGTCGAACGGGAGAGGGGAAATAATGGCATAATGCGGGTGAAAATTGTCCGTGTTAAATTTGGTTTTTTGGAAAATATACAATTACTAGGATTATCACGAGCAGCTTTGATGTACAGAGAGACCTTGTGGTTGAACTCCACAATTCCCAGAAAGTGGCAACATAATTAGATAGAGTGGTAAAGAAGGCACATGATATGCTTGCCTTAATTGTTAGGTGCGTAGAGCATAAGAGTCAAGAAGTCAGGATGCAGCTCTATAGGACTTTGGTTAGGCCGCGTTTGGAGTATTGTGTGCATTCCGGCCCCTTTTACAGTAAGGATGTGGAGGCTTTGGAGAGGGTGCAGAGGAGGTTTCATCAGAATGACGATGCCTGGATTAGGGCATTACATATTTGCTATAGGGAGAAGTTACCGACATCCACAGGGTGGCGCCAGCAAAGGCTGCCTCGCCAACAGTCTCTGTCCCTTCCTTCTTTGTCGTTTGATAGTATGTGTTTAATGTATGTTTCGGTATTATTTCGCTTGTTTTATGTGGGGGGCGGTCGGGGTGAGGGGGTGAGGGTGTTGGGGGAAACGTTTTTAAATCTCTCACCTCGACGGAGATGTGATTTCCCCCCCCGTATCGTATCTCCGTCCGCACTGCGGGCTAACATCAAGGAGTTGGCGGCCTTTGCTGGAGACCGACTTCGGGGAGCTGCAACCGCGGGAATCTGCGGTCTTACCATCGTGGATCTCGCGATCCCTGTCGGGGATCGACTTCGGGAGCTCCAACCGCGGGAGAGTGCGGACTTTAACACCGTGGAGCTCGCGGAGCCTGGTTAGAGACCGACATCTGGAGCTCCAAGCCGCAGGAGCTTCGACCGCCCCGACGCGGGGGCTTCGATCGCCCCGACGCGGGAGCTTCGATCACTCGATCACAATATTTAGCATGTTGCCCAGAAGACTGAAAGAAAGGTGGAGATACGAAGCAGGCGGAATAACGGATAATAGGAACCAATTGGCCAGGCTACCAGAACTGGTGAATTTCTTGGACAAAGCAGCATGGTACATATTAGGGCCACGCTTCGGGATTATTGAAGATTACAAACCGTTGGCAACTAAAAAATGTTCTACCTTTACCTGAACTGATGAAATATCAGAACTTATGAAAAGTAGTTTTGCTATCACAACCAGACCTGTGGAAAAGACAGATAGAATGAAAGGAAATCTATCTACTAGCAAGTAAATGGTATTTTGTGTGTTATCTGATGAAGTTGGTCACACCATAAGATGGTGTCGAAGATTCAAGATGAACGAATATGAAGAAAAGATGGATTTCTTGAAAGAGAAGGGAATCTGTTTTGGATATTTGAAAAAAAGGACATATGGTGAGAGACTTTAAGTCCTATAATTTGTTGTAAGTGCAGGTAATACCATCCTGAAGCTCATCACACTGAAGAAGAGCTACTAGAGTATTGGGAAGAAGAACTGGAACAAATAGATGAAGAGCTATCAGAATAAATAAAAGAAGATGCACCGGAGCAAACTGAACAGACGAAGAAGCCAACTACTAGTGATGCTATCATATTGCCTCGAGTAACTGGTGATATTGGGGCCTGGGTTGAAGTTTGTAACTTTTCTATCTTACCAGTACAGGAAAGGAACAGCAAGACGAATACAGTGTTGCAAACATATGCTTTTCTGAATCACGGAAATTCGACTACCTTTTGCACAGAAAACCTGACGAGAAGGCTGGACATCACAGAAGAAGAGACTAAGATTCGATTACGTACCATGACTAAAGATAAAGTGAGCAGGAGTCATTACATTACGAGTATGGAGATATTCAGTCTGGATAAATATAATTTTATACCAATATCTGAAATGTTTACACATGGAATCATGCCTGTTGATCGTCAAAATATACCAAGACATGAAGACTTGAAACAATGGCCTTACCTGAAGGATGTCAAGAAATGAAATAAATTCTAATGTTGATCTACTTATCGGAACGAATGTTCTGAAGGCATTGGAACCTATACAGATTGTTAGGAGCCAAGGTGATGGACTGTATGCTACAAAAACTCGACTTGGAAGGGTTATCTATGGCTCCTTGAAAACGAACCATGAAATTGGAAAATAGAGGACCTATCCTACCATTGCTGTTAATCAAATATCTACTGATAAATTACAAAAGCCGACGATGAAGCCATACAATAATGACTTCAAGGAAAGTACCAGCAAGGGATCTGAAGAGGTCGAATGAAGAGTTGAATTTAATGGATATTATGAACTACTCAGTAAAGATTGACGGACACTATTGTCTGGACTTTCCTTTCAAACAAGAAAGTGTTAGTTTATCGAATAATCGTCGTGTGGCAGAGCAAAGAACCCAGACTTTTGAAACGCAAGTTTGACGAGAATAATAAATTTGATGAAGTAAGAATCTCTTTGAAGAATAATTTCTACAAGGATGATTGTCTAAAATCCATGTCTACTGAGCAGGAAGCAATTCTACCAGTAGAACATCTGACTTCTCTTTGCAATAAGGGAGGATTCACACTTTCCAAGTGGATCAGCGATAATTGTGAAAGCATTCCACTAGATGATAGAGCCAAAGATACCAGAGAGTTGGGTTTGGACAAAGACAATCTGCCAATGGAAAGAGCATTGGAAGTTACTAATGTTGTACAACTTAAATATGTTAACACAAAATAAAATCCTGCGAATGAAGTTTCCAGAGAACTGACAGCGAACCGCTTCTTAAGTGATAAAAGATGGATCAATGAACTAAAATCTCTCTGTAAGCCAGACAGAGCATGGCCAAGGCTTGAGCTGGGATTTAAAATCTCTGCGAATTATCCGGAAATTAAATCAAACCGAACGGTGAACTTTATTGCTAAAACTACTGTTATTCTCTCGAAGGATGTTCACACTTCAACATTGTTGTTACAACACATCCATGAGTTGATCGGACATAGAGGAATACGTTTCATGCTATCAAAGCGTTGGATTGTTATGTTTTTGCCCATATAATGTGTATCATGCCTTGTTTTAAGGGTTTGGTGCGCAAGGTACGACTTTAAACTAAAACCACTGTTTTAATAAGATTAATAATCAAGTTATGCTTGCTTCTAGAAGGCGAAAGTGAAGATGGAAGAGTCGATGAAGAATTCCGATTGCGGATATATAGTGCATGCTATTTTTTCCTAGTTAGTATAGTGGTCAGTATCCCCGCCTGTCACGCGGATAACCGGTGTTCAATTTACCGACGAGGAGCCACGAGGTTCAATTCCCTCACTTTTTGCTTTTGATATATGTTAAGCATTCATGGCTACTTTTATTAATAATTGTCTCGTTATATACTCGCAATAATTAGGGGCCAGTATGTTGTGGCCATTTGGCTTGTTTAGTGTATCATTGATGATGGCATGTGTTTTTAAATTTTAGACTGCCCGTTATATTGTGGGTGGGATTTATGACGTATTTTAGGACGTGTTTGGAGCTAAGTTTCTTGCGCAGAAGCTTAGTTTTTAGTTTAGTTTTGGAACAGCATGGGAAAGGCATACCCTTTGACCATGCGAAGCGTAACGGAGACACAGGGAGTTTTTTAACCATTAAAGCGATAAGCTGGAGTTTGATGAAGATTATAGTGTATGGGTCGGTAGAAGTTTGGATGTACCTTATTGTTTTTCATCAACAATAAAGAATCTATTAATCAAAAGACTGTGTTATGAAGATGTATTTGTGAAGAAGCTCTGAAGGTGTCTGACGGGAAGCTCGCATGCGTATAACGATATTCTCCTTAATCATGCAGTCCATTTAGCGGCGAGAGGGTGTAATCTCTTAAACGATATAAAAATCTGCCGCCTCAGCTGTGACTCTAACTGTTGATGTTATCCTAACATGCGACCACCCAAATTGCATCACCTCATATTGGCCCAGACGAACTCCATCCGCCATTTCTCCATTGATTTCTGTTCCTGGTTTATCATCTGCTGCGTTTTTAAATCTCTCACCTCGACGGAGATGTGATTTTTTTCCCCGTATCGTATCTCCGTCCGCAGTGCGGGCTAACATCAAGGAGTTGGCGGCCTTTGGTGGAGCCCGACTTCGGGGAGCTGCAACCGCGGGAATCTGCGTTCTTACCATCGTGGATCTCGCGATCCCTGTCGGGGATCGACTTCGGGAGCACCAACCGCGGGAGCATGCGGACTTTAACATCGTGGAGCACGCGAACCCTGGTTAGAGACCGACATCGGGAGCTCCAAGCCGCAGATGCTTCGACCGCCCCGACGCGGGTGTTCGATCGCCCCGACGCGTGAGCTTCGATCACTCGATCACAATATTTAGCATGTTGCCCAGAAGACTGAAAGAAAGGTGGAGATACGAAGCAGGCGGAATAATGGATAAGAGGAACCAATTGGCCAGGCTACCAGAACTGGTGACTTTCTTGGACAAAGCAGTATGGCACATATTAGGGCCACGCTTCGGGACTATTGAAGATTACAAACCGTTGGCAACTAACAAATGTTCTACCTTTACCAGAACTGAAGAAATATCAGAACTTATGAAAAGTAGTTTTGCTATCACAACCAGACCTGTGGAAAAGACAGATAGAATGAAAGGAAATCTATCTACTAGCAAGCAAATAGTATTTTGTTTGTTATCTGATGAAGTTGGTCACACCATAAGATGGTGTCGAGGATTCAAGATGAAAGAATATGAAGAAAATATGGATTTCTTGAAAGAAAAGGGAATCTGTTTTGGATATTTGAAAAAAAGGACATATGGTGAGAGACTTTAAGTCCTATAATTTGTTATAAGGGCAGGTAATACCATCCTGAAGCACATCACACTGAAGAAGAGCTACCAGACTATTGGGAAGAAGAAGAACTGGAACAAATAGATGAAGTTCTATCAGAATAAATGGAAGAAGATGCACCGGAGCAAACAGAACAGACGAAGAAGCCAACTACCAGTGATGCTATCATATTGCCTCGAGTAACTGCTGATATTGTAACTTTTCTATCTTACCAGTACAGGCAAGGAACAGCAAGACGAATACAGTGTTGCAAACGTATGCTTTTCTGGATCACGGAAGTTCGACTACCTTTTGCACAGAAAACCCGACGAGAAGGCTGGACATCACAGAAGAAGAGACTAAGATTCGATTACGTACCATGACTAAAGATAAAGTGAGCAGGAGTCATTACATTACGAGTATGGAGATATCCAGTCTGGATAAATATAATTTTATACCAATATCTGAAATGTTTACACATGGAACCATGCCTGTTGATCGTCAAAATATACCAAGACATGAAGACTTGAATCAATGGCCTTACCTGAAGGATGTCAAGAAATGAAATACATTTTAATGTTGATCTACTTATCGGAACGAATGTTTAGAATGCATTGGAACCTATACAGATTGTTAGGAGACAAGGTGATGGACCGTATGCTACAAAAACCGGATTTGGAAGGGTTATCTATGGCTCCTTGAAAAGGAACCATGAAATTGGAAAATAGAGGACCTATCCTACCATTGTTGTTAATCAAATATCTACTGATAAATTACAAAAGCCGATGATGAAGCCATACAATAATGACTTCAAGGAAAGTACCAGCAAAGGATCTGAAGAGGTCGAATGAAGAGTTGAAGTTAATGGATATTATGAACTACTCAGTAAAGATTGACGGACACTATTGTCTGGACTTTCCTTTCAAACAAGAAAGTGTTAGTTTATCGAATAATCGTCGTGTGGCAGAGCAAAGTATGCAGACTTTTGAAACGCAAGTTTGACGAGAATAATAAATTTCATGAAGAATCGCTTTGAAGAATAATTTCTACAAGGATGATTGCCTAAAATCCATGTCTACTGAGCAGGAAGCAATTCTACCAGTGGAACATCTGACTTCTCTTTGCAATAAGGGTGGATTCACACTTTCCAAGTGGATCAGCGATAATTGTAAAAAGCATTCCACTAGATGATAGAGCCAAAGATACCAGAGAGTTGGATTTGGACAAAGACAATCTGCCAATGGAAAGAGCATTGGAAGTTACTAATGTTGTACAACTTAAATATGTTAACACAAATAAAATCCTGCGAATGAAGTTTCCAGAGAACTGACAGCGAACCGCTTCTTAAGTGATAAGAGATGGATCAATGAACTAAAATCTCTCTGTAAGCCAGACAGAGCATGGCCAAGGCTTGAGCTGGGATTTAAAATCTCTGCTAATTATCCGGAAATTAAATCAAACCGAACGGTGAACTTTATTGCTAAAAAAACTGTTATTCACTCGAAGGATGTTCACACTTCAACATTGTTGTTACAACACATCCATGAGTTGATCGGACATAGAGGAATACGTTTCATGCTATCCAACCGTTGGATTGTTATGTTTTTGCCCATATACTGTGTATCATGCCTTGTTTTAAGGGTTTGGTGCGCAAGGTACGACTTTAAACTAAAACCACTGTTTTATTAAGATTAATAATCAAGTTATGCTTGCTTCTAGAAGGCGAAAGTGAAGATGGAAGAGTCGATGAAGAATTCCGATTGCGGATATATAGTGCATGCTATTTTTTCCTAGTTAGTATAGTGGTCAGTATCCCCGCCTGTCACGCGGATAACCGGGGTTCAATTTACCGACGAGGAGCCACGAGGTTCAATTCCCTCACTTTTTGCTTTTGATATATGTTAAGCCTTCATGGCTACTTTTATTAATAATTGTCTCGTTATATACTCGGAATAATTAGGGGCCAGTATGTTGTGGCCATTTGGCTTGTTTAGTGTATCATTGATGATGGCATGAGTTTTTAAATTTTAGACTGCCCGTTATATTGTGGGTGGGATTTATGACGTATTTTAGGACGTGTTTGGAGCTAAGTTTCTTGCGCAGAAGCTTAGTTTTTAGTTTAGTTTTGGACCAGCATGGGAAAGGCATACCCTTTGACCATGCGAAGCGTAACGGAGACACAGGGAGTTTTTTAACCATTAAAGCGATAAGCTGGAGTTTGATGAAGATTATAGTGTATGGGTCGGTAGAAGTTTGGATGTACCTTATTGTTTTTCATCAACAATAAAGAATCTATTAATCAAAAGACTGTGTTATGAAGATGTATTTGTGAAGAAGCTCTGAAGGTGTCTGACGGGAAACTCGCATGCGTATAACGATATTCTCCTTAATCATGCAGTCCATTTAGCGGCTAGACGGTGTAATCTCTTAAACGATATAAAAATCTGCCGCTTCAGCTGTGACTCTAACTGTTGATGTTATCCTAACATGCGACCACCCAAATTGCATCACCTCATATTGGCCCAGATGAACTCCATCCGCCATTTCTCCATTGATTTCTGTTTCTGGTTTATATTCTGCTGCATACTTTGAAGACATCCACACAGTCCGCGACCACAACTATTTAGTAATTTACATTTATGTCTAAGTCATATCAACAGAGATCCCAGCATCGATCTAGCTGTAACTCCACTGGTCTTAGATCTCCCGCCTGAATATCGTCTCCCACCGCCAACCTCTGCTTTAAAATAAATCAATAAACCAGTTTTAAATCCATACGACTAAAACACTGTAGATCCCGTGCATCCTAATCTCGGATTCCCCTATCATGGGGGACTTGATCAAATGCCTTAGAAAAATCGACGCAGACATTCAACATCCCATCCCAATCGATTACATGTGTTATCTCCTAAAAACACTTCGATCAAATTAGTAAAAGACGACGTGCCGCGTTCAAAGCCACGCTGACCGACCCTAATTAAATCATTTTCATCCAAATGTGAGTAAATCCGTTTCTACATTATCCTCTACAATAGCTGGTGACATGATGCTCACCAGCTTATCATTCGCTAAATTATCCCTGCACCCTTACGGAAACAGTAGAACAACATTAGCTAGTTCCCATTCATCTAGGACCTCGCCAGTGGTTCGAGAATGATCTCCCTCAATGTTCGTGCAATCTCCTTTCCTTCGTCACTCAATAACCCGAAATAGATGCCAGCGGATTTTATACACTTCACGAGTCCCCAAACCTCCTTCTTCTTAAAATCAAACTGCGTTGGCAGATTAGAAAGAACGAACTGTGGATTCTGGTTAAAGTCGAAGGGAGACAGTCTGAAGAAGGGTCTCGAACCGAAACGTCGCCCATTCCTTCTCTCCATAGATGCTGCCTCACCCGCTGAGTTATTCCAGCATTTTGGTTCTCCCTTTGCAGTTTAGTATTCTCCACATACATCTCACTGTCCACCAAGTCCTTCTCATTAGTCAACACAAATGCAAAGTATTTGTTTCGTACCTCGCCTATATCTCCATTGTGAGAGGTACGGACATGGGTTTCTGCGGCAACAGACGGGATTCGAGGATGGTGTGCTGCCTTCCTGGTGCCAGGATCCAGGATTTCACAGACAGAGTGCAGAAAAATCCTCAAGGGCGAAGGTGAACAGCCGGAAGTGGTAGTGCATGTCGGCACAAACAATGTCGGAAAGAAGGGGATGAATATTCTGCAGCGTGACTTTAGAGAGCTCGGAAAAATGCAGAAAAGCACGATCTCCAGGGTTGTTATCTCCGGTTTGCTTCCAGCTCCTCGTGCAGGCGAGAGCAGGAACAGGGAGATACGGGACTTGAATGTGTGGCTGAGGAACTGGTGCACGGGGCAGGGATTTGAATTCTTAGACCACTGGGATATGTTTTGGAGTAAGGGGGAACTGTACAAAAGGGACGGATTGCATCTTAACAGGTGGGGGGACCAGCATTCTGGCAGGCAGGTTTGTCACTGCTACACTGGTGGTTTTAAACTAAATAAGGGGGGTGGGTGTCAAATGGGATAGTCGAGGATGGAGTTAAAGGGAAAGAGTGTAAAGGGATGGTTAATGACCCCCAGAATTAACGGGAAAGCTAGCTCTCAAAGGGATAGGAGAGTATGGCCAAGTGTAATCGGGATCGATGTGAAAGGTGAGATACGTAAGGAATTAAAAGTATTGTATATGAATGCGGGAAGTAGAAGAAGTAAAGTAGATGAGCTTGAGGCTCAGTTACAGGTTGGTAGATATGACATTGTGGGGATTACTGAGACGTGGCTGCAGGAGGATCGGGCCTGGGAACTTAATATTCAGGGTTATCCATCCTATAGAAAGGACAGGCAGGTGAGCAGAGGAGGGGGTAGCTGTGCTGGTGAGGGATGGAATTCAGTCGCTTGTGAGGAAAGACATAGGGATTGACGAGGTATAATCACCATGGATTGAGTTGAGGAATTGTAAAGGCAGTTGAACAAAGGGGACTATGAAGGCATGAGAGGGGAGCTGGCCAATGTAGACTGGAAATGAATCCTACCAGGAATGACTGGGGATCAGCAATGGCAGAGAATTTCTGGGAATAATCCGGAGAGGCAGGATAATTTCATTCCAAAAAGGAAGAAAGATTCTAAGGGGAGTAGGAGGCAACCGTGGCTGACAAGAGAATAAAACCAAAATAAAATATGTATTACACAGCAAAGAGTAGACGGAAGCCAGAGGATTGGAATATTTCATAGGACAACAGAAGGAAAGATACATAGATACATAGATACATAGAAATTAGGTGCAGGAGTAGGCCATTCGGCCCTTCGAGCCTGCACCGCCATTCAATACGATCATGGCTGATCATCCAACTCAGTATCCCGTACCTGCCTTCTCTCCATACCCCCTGATCCCTTTAGCCACAAGGGCCACATCTAATTCCCTCTTAAATATAGCCAATGAACTGGCCTCAACTACCCTCTGTGGCAGAGAGTTCCAGAGATTCACCACTCTCTGTGTGAAAAAGTTTTTCCTCATCTCGGTCTTAAAGGATTTTCCCCTTATCCTTAAGCTGTGACCCCTTGTCCTGGACTTCCCCAACATCGGGAACAATCTTCCTGCATCTAGCCTGTCCAACCCCATAAGAATCTTGTACGTTTCTATAAGATCCCCTCTCAATCTCCTAAATTCTAGCGAGTATAAGCCAAGTCTATCCAGTCTAGACTTGGACGGGCAATACGGGCTGAAAAGATGAAGTATGAAGGCCAGGAATATAAAGAAGGACAGTAAAAGCTTCTTTAGATATGTTAAGGGAAAAAGAGTAGCAAAGTCAAATGTGCATCCCTTGAGTGAAATTATTATGGGCAACAAGGAAATGGCAGAAGAGTTGAATAGGTACTTCGGATCTGTCTTCACTAAGGATGACACAAACAATCTCCCAGATGTACTCGAGGACAGAGGATCTGAGGGGGTTGAGGAACTGAAATAAATTTTCATTAGGCGAGAAATAGTATCGGGTACGCTAATGGGACTGAAGGATGATAAATCCCCTGGGCCAAATGGTCTGCATCCCAGGGTCCTCAGGGAGGTGGCTCTAGAAATAGTGGACGCATTGGTGATCATTTTCCAATGTTCTATAGATTCAGGACCAGTTCCTGTGGATTGGAGGATAGCTAATGTTATCCCACTTTCCAAGAAAGGAGCGAGAGAAAAAACGGCGAATTACAGACCAGTTAGCCTGACTTCGGTGGTGGGAAAGATGCTGGAGTGAATTATTAAAGAGGTAATAATGGGGCATTTGGATAGCAGTAAAAGGATTAGTCCAAGTCAACATGGATTTATGAAAGGGAAATCATGCTTGACTAATCTTCGGGAATTTTTTGAGGATGTGACAAGTAAAATGGATGAAGGGGTGCCGGTGGATGTAGTGTATCTAGACTTTCAGAAAGCCTTTGATAAGGTCCCGCACGGGAGACTGGTGACATAAATTAGAGCAGAAAGAAAGCTAATGGAATATTGGCCTTCATAACAAGAGGATTTCAGTATAGGAGTAAAGAGGTTCTTCTGCAGTTGTATAGGGCTCTGGTGCGACCACAACTGGAGTATTATGTACAGTTTTGGTCTCCTAATTTGAGGAAGGACATCCTTGTGATTGAGGCAGTGCAGCGTAGGTTCACGAGATTGATCCCTGGGATGGCGGGACTGTCATATGGGGAAAGATTGAAAATACTAGGCTTGTATTCACTGGAGTTTAGAAGGATGAGGGGGGATCTTATAGAAACATATAAAATTATAAAAGGACTGGACAAGCTAGATGCAGGAAAAATGTTCCCAATGTTGGGAGAGTCCAGAACCAGAGGCCACAGTCTTAGAATAAAGGGGAGGTCATTTAAGACTGCGGTGAAAAAACCCTTTTTCACCCAAAGAGTTGTGAATTTATCGAATTCCCTGCCACAGAGGGCAGTGGAGGCCAAATCACTGGATGGATTTAAGAGAGAGTTAGATAGAGCTCCAGGGGCTAGTGGAGTCAAGCGATATGGGGAGAAGGCAGGCACGGGTTATTGATAGGGGACGATCAGCCATGATCACAATGAATGGCGGTACTGGCTCGAAGGGCCGAATGGTCTCTTCCTGCACCTATTTTCTATGCTTTTACCCTGGAGTGCACCTACTTTTCCCTGCTTTTCTTTCTTTTTTTCAAAGTAGGTATACAAATCCTTGGACCTTTCTTCAATCTTACTCGTCAAAACAGGGGTCCCTTTAGGTCCTGCTAATTTAAGCCTTTTTTTCCCCACGTTGCATTATATTCCTTAAAGGCCTTGTTTGCTTTCATCCTTAAATTAGTTTATAGATACATCTTGGAAACAGGCCCTTCGGCCCACCTAGTCCACAGCGACCATCGATCCCCGCACACTAACACTATCCTACACACACACACTAGGGACAACATTTGCATTTAGACCAAGCCAATTAGCCTACTAACATTTTCGTCCTCGGAATGTGGGGGAAAAACCGAAGATCTCGGAGAAAACCACATGGCCGCGGGAGAACGTGAAAACTCCGTACAGACAGCATGCGGAGTCGTGATCGAATCCGGGTCTGTGACTCTGTAAGCGCTGTAAGGCTGACACGCTACCGCTGCGCCACCGTGCCGCCCATCTTCTTAAACTTGTCATGCTCTTCCCTTTATGCTTTGACCCTACAGACAATCTCCTTGGTCTTTAAAGGCCATTTGTCATCCTTATCCCTCCTCCTTACAGGGACATGTCGATCCTGAACTTTCATAAATTGGCCTTTAATCAGCTCCTGCCAGACATGTCAGACGTCGAGATGCAAGAAAAAAACCTTCTCCCAATGGACCTAACTTCTGCCGATTAAAGCAGGAATTTACCCTCCTTGGATTTGGTCCCTTCCCACAGTGTCCGGCCTTCGCCCCGTTCAATTCACGGAAAATGTGGGCATTTTAAATTTTCCAGCCCAGAAAGTAACGGTAATGTTGGACATTGGTTTATTTTTCGGCCTTCAGGTTAATTACTAACCCATGACCACCCGCCACCTTAAAATTCCCTTCGCATGTGGTCGGGTTGTTGGTCGTGGTCGGCAGTGAGTTGGGCAATATTTGAAACAAACGATACAATGTTCATCTCCACGTATTATTCTAATGGCTGCTCCGGAAGACACACGAAACGTAACAAATTGCATTTGCGTCACCCTTGTGAGAGCCAACTAAACATAGCAATTCCATCTGGTTCAAGTAACATTTTCCACTTCACACTGCATTGGTTGCACTTTCGTTAGTGTACTTCCAATTAGAATCATAGAATCATTGATAAATACCATGTGGAAACAGGCCCTTCCGCCCAACACGCCCACAACGGCCAACAATGTCCCAGCTATCCTCGCCACATTTCCCTGCACTTGGTGCATAACCCTCCAAACCTGTCCAACTGTTTCTTAAATTATAGTCCCAGCTTCAACTACCTCCTCTGGCAGCGTGTTCTATACACCCAACACTCTCTGTGTGAAAATGTTACGCCTCAGATTCCTATTAAGTATTTCCCCCTTCACCTTGAACCTATTTCCCATGGTCCTCGATGCCCCTACTCTGGGTAAATGTCTCTGCATCTACCCGATCATGTTTGCGGATGACACGAAGCTGGGGGGCAGGGTTAGCTGTGAGGAGGATGCTAGGAGGCTGCAAGGTGACTTGGATAGGCTGAGTGAGTGGGTAAATGCATGGCAGATGCAGTATAATGTGGCTAAATTTGAAGTTATCCACTTTGGTGGCAACAACAGGAAAGTAGACTATTATCTGAATGGCGGCCGATTAGGAAAAGGGGAGATGCAACGAAACCTGTGTGTTATGGTACAGCAGTCATTGAAAGTAGGCATGCAGGTGGAGCAGGCAGCGAAGAAAGCGAATGGTATGTTAGCATTCATAGCAAAAGGGTTTGAGTATATGAGCAGGGAGGTTCTACTGCAGTTGTACAGGGCGTTGGTGAGACCACACCTGTAGTATTGCGTACAGTTTGGGTCTCCTAATCTGAGGAAATACATTCTTGCCATAGAGGGAGTACAGATAAGGTTCACCAGACTGATTCCTGGGATGGCAGGACTTTCACATGAAGAAAGACTGGATAGACTCGGCTTGTACTCGCTGGAACTTAGAAGATTGAGTGGGGATCTTATAGAAACTTACAACATTCTTAAGGGGTTGGACAGGCTAGATTCAAGAAAATTGTTCCCGAAGTTGGGGTAGTCCAGAACAAGAGGTCATAGTTTAAGGATAAAGGGGAATTCTTCTAGGACCGAGATAAGATAAACATTTTTCACACAGAGAGTGGTGAATCTGTGGAATTATCTGCCACAGAAATTAGTTGAGGCCAGTTCATTGGCTATATTTAAGAGGGAGTTAGATGTGGCCCTTGTGGCTAAAGGGATCAGGGGGTATGGAGAGAAGGCAGGTACTGGATACTGAGTTGGATGATCAGCCATGATCATATTGAATGGCGGTGCAGGCTCGAAGGGCCGAATGGCCTACTCCTGCACCTATTTTCTACGTTTCTATGTTTCTATGTCTCATGATTTTGTATACTTCTATAAGATCTCCCCTCATCCTCCTACGCTCCATGGAAAAGAGACCCAGTCTACCCAACCTCTCCCGAGAGCTCATTCCCTCTAGTCTTGGCAACATCCTCGGAAATCTTTTCTGAACCCTTTCAAGCCTGACAATATATTTGTTATAACATGGTGCCCAGAACATAGCACAATATTCAAAATGCGGTCTCACCATCGCCTTGTACAACTGCAACATGACCTCCCAACATATATACTCAATACTCTGACTGAAGAAGGGCAAAGCGCCAAAAGCCTTTTTGTCCACCTTATCTACCTGCGACTCGACCTTCATGGAACCATGCACTTGTACTCCTAGAACACTCTGCTCTACAGCACTGCCAAAAGGCCTTCCATTTATTGTTTAGGTCCTGCCCTTGTTCAACATCCCAAAATGCATGACCTCACACTTCCATCAACCATTCCTCTGCCCACCTAGCCAATCGATGCAGATCCTGTTGCAATCGTTCACAACCATCTTCACTATCTTCAAAACCACTAAGATTTGTATCATCAGCAAACTTGCTAATTTTGCCCTGTATGTTCTCATCCAAATCATTGATGTAGATGACAAACAGTAACGGGCCCAGCTCAGAACCCTGAGGCACACCGCTAGTCACAGGCCTCCATACTGAGAAGCAACCTTTCACCATCACCCTCTGCTTCCTTCCATGGAGCCAATTTGCCATCCATTCTGCTATCTCTCATTGGATTCCATAAGATCTAACCTTACAGAGCAGCCTACTATGAGGCACCTTGTCGAACGCTTTACGAAAGTCAATGTACACAACATCCGCAGCTCTGCCTTCAGCATCCATTTTGCTCACTTCTTCAAAAAAATCATTCAGATTTGTGAGACACGACCTCCCACGTGCAAAACCATGCTGTCTCTCCCTAATTAGCCCTTGCCCATCCAAATGCCTGTAAGTTCACCAAGGCAAATTCATTGCATGTGATTAATTGCCCAATGTGGCATTGGCTATAGCATGTAAGCCAATTAGAATGCTTAGTAATTATAACCTCGCTGGTGGTTTGGGTACGAGGGCCAGGTGTTGTCTTTGTTGGTTAGTTATCGCAGGGGGACTGATAGTTCGCTGAGATTGGGGATACACTTTCCCAGGTAGTTGACCATGCCTAGAAATCGTTGCAGGCTGGTGACCTCAGGTGGTACCGGCAGCTCGTTGATAGCTGCAGTCTTCAGCGGATCTGGTTTTAGCCCGTTGCTAGTGAACACGTCACCTACGTAAGTGACCTCGGGAACCCTGAACTTGCATTTAAGTGGGTTCAGCTTTAAATTAATGTCTCTGGCACGGTTCAGTACTTTACGTAGGTTTGCATCGTGCTCGGTGGCATCGCGGCCATAAACTAGAATGTCGTCAACTATCATGGCACAGGGGAATTCTGCACAGTTGAATTCGGATTCCCTGCAGCCCTTCTTGAAAATAGGCACAGCATTTGCCACACAGTCCTTAAGTTATTCTTCTGACTGTCCTGGTAGACCCATTGTTTCAGCGTGTTCGTGCCCCACTGATTTATTTCCACATACATGGACTCCATCCTATGCCCCTGGTCCAATCCAAGGCACCTCACACGCCCTTCGTCAATTTGTTTCCCACGGGCAAATGGCTGCGATATTGCTGATTTTAGAAGAAGAAGGCCAATGATTGATTAACCTGTCTTCATCGACGGTTCGATGGTGGAGAAAGTCAACAACTTTATGTTCCTGGCCGTGCATATTTCTGAAGATCTGTCGTGGACCCAGCAAATTCATGGAATCATAAAGAAAGTCCACCGACATTACTTTGTTAGACGAGAAAGGACATAGGTGTGGTGACGAATGTTCTCTTTTTCTTCTACAGGTCTAAGGTAGAGACCATATTGAATGGTTGCCACGTGGCCTGGTTCAGAACTTCGAAATGCCAGGAATGTAGGAGATTAAAAAACGTGGTGGCATCGACCATCATCTGAACTATCCACCATCTAATGGATCTGCAAGAGGCAATGTCATGAAATGGCAACCAGCAATCATCTGGAACATTCACCACCCTGGCCACGGTCTTGTTTCTCTCCAAACTCCGAGATAGAATATCGGAGTCTGCAAACTATGCTCACCCCAATTTCAGGAACAGTTTCTTTCCATAACAACCGGGCTCTTGACCACTACAAACGCCAACTAAACTATGAACTACGAAAAGTGTTGTAAGTGCTTGAGACTTCCAGCTTTGGATTTGCCCAAATATTGATTATTTTAGCTTATTGAACTTTCTTTTGTTCTTTGTGTTATCCGTGTGCGCTGTCTTCACAGCTGTGTTATGCTGTTACAAGAAACAAATATTGTTTCATTCTCTGTACGTATGACAATTAAACACTCTTGGCTCTTGAGATTGGAGTACGTGACATCTTCCCTACAGCCACGGACGTTCAGAAGTCACCAGAAAGAAATGTATCAGGATACCACGGACGGAGAGCAGATATCGACTTTTTTATCCATGGACGGAATATGATCTTCAACAGTACATCGGTTTAGGGTGAGAGGAAAATATTTTAAAAGCGATCTGATGGTTGTCTTTATTACAGAATTGTTGGCTGGGCCTCAAATCCCGTATATGAATATAACTCATGGTGCCTGTCCGTTTGTCTAATTTTCTAATGCCTGCCTCCATATCAAGATGTTAGATTAAATGATTCAAGGTTCCCGAAATTCCACTTCCATGCTCTCGTCCATGGAAACGATTCATCTGAACAATCCGATTTTAGACGACTGCTCGCGATTATTGGTATTTCGGAGAATGTTGCGGATTCTATCAGCCCTGTAGATTGCTCCCCGGCACTAACAGTCCACTTGACAGAACATAAATCGTGGCTATCATCACCCATGATGACTGGGACCCTTTCCGTGAGGCACTTTGTGCCCGGACACAAACGAGTTAACAGTAGATGTTTGTTCAGTGAGTGTAATTAACGTCAGTCCGCACGGAGCCCGGTTGTGTCCCCGGAGTTTCCCCACTTCCAATAAAAACATTCCTGTTGATGGGATATGAGAGTGTTAGGGAGAGCATCCCGTCCGTCACCGACACAGAGCAACAGCTCCACAGACGGAGAAAACCATTGGGAATCTGTGAACAATAAAGTGTGATGTTAGATGGATGTTTCGGAATCCGAGGATATTAGAGAGTGAAGAGATTGTCACCGAGTGCAATCGAGGAACAGTGAGTGCGGTGTTACACAAATGGATCAGTCTCTGAAAACGGTAGACTGGGAAGTTACCGCGATGGAGAAGGGAGTTTTCTATTTGGCTGATGATATATTTGCGTCTGGGTACAGCTTAAGTGTTCGGATCTATATGTTAATCATGAATATTCAGCTTGTCTTTTATCCCATTCTAGCTCTTGTTGCTCTTCCAGGTAAGTCTCTGTCTAAATTGCCGAGCAACATCAGGTGAGAAGCGGCGGTTACGGGATCCGGTATAAATGTCTGTAGCTCGGACAATCCATGACGTGTTCTATTTAGGGAATCTTCGACTGAGTAACGGGTAATGTGCTGATGCTGTCTGATCGTGGAGATCAGAGGTTTCACGCTGTTCATCAGCGTGTTTACAAGTTATTTTTACATTGCTACCATGTTCACAGCTAATTTTATTAAAACGGTAAACAATCGTTAACAGCATTCCAGTTCCTTTAATTCACTTTCCTGGTGTAATCCACTGCTGCCGTGCGCCTGGCGATCTCTCTGCAGCTATCGAAAATGTCCACGGCAAACAATAAACTGATTAGATTTTTACAGGTTTTACATGTTTTACTGGTTTAATGCAATCTTGAAATACTGACACGCTTTCCTTTGCCTCCCTCCTCCTCCCAGGTGAGACTGAAACGAATGGTTCCTGCTGGGATCTGGCCCAGTTTTGCCCAATATCACTGTGTCTGCGTAATGCTCCGTATCGGAACCATTACTGACCCAACAGACTTACACTGGCGCATTAGGCCATGAATAGAACCCTGGCCTGATTGATTCACACTAACGCAATGTCCCTGCATAAAGAGCAGGACGAGGGTTTGTTCTCCAGCCCACCCTGAACCAGATTCACACTGAACCAATGAGCTAAACTCCCATGGTGAAGTAAGCAATGGTCAGAAACCGGTCAGATTATTTATCCGAACCCTCGTAACAGCAGCTTCTCATCTGTTATGTAGTCGAGTAGATGAAGTTATTTTACCGTCAGTAATTTATGTCGTTGCATTATCACTAGTAGACAGCGTTGTTATGAAATCTGCTACAACTCTGAATTCCAGAACAGGGTTGTGCATTTGATTTGCCCCTCGATGAATCTGCCGAGTTTGCTTTGTCCGCTGTCATGTCTCTGTTTACTTCCCTCAACACAGTGAACGCGCTGACGATTGTGGTCCTGTCCCGGGGAAAGTGCGGTCTCTCCACAGGTGTCACTCACTACATAATCGCCATGGCAACGGCCGATCTACTGGTCATTATTATCGACCTGATACTGAGGCAGATTCCGATTGCTTACTATGATGCATTTCAGTTCCTGCTCTACGTCCCAGTGTGTAATATCCACGCCGTCTTGCTTTACGCCGTCACCGACTGCTCTGTCTGGTTCACCGTCACCTTCACCTTTGATCGATTTGTGGCCATTTGTTGCCAGAAGCTGAAAACAAAATATTGCACCGAAAGAACGGCGGATGTGGTTCTGGGGACAGTGACCGTGCTGAGCTGTTTAAAGAACACGTTCTGGTATTTTATGTTGAGCGGTAAATACTTGCTATTTAATGCCCCCTGGTTTTGTTCGGTTACATTCGGTATTCGAACCTCACTGATCTGGGGAATCGGGGAGTTTCTCCAATATGTCATCACCCCCGCGATCCCATTTGTCCTCATTGTTTTATTGAACACTTCGACCATCAGATACGTGCTAGTGGCGAGCAGAGCCCGCAGCAGACTCCTGGGTCCCAGCAGTGGGGAGAGTGGCAGAGACCCGGAGATGGAGAGCCGCAGGAAATCCCTCATTTTACTGCTGGTCATCTCGGGGAATTTCATCGTGTTGTGGGCGCTCCGTGCGATACATGTTGTGTGGTTCAGACTGGCTGGATTAATTCCTAGCTGGGACTATCCGGATTACAACATTGGCGAACTGGCCGCCATGCTGCAGACCCTGAGTTGCTGCACAAACACGGCTCTTTACGCCGTCACCCAGACTAAGTTCAGGCAGCAGTTCAAAGGAGTGGTGAAATCGCCCTTTATTCTGATTGTAAAATGCATTCAGCGCCGCGGGGTTTAGGAATCCGTGCCCTCTCCATCCCATCTGCTCACCCTCCCCCCTCACTCCCCGACACGCTGAGGATCCTCAGTGACCTGATCCACAGATGATATTTGTGACCCTGGCATGTCTTCCGATTCCGAGACGAGGATCTGTTCTTCTGCCCCACCAAACTGCCCCACCAAACCGCTCGCTGCCCCAGCCACTGCCGGCGCAGAGCTGCCATTCCTCGCGGCAGCCACGAGGGGGAGCGGTCTGTCTGCCGCTGCCTCTCTTTGTTGAGCGGGTTTACGCCGGCGCTGCTGTCACACTGACTCAGTTCCGTCTCTTCACAGACTCGCTCCATAAACATGGTCAGACGAGTGAATGCCCAATGGTAATTCAGGTCGCATTCTTTCGAAATGAGAATCCCAGCAGCTTGTTGCTTAATATAAAATGCTCAGTCATTCGGTCTGTGCACCAATGCGACTGAACTCGATCCAAATATCCTCTGTCGATACGGATTGGAATGCATCAGGTCAAAAACAGGAACAGATCAGGATGTTGTCGTTCATTGCAAGTGTAAGGTGACGGTAAAATGGAAAATATTCTCTCTGATTAGTTTACGGATTACATCCCCACTCCGTGCGTCCGACTGTTCTCCTGTCTCATTCTCTCACTCTTGCTGCTGAATGCACACATCCCGTCACTGCCTCAGGTGGGAGTTTCGTCCTGATGCCGTGTCCACGTCCGTTTTCCCGGTTGTTCAAATTTCCCGCGACTTACCATAAGGCGTAAAATACAATGGTCTGTTATATCCACCATGTCTCTGAGGTAAACATATCGCACTGAACCTCATTTGAAATACATGGCACCTGTGCCTTTGGGGTAGTGTGTGGCCGGAGTGTGTTTCTGTGTGTTTGTTGGGGGGGGCGGAGGGGTGGGTGGAATGGGTATGGGCGTGTGGTGGCTGTGGCATTGTGTGTTTGTGTGAAGTGACTGTGTGTGGGGTGGTGAGTGTGTGGGAGGGGGGTGTGAAATGGGTATGTGTGTGTGGTGGATGTGGGATTGTGTGTGGGGGATGTTGAGTGTGTGTGTGTGGGGGGGTAGAATGGGTATATGGGTGCGGTGGCGGGCATGTATGTGGGATTATGCGTGTGTGAGGTGAGTGTGTGTGGTGTGGGGAGAGTGTGGGGTGGAGTGGGTGTGTGGAGTGGTGGTGGGCGTGTGGGTGATGTTTGTGAGACGATGTAGTGTGAGGTGGGGTGGTGGTATGTGTGGGGTGGAGTGCGTGTGTGGGGTGGGGTGGTGGTATGTGTGGGGTGGAGTGCGTGTGTGGGGTGGGGTGGTGGTTTGTGTGTGGTGGTGAATGTATGGGGTGGAGTGGGTGTGTGGAGTTGTGGTGGGTGTGTGGGTATTATGTGTGGGTTGGGCTGGTGAGTGTGTTGGGTGGTGAGTGTGAGGTGTAGTGGGTGTGTGGACGGGTGGTGGGCGTGTGAGTGATGTGTGTGGAGTGGAGTGGTGTGTGTGTAGCGTCAATGCGATACTGTCAATGCTAATACTGTCAATGCGATATCTGGAATCACATCCATCTAATTATTCGTCCATAATCTCTGATTGTTATTAGTTTGTTTAGTTTAAGTTTAGTAAGTTAATCTTGCATTCGGTTAATTACACCATTGATTATTTTTCAATGACATGATTGAATGTAATCATGAGTTTAATTATATGACCTATTCCTGTAATGCCTCAATATTTCTGATGATTCTGACATTACAAATAATGTGTTTCTATTTTTCCTTGAGCGGTAATGTGACATTGATATACTTCTGTTATTGTACTGTAAGTAATAATACAATAAAGAACAATGTTAATCCACACGTTCTCAATTAACTTGCTGGAAATAGACTGCAGGTGACACAAACTTGGTGGTTCTGCTGACAGTGAGGAGGGTTGTCTTGGGAACAGGGTGATTGTGTTGTTAAATTAGTTAGAGCAATGGCAATGGCAATGGGATTTAATCCTGCCACTTCCAGTGTGTGTCCTGCCTTCAGGTTCTCCCTGATTGTGCGGTTATTCTCCGAGGGAGGATCAATAATGGTAGAACATAAATTTGGGCCTGAGATACCTAACAATCACTCACAAAACCTCCACCATCCTTTGGGAAGTTGAATGTAAGCGGAGAATATACAATTATGAATGGCAATCAATGGACCCTTTATCTTTTATCACATATAATCAGGTACAGTGAAGTTATTTTTTTTCCAGATGAGTGAGATTATTGCCATTCATAATTACAAAATACATGGACACATTGAGCCAATATGCAAGGGTTTTTGGCGCAATTTTCAAACACCAAATTCAGATGGCCATCACGATTTGTCGCAGCTGCCGCCTCCATATCGTCGACCTGCGAACCTCTTCTTGCTCGGCCATCTTAAAATTTCATGCCCCCGTGATGCCTTCCTCAGCTAACCTTGAGTACGTGTAAGTTCATGCAACTGGTTCCTTCTTACAGACCCTTGGTCCAGCGTCCACCGTTGTATTCGGGACGTCTCCTGTCTTGTGCCAGTTCCCCATTGGCTTAAATGCAAGGAACCTTCAATAAAAAACTTCCTTTATAAATATTTATCATCTAGCCTACACAATATCCAGCTTTGCGAATTTCGGACATCTCCCTCTAAGAGATGTTCCTACGCACCTTTTTATATGACCATCCATAATCCTACAACTATTTTCCTATATTCAGATTCTCCCATTGATGGATACATCTCTATATCTACATAATGCAGGGTCATGACCCAAAAGGAGACCATTCCCTCCTCCACGCACTCCCCGCACCCCCCCACACCCAAGATTGCTTGCTTGACCAATCAAGTTTCTTCAACAGTTTTATTTTTGGTCAACATTTTCCTTGTCCAGTATCTTAATGACGTTTTATGTTCCAAACACATCAACCCTCATTCTTCTAAACTCCAAAGTGGTAGAGTTGCTGCCTGACAGCAAATGCAGCGCTGGAAACCCGGGTTCGATCCTGACTACGGGTGCTGTCTATATGGAGTTTGTATGTTCTCCCCACACCGCGTGGGTTTTCACCGAGATCTTCGGTTTCCTCACACATTCCAAAGACGTACAGGTATGTTGGTTAATTGCCTTGGTGACTGTAAAAAACAAATTTGTCACTTTTGGGTGTAAGATCGTGTTAAAGTGCGGGGATCACTGGTCGGCGCGGACCCGTTGGGCCGAAGGGCCTGATTCCGCACTGTATCCCTATAATATAATTGAATCACCACTCATCTTCTTGCGCTCTAT
The DNA here is from genome assembly GCA_038087875.1 of Malacoraja senta. Lineage (NCBI taxonomy): Eukaryota > Metazoa > Chordata > Chondrichthyes > Rajiformes > Rajidae > Malacoraja > Malacoraja senta. Next base: position 192,743 of record JAXLNO010000073.1, on the reverse strand, counting down.
GAAATAGGGACCTCGCCTGCTCAACCTCTCCCAATAGCTCAAACACTCGAGTCCTGGCAACATCCTCGTATACTTCTCTGTACCCTTTCCACCTTGACAATGTCATTCCTGTAACATGGTGCTGAGAACGGAACACAATGCTCCTCACTAATGTCTTATATAACTGCAACACGGCCTCCCAACTTCTATACTGAATTCTCGTACTGATTAAAGCCAATGTACCATCATCTTTTTTGTCCACCCTATCTACCTCTGATGCCACCTTCAAGGAAATATGTTGCTGCATTCTGGATCCCTCTGCTAGAAAAACATACCCCTGAACCCTACCGTTCACAGTGTAAGTCCTGGCCATGTTGGACTTCCCACAATGCAAAATCTTGCATTTCTCTGTATTAAATTCCCCTCAACCATTCTTTAGCCTACCTCGCCAACCGATCAAGATAATGCTGCAGTTTTTGACATCCATCCTCTCCATCTGCAGTACCACCCACGTTTGTATCATCTGCATACATGCTAATCGTGCCATGTACGTCTCACCCAAATCATTGCTATAGATGACAAGCAGCAATTGTTTCAGCACCGAACACCATTAGTCACGGGCCTCCAGTTCGAGAACAATCCTCCACCATCACCCTCTGCTTCCTTCCATGAAGCTGTTCATTCCGGTTCTAGACTTATCCCCCCTCCCCAGTCTGGTTTAGTCAAACAGTAAGTCAAACTCTGTTGCAAAACCTTACTTTATTGAAGAACAAACTGCAGGGACGGTTTCCGATCCACTCACGCAAGCCAAGAATATTTCGTGCACACAGAACAGAAGTCACAATCAACCGACCTACCCCAAAGAATTATTCATCCTCTTATACCCGTCCGAACTAAGGGCGTGACATTACATGGAGGAGGCAACCCCTACAAGCCAATCACCGATACCGGTTGCAAAACACATTGAATGACAACTCTTTGGCCCAATCATATAACAGTACATAACATAGTTTCAACACATAGCACTTAGGGAAAAACACTTCCATTAAGTAAAGAAACATTATCGCCAGATAAGGAAACATCTTTAGGTACACAAAAATGTTGGAGAAACTCAGCGGGTACAGCAGCATCTATGGAGCGAAGGAAATAGGTAACGTTTCGTGCCGAAACACTTCTTCAGACTGATAGGGGGTGGAAAGATCTTTAGTGAGGCCACTCTCCTAAATCAATCACAAGTGACGGCAGTAAGGTACTGCAACATAGTCTGCAACATAGTTGAGACATAACATTCCCCCCAACCAATTCCAAGCATGCTTTTGCAGCAGTGCATAGCTCATTATACATAATCCCATATATATTAACAACTTGCAGGCCATCTGAACAGAAACCTCTCTGCAACCCCTCCCCAGGCTTCAGATTCTCCGGAGCCAACTCTGCAGCTTTCTGAAAAAGATGTTAAACAGGTGTTACTGATCTTTTAAACAGACATCCTCCATTTTCCCAAGTACCCACAATTTCTGATATTAACATTCCCCCCTTTTATCATATATTATAACTAACAAGGTAAGATGACAACTGTTCTCGTTATTAAATTCGACAATGATAGTGATGTGGTTGTATCAGAACTCCAAGTAACTTCCCGAGTTTTCATGGGCACAGCTTCGAAAATTCCTGACTGATGAGCCTCCACTTCCCGAGTTTACCTGGTTATGGATTCCCTTGATCCACCACGTCAGCTCGATGTGTTTCATGTTCCTATGCTAAGAAATTCCTTGAAGAAAATAAGTTAGCAGCTCAAATTCTTCCACTAATAACTTTTGTAAGTTATTGGGGCAAATCCTCCAACATTATGGAAGAACTCGGGGATAATGCCCTGGATATTTTTAAAATGGACATGCTGGCTGCAAAAGACCCCCCCAAGGGCTCACAAAGGCACAACAAGTTCAAAGCCTGTCTGTGGGCCTGGGCAGCCACATGACTATGCGAGTGGTGAGAACAGGAAAGGCCGGGACAGAGATAACGAGATTATCTTGGAAAGACAAAGGAAGGAACCGAGCCCAGCAGACTGGGGTGAATAGCCCAGCAGCAAGACAATCACCATCGTAAATGGCCCATCCATCGGGATAATGGGAGCCCATCCAGGTGATGGGATAACGTTTGGCCGAGGCATCGTGACATCAGCAAATCCATTATCATCGGAAGCCTATTGTTCATGCCAGATCGAAACTGGCAGTCATTGAAATACTCTTTTGTCCAGAGGATCACCTGGGAGTTTTCAAGGGAGAAACTCTCGGGTATAAAAAGGAGCAGGCAAGCAAGGGGGGTGCCTCTTTTTTCTGCTCTGTTGGACGACTCCTGACCCTGCATCGATCTAGCTGTAAGTACCCCAGACGACCTGGTGTAGTTCCCGAAATATGATAGAGGTTGAGAGAAGAAGGGGAAACGTGCTGTATTTGTAAAATTGTGTAAAGTAAGTTTCTACGACATGCCCGATAATTTTCTTTCCATAGTCTTAGTTTAAAGCACACGTTTAGGCACGTATTATGTAGTATTGATTAGATTCGATTTTTCATTTGTTTAATAAAGAGTGTAAATTTTTGACTCGCTTTGAGTCCGTGTTGGTTTCTGTTTTCTCTCATCAGCACGCTCTGGTCAAATCAACCTTTTTTTTAAATCATATCCCACCATAAATCCGAGGCTAGAATCTAGGGGAATCCGGGCGCCTCGAAACGCCCACTCTCACTTTTTTTGTATTCTCTCTCTTGGGAACCGCTCGAGTGGAGTGGTGGCCGGGGTGGCCGTTTGACTCACCGACAAGGGAGAGAATCACTCGGGCAGTTGGGCCCGAAGTGGAGCACAGGAAACGAAACCTCTACAGAATGGCGACCATGGCAGGACCTCGGTTGTTTGGGATATGTGACTTGCCAGAGGGGGTGAGAGAACGTAGCGAGATGGAGGAGAGAATCTCCTCTTATCTGTTTAAAAAGATCAATCTCACCAAACAATGGGTGGTAGCACTTTTGACAGCACAGCAGCCCGCAGCAGCTGCAGCAGAATGGACGGAAATCAAAGGTTATAATAAAGGGCAGGAAAAGGCAGTTTGGCTATCGTGCCTATCACAGCAGGTAGCGAAATTGGAGAGACGGGTAGAGAGTCTAGAAGAGCAACTGAGAAAAGCTAGGGCCAGCGCTGAGGAAAGCGCTAGAGAAGGGGAAGGGTTATATGAGGAACTTAGTGAAGGCAGGCAGTGTATCTTGCAGCTATTGAGTCCCACAGAAATGCCCAGGAATTCCTCCAATGCCAGGCGGTAGAGGCAAAGGAGAGGGAACGGAACGCCCAGGAACTCCTGTCTCCGAGTACACAGAGGTGCAGAGAGCGGGGGGGAAAGTTCCAAGATATCCAAGCAGCATACAGGGTGGCCCGTAGCGAGCTAGGGGATTGTGATCACGGGCCTTGCCAGGCAAGGCTAGCGCAGCTGGAGGAGACTCTGTCCAAGACTAGGGGACGGGTTAACCTGGTAGGACCAGGGGGCTCCCCCGGGGGCAGAGGGCTTCCCTCAGCAAATGATTCCCCAGGGGCAAAGGGGAATAGACCGCCTCCTGAAGCGCCGGGAATAGGTCCGGGTCGGCAGGTGGGGTTCCGGTTGTCCGGGGAGGGACAGGCCCAAGGAGGGGCGGGAGAGCACCCTCAGTTAGCGGCGTCTCCGCCATGTGAAGCACACCACGAGGTGGTGGGGTTACCGATCATGGTGGGAGAGCAGGGGGTAAAGAGTCAACAGCCCCTGGTAGGGCAGATGTGCCTGGTACGACTAAGGAAATATGGTCCCCCGGAAGGGCAGGCAGATAGGGGGGCCATAGAGAGTGATATCATCATTCCCCATGGGACACACGTGCTGAGGGGGACGGTGGCTCACGTTCCCAGGTTAACCAGGGCGGAGACCCGTCATCGCATTTTATGGAGGTGCAGCAGGCAGCCGACATAAACGATTTCGATGAGGTTCAATGGGTAAAGCTATTACTGATGACCCTGGATTCCTACCTATGCAAGGCGGTGACCTCCACGGAAGTGGGAAGACCTGGAATATGGGTAGCGGCACAGACGGCGGTTCTGGAGGCCATGGGGTTGAATCAGGCGAGTCCTTTCGCCAGGGTGGGGGAGACGAAGCAGCAGGTAGCTGGGTCCCCGGACATGTTCGCAGACAGACTGTGGGCAGTGTATGAGGGAGCGTGTGGGACGCCTTTAGATAGGCGGAATTTAGATGAGAGAACAGCCCACTGACTAAAGACTCTGGTAGCGAATTGTCTCTCGCGAGTTAGGGCAAAGGCCGAGCACTGGTTCGACCCAGCTGACCCAAATCTTATCGAGGCGGAGGTGATAAGGAAGCTCACCCTTTCGTATCGCAACGGGGAGAGAAGTGAGGAGAAGCCCTGTAAGGGCAAGGTGCACGAAATAGTACCGGCACCCCCCAAAAGGAGGGAGTGGAAACAGGAAGGCCGCCGAACCTCTTCCGAGATGAGACCACGTGGGGGCTACGGGTGTGGGAATCACGGGCACTACAAGAGGGAGTGCAGAAACCCAAGTAGAGCAGTGGAGGATAGGACCCCGGTAACAGCCGACCCAGCCGCGGAGGTGGGAGCGGCAGTGCCGGGAACAATGGATGTAAAAGATCTATTGGCCTAATAGCAGTCCAAGGCGGGAGGGTCCGGAGAGGTAGACATGGCAACAGGCCAGGGCGCGCCCGTATCCGCCCCCCTGCACCTTTATGACTGCCAGCAAAACAGCCCACATTCCTATGCCCGTTAGAATATGGCCCATGTGGGAGACCCTGGGTCAAGATGGAGGTCCAGGATGTGGTCGGGAGTTACCTGCTGGACACAGGTGCTTCCAGTACCATTGTCCACATGGACAATCCCCGTACACCCCCTCTATCTAGTGGGGCGCCCTATAGTCTTGTCGGTTTTACGGGAAACGAGAAGACGGTTTTTTTCTCTGTTCCCTTATCCATTCGATTAGGAGCACTCCAGGCGCAGTGGATGTGCGTCATGATGAGTTGGGAGCAGGAGGGATAGGGGATACTAGGCGCCGACTTTATAGTGGCCCACTAAAGAGAGAGAGAAGGAGGTAATGGTCATCGAGAGGGCACCAGAGAGAAGGGCTCTGTGTGTCGTGAAGCCCAGAGAAGGGTACGATGTAGATGCCCTAGTGAGGCAGACCCAGACAGAGTATCGAGGCCATGTTAAGAGCAATCTGGCCGCATTCGCTACTCACAAGCACGACTGTGGAAGGGTCACAGGAACAGAGGTCAGGATAGACGGGGATCCCATGTCCCGACCGCAGAAACAGTATAGTTTTCCCAGAGAAGCGGAGGCTGACATAGAAGTCGCCCTGAGTTCACTGGTTAAGCAAGGCGTTTTGAGGCCCATAGACACCCACGTGAACTCTCCGCTCTGGCCCGTACGGAAGCCAGACAATTCCTGGAGGGCCACTGTAGATTATAGGGTCCTGAATTAGAACATTCCGGCTTGCGCACCAACTGTGGCAGCCGTAGCAGGCCTATTAGGCGAAATTCCGGCGTCTGCATCTGTATTTACGGTGCTAGACATCTCGAACGGTTTCTGATCAATCCCGGTCAGGAAGGAAGACCAGTACAAATTTGCTTTCACATTCAAGGGGCAGCAGTACACGTGGAACTGTCTTCCTCAAGGGTTCCACACTAGCCCCAGCATTTTCCACCAATGTATGGCGGAATGTTTAAAGGAATTCAGTGAGCCCCACAAGGTCGTCCAGTATGTGGACGATATTTTGCCATTCACGGACACCAGTGAGGAACATGGGTCCCTAGTAAACGAACTGCTGGAGCTGCTCTGTAAGAGCGGTTTAAAAGTAAATCCCAAGAAGGCACAGATAGGGTTACAAGAGGTAAAGTTCTTGGGACTGACCCTTAGGGCCGGAGAAAGGGGTATCGATACAGCAAGAAGGCAGGCAGTGCAGGAACTCCCAGTCCCAACGGATGTGGGGGGGGGGGTCATTTCTGGGAGTCACGGGCTACTGCCGAGACTTTATAGAGGACTATGCCGCGACCGCAGCATCTCTGCTCCGGCTGCTACGCAAAGGGGTAGAGTAGGAGTGGGATGAGCAGTGCGAGTAGGCATTCGTCCATTTGAAGCGGGACCTGCAAAAGGACCCAGGTCTGGGAGCCATCGACTACAGGGAGGAATTTTTCCTGGAGGTAGCCGCAAGCAGCGATGGCCTGAGCGCAGTGCTCCTCCAAGAACGGCACGGCAAGTTAAGGCCAGTGGTGTATTCCTCCAGTCCTCACAGAGGTAGAAAGGTCCTATTCAAACTGTGAGCGGCACCTGCTAGCCACATACTGGGCAGTGAAGAAGGTACAGGTCTTCATAAGAATGTCCCCCATAACCCTCCTGACCCACCATACCCCAACCCAGATGCTGCTGGACGGTCGGATTAAGGATGGGACCGTAAGCAGTGCGAGGATCACTCCCTGGACCCTTCTCCTTTCCCAAATAGCCTTACGGGTTGAGGGTCTATGCGAGCGCAAGCTCACAGCCAATTTGGTGTACCCAGGGGAGCCACACCATTGCTCGGTGGAAGGGGTATAGGAGGTGGACTTTGGACTTAGAGAAGGGTTACATCTCACGGGTAGGGAAATATACGTGGACGGGTCCAGTATCGTGTCCGAGGGCATAAGGCTCACGGGCTGTGGGATCTGTGACACTGAGGCGGAGATAGCCCTAGCCCTTAAACTCCCACATTCGTTAAGCGCCCGGCAGTCCGAGCTGGCGGCAGTAATGTACGTTGTGAACCATCCCGAGCGTTTCTCCACTCCATACACCATATGTTCGGACAGCATGTTCACATGCAATTCCTGCACGGAATATCTGGCCATCTGGTCCCGCCGAGGGTACACCTCATCGGACGGGAAGTCCCTGACCACTGAACCATATTAGAGAGGATTGTAGCAGCCGTAGGGAAGGGCGGGGATAGATATATCCATAAGGTGAAGGCCTATTCCAAAACGGAACCACGGGGCGAGGGAAATCAGAGGGCGGATCGCTTGGCCAGAGAAGGAGCCAGGAGTGGGAAGCATGGGGCCCCTACGAGGAAGGACAGGTAGCTGCAGCCAGGGAGCAGCCTCGAGAAAAGGGGAGTGCGGGAGTGGTTTTGGCCCCGGACCTGACCACGGTCCAGGCACAAGACCCCATTTTAAAGGCTGCCTCAGCAGCCATTTGCAGGCAGGGGAAGATAGAGGGACCGTATGGGGGTAAAGACATGTCAGTAAAGGAAGGCATGTTATTCAAGGGAGATAAGTGGGAAGTGCCTTTCCTGTACAGAAGGGAATTTTTAAAACTAGCCCGTGAGGGTCCAGGGGTAGGTCACCCCGGGCCAGAGACCACATGGCAGCGAGTAGAGATGGCAGGATGGTGGCCAGGGCTCAGGGGAGACGTTCGCGACTTTTGCGCGAGCTGACTGGTTTGCGCAGCAAATAACACAGAACCCCAGAAAAGGAAGGTTTCTATGGGACACATCAGGAGGGTGGAGGGGGCCATGGTAGTCGATTCAAGTCGACTACATCGGACCCCTTCCAACCGCTCAAGGGGGTTACAAGTTCTGCTTAGTCCTTGCGGATGTGTTCTCAAAATGGGTAGAGGCCTTCCCTTGCAGAGCAGGCCACCGCTGTGGGTACGGCAAAAATCCTGGTTAGGGAGGTGTTCACCAAGTGGGGACTTCCACAGTTCGTGGAGTCAGATCAGGGGAGCCATTTCGCGGGACAGGTCATGCAGTCAACCCTTAGAATACTGGGCATCAAGGCCAAGTGGCATGTGGCCTACCATCCCCAGTCCTCAGTTCCGGTAGAGCGGTTGAACCGGACAATAAAGGAAAGGATAAGGAAAGAAACAGGGGACTCACCCAAACGGTGGGTGGAGGTTTTTCCGCTGGTCCTTATGGGGATTCGGGTCAGCCAGTCCAGGAGTACGGGGTACTCTCCCCATGAGCTTCTGACAGGCCGGGTCATGAGAACGCCCATGCACGTTATGGTCCCAGCCCTAACAGAGGGACAGCTCAGGGAAGTGAACCGGGACAAGTTTGCCAAGAGGCTATTTGAACAACTTAGGCAGGTTCACTGGCAGGCAGCCAGAAGCATGGGGGCCGAGCACCAAAGAAATAAGCAACTGCTGGAGCCTCGCAGGCATTGCGAGTGGGCAGTGGGGGACCAGTTAATGGTCAGGAGATATTCTAGGGTTGGGGTGTTCGAACCCTTGTATGCTGGCCCATACAACATAGTGGACAAGGCCAGTCCCATGGTGTATGCCCTTCACCTTCCCCGTAGAGTCAAATGGTTCCACATCAACCAGTGTAAATTGTTCGACCACACAAGGGCAGGGAAAAGTAAGAAAGGGGTACATGTCAGGGAACAGGATCAAGAACAGACCCGGGTTGATGTGGAAACCGTAGGGGATCCAGGCGATCCCACAGGTAGTCAGGCTGAAGTAGCCTGCTCTGTCCCAGGGCGTGGACTGGAAGCAGCGGGGAAGGATGCTGACTCCAGCCCTCCGCAGGCAGGTACCGTAGACTGCCTAAGAGAGACAGAACTAGCAGAAGCAGAGGAGATGGAGGTATCGCCTCTGGTGTGGGAACCCCCGGTCAGACGTAGGAGTAAAATGGTCACTAAACCCCCAGTGAGGTAGCTCCCATCCCTAATTAAACCTAGGACTAGGGCCGGCCACAGGAGGCCGGGGAGGAGAGTGGCCGAAACAGGGCACTACGGAGTGCGGCTGGAGGGAGCCCAGTCTCCGCAGGGAACGTAGGGGTATCTCGATACCCCATAGTGCAAAGGGGGGTGAGGGGCAGTCAGTCCCCTCGACAGGAGGCGTTCTGGCCTGCACGGGTGGGCCCACCATAGGGTTGACCCCAGCGTGACGGGGACCAGTTATGAGTTGGCCACCCAGAGACGGGTGGCGTTGTATATAGCATTGGTTTCTGTGTGAGTAGATGTAGTTAGCGTTTGGTAATAAGATATAGGGTTTTGTATAGATACAGGGGAGTACAGGGACGGACAGTACGGGAACGTCGGCTGCATCGAAGGGAGGGGCTGTGGAAAAGTAGACCACAACAGACAAAGACAGAACACCGAATGCCATTATTAGGACGGTAGCCGCTACCGTCGGCCGGGTGGCCACTCTTCCTTGGGTGTGATTGAGTGCAGGGAGGCGGATAGCGATGTGGAGGCAAGGAGGTGTTTTGCTTTGTTTTCCTGAAGGGTAGCCCCGCTGTATTGATGATGGCAACAATGTGCCTCCGGATGTGCGTGGCGCGTCGCGGGGACACGGAGGAGCCCATCGTATACGGGTGCTCTGGGGGCAGAGCACCCCTCGTGTGTACTGCGCAAGGAAACCCGGTAGCGGATAGCCAGGCCGGATACTCCCATGAGGGGAGATGGCCTGGGTGGCTGCGGTCGAACTCGACCAGGTTATCCAGCCACAGGAGCTTCGCCCACGGGGAAGCATCCGTACCCTGTGCCGAGATACAGGTGGCTACCGACCGGGTTAGGTTGACTGAGGGCAGGCGAGTGTGTTTAACCTGTAAGGGCGACGTTCCTTTGGGAAGATGGTGGTGGCTCAGGAAGCTGGGATCGGACATGAGGGATCGGTCCTCAGACTGGGAAAGACTGGACAATGATACCTACCGGACCATCACGGGGTCCCCGGGAGGGATCACTGTATGTTGGGACAAATGGTGGGCATATGACCAGGGGCTTTATTTATGTCTATGGGGGTCTGCCAAGGTGTGTCCGCTAGGGGCATCGATCACCTTCGTCAGGTGTTGGCACGAACCCGGGAACGGGATAGATTGGGACCGCAGTGGGCAGGCATGTGTGGCCCCCAGGACTGGGAGACGGTAAAAGCCACCGAACTGCTGGTTCAGGTGAAGAAGCCCCTACCCACAGCCCAACCGATCGACCCTCACAACTGTCCAACCACCACCAAAGGGTCGGAGAATGGGTTAGCGCTTGTCCCAACCAAGAAGGTACTGTACCAGGGAGTGCATTACGCTGTGGCCTCAGTAGTATTAAATTTGACTGAAGTGTGGTTCCCCGCATGGTGCCCCCGCGAGACGGAATTATTATATCAGGCCCTGTTAAAAGACATGTTCCAGAAATTCCACAACCTGGATTTCGGGGACATAGACATAGAAGAGATGTACCGCGGGGGAGGGGATTTCACTATGGGGTCCGGTAGGCAAAGCCGAGGTTAACGACGGGTTTACAGCATTTAACACAGGGACGTCCATTACTAATAGCATGGACAACGTAGAACTGGCCCAGCAGATCAATCAGTTGAAGGGCCAGTTACGAAAGGTTCTGGGGGAGGAAAATGCGGTGTTAGGATCTGGGCTGCACGAAGAGGTGGCAATGACTCTACATCTAAAAGAAATCATAGCACAATTGGAGACACATGTAAAAACGATAAACGCTTTGAATAAAGAGGACCGGAATGCGTCCGATCAGGCTGCACAGAAAGGTATGGTGCGTGGTTGTTGGGGGAGGGGAGGAGCAACCTGGAAGACCTGAGGCAAGGTCGGGTCTAGCAGCCCTAGCAGCGCTATACCCTTATAACAACACTTTGAATCCTTGTCAGCTTCGTGTGGCCTCCGAGTCCTACCCGGTACCGGTGGGTTGCGGAAGTCCAATCACACCATAATGGGAGTGGTCGTAAGAATCCCGGTGATGGGAACCTCGGCACGACCAGCTCCTCTGTACCGAGTGGAGAACGTGGGAGTTGTTCTTGGGGGGTGCATATTCGCTACTGGAAGGTCCCGCCCTATGTCATAGTGAGGGAGCAAGCTGTAACAGGCATTGACCTTTTGGGTTGTCGGAGCCGGGGAGCACAGGTAATCCTGTGTCCCCAGCACATGGGCGCCGAGGCTAGGCCTCAGTGTGGGTTCAGGACTGTTGGGGCACAGCCTATAAACTGTACCATGGAGGCGATGGCGGCAGACCATGTCCCTCCACAGGTGGCGTACATAGGCAGTGGGACGTACTTTGTCACCACAAGTACCCAGCGGTATCAGCACGGATGACAGCTGTGATGCCCGATACCGCACAGCAGCTTGTGTTTTAAACCCAGGGCAGAGGTCAATGTGGCACAGCAGCGAATAGTACCCATCCCGGAACCTTCTTCGGTTCACCTCTCCGTACGAGAAAACGTAACGGACTTATCTAACTATGTGGCCCATTTCGGGTATGATATTCCCCAGTGATGGAAAAATTAAAAGAGTTGCTGGCGGCGGTGGAGTTGTCGTACAAACACTTCTTCTCCCTGGAACAAAAGACACTGGATATCGCTAGGGAGATTGAAGAGATCAAGTCTCCAAGTTGGTGGGACATGGAGTCCTGGATCGTAGTTCCAGTATGGGTCCCCATCGTGTCCCATGTTCTGATCATCTGCCAGACGATAATTGTTGTGTATTTGCTATGTATTAATTGCAAATTAAAAAGGCGGAGGAGGATGGCCAAATTATAACAGTTGGTAATCGAGCCTCCCGACGCAGCTACAACGACACCTCGTCACTGTAAAATATCTGTACTCTATTGCAATGGTTTTCGTACATATGTTGTGTTCCCTGCATTTTCAGGGAACGGTCGTGATGGTACTGTATGGTTTGTGGGATTGATTTAAAGTAAAAGGTGTATAGTGTAAGTTAATGTGCTTCGAGGGTCTAGTTTAGCAATTAAGGAGCCTTTCGTGGTAAATAATTTCACAATCTCGACAGGAGTGTTTACAGCTCTTGAGGCTGGAGGAGTTGCCCACTAACTTTGTCAATCGATACGGTCCGTGAAAGCCTGGACGTATCGTAGGGGCATGTAAGTTATTGGGGCAAATCCTCCAAAATTATGGAAGAACTCGGGGATAATGACCTGGGCATTTTTAAAAAGGACATGCTGGCTGCAAAAGAAAACCCCCAAGGGATCACAAAGGAAGAACAAGTTCAAAGCCTGTCTGTGGGCCTGGGCAGCCACATGACTATGCGAGTGGTGAGAACAGGAAAGGCCTGGACAGGGATAACGAGATTATCTTGGAAAGACAAAGGAAGGAACCGAGCCCAGCAGACGGGGGTAAATAGCCCAGCAGCAAGACAATCACCTTCGTAAATGGCCCATCCATCTGGACAATGGGAGCCCATCCAGTTGATGGGATAACGATTAGGCCGATGCATCGTGACATCAGCAAACTTACTATTATCGGAAGCCTATTGTTCATGCAAGATCGAAACTGGCATTCATCGAAAGACCCTTTTGTCCAGAGGATCACCTGGGAGTTTTCAAGGGAGAAACTCTCGAGTATAAAAAGGAGCAGGCAAGCAAAGGAGGGGGGGGGGGGGCTGTCTTCTTTTTTCTCTGTTGGACGGCTCCTGACCCTGCATCGATCTTGCTGTAAGTACCCCAGACGACCTGGTGAAGTTCCCGAAATAGGATAGAGGTTGAGAGAAGAAGGGGAAAGGGGGTGTATTTGTGATTAAAATTGTGTAAAGTAAGTTTTTACGACATGCCCGATAATTTTCTTTCCATAGTCTTAGTTTAAAGCATAAGTTTAGTCATGTGTTATGTAGTATTGGTGAGATGCGATTTTTGATTTGTTTAATAAAGCCTGTAAATTCAAGACTCGCTTTGAGTCCGTCTTGGTTTCTGTTTACACTCATTAGCACGCTCTGGACAAATCAACCTTTTATCATATCCCACCATAATTCCGATATCTAGCACCCAGGGGAATCCGGGCGCCTCGAAACGCCCACTCTCCCTTTTTTTGTATTCTCTCTCTTGGGAACCGCTCGACTGGAGTGGTGGCCGGGGTGGCCGTTTGACCCACCGACAAGGGAGAGAATCACTCGGGCAGTTAGGCCCGAAGTGGAGCAAAGGGAACTGAACCCCTACAAAATGCAGTTTCATACCATTTCATGCAGGGTGCAAGGCCACCACATTCAAATGCAGTTTCGTACCAATTCAAGCAGGGTGATACCACCATAAAAACATCATAAAACCACATAAAACACCACACACAGTTCATAGAAACATAGAAACATAGAAAATAGGTGCAGGAGTAGGCCATTCGGCCCTTCGAGCCTGCACCGCCATTCAATATGATCATGGCTGATCATCCAACTCAGTATCCTGTACTTGCCTTCTCTCCATACCCCCTGATCCCTTTAGCCACAAGGGCCACATCTAACTCCCTCTTAAATATAGCCAATGAACTGGCCTCAACTACCTTCTGTGGCAGAGAATTGCACAGATTCACCACTCTCTGTGTGTAAATTTCTGTTCTCATCTCGGTCCTAAAATACTTCCCCCTTATCCTTAAACTGTAACCCCGTGTTCTGGACTTCCCCAACATCGGGAACAATCTTCCTGCATCTAGCCTGTCCAACCCCTTAAGAATTTTGTAAGTTTCTATAAGATCCCCCCCTCAATATTGTAAAGTCTAGCGAGTACAAGCCGAGTCTACCCACTCTCACTATCGACGGCACCACTGTCTCCCCATCTCCTCAGGCACGCAACCTTGGCGTGATCCTCGACTCAACCCTCTCCCTTGAGCCTCACATCCTCCATGTTGTCAAAACATCATTTTTTCACCTCCGCAACATTGCAAAAATCAGATCGTCTCTCACACTCCCCGCTGCTGAAAGACTCATCCATGCCTTCATCTCCTCCAGACTGGACTACTGTAACTCTCTTCTTTTCGGAATCAATTCCAGCAGCATCAAACGACTCCAACTGGTCCAAAATAAAGCCGCTCGACTCATTACCCACACCAAATCCTGGCACCACATCATCCCAGTTCTCAAAGAACTTCATTGGCTTCCCATTTCCCACCGGATCATCTACAAAATCCTGGTCCTCACCTACAAAGCCCTCAACAACCTGCCCCCCCTTATCTCATTGACCTCCTCTCCCCTACCAACCCTCACGGTCCCTCAGATCCACATCAGCTGGTCTCCTCTCCACTCCGAAATCAAACCTCTGCACTTTTGGAGGCAGAGCCTTCTCCAGGGTAGCTCCCAGGCTCTGGAATTCCCTCCCACAACCGGTCCGAAATTCTGAGTCCCTCACCATCTTCCAGTCCCGCGTCAAGACCCATCTCTTCACCCATCTCATACCCTTAGTCCCATGTTCCCCTCCCCTCTGTCTTACTGCTCTATTTTGTTTTGTTTATTCCTGACTCTCAATTGTAAAGCGACTGAGTCCTGAAAAGCGCTATATAAATAACATCTATTATTATTATTATTATGAATGTCCTGCCATCCCAGGAATCAGTCTCGTGAACCTTCTCTGTACTCCCTCTATGGCAAGAATGTCTTTCTTCACATTAGGAGACCAAAACTGTACGCAATGCTCCAGGTGTGGTCTCACCAAGGCCCTGTACAACTGCAATAGAACCTCCCTGCTCCTATACTCAAATCCTTTTGCTATGAATGCTAACATACCATTCGCTTTCTTCACTGCCTGCTGCACCTGCATGCCTACTTTCAATGACAGGTGTACCATGACACCCAGGTCTCGTTGCATCTCCCTTTTTCCTAATCGGGCACTATTCTGATAATAATCTACTTTCCTGTTCTTGCCACCAAATTGGATAACCTCACATTTATCCACATTATACTGCATCTGCCATGCATTTGAACACTCACCCAACCTATCCAAGTCACCTTGCAGCCTCCTAGCATCCTCCTCACAGCTAACACCGCCCCCCCAGCTTCGTGTCATCCGTAAACTTGGCGATGTTGCATTCAATTCCTTCGTCCAAATCATTAATATATATTGTAAATAGCTGGGGTCCCAGCACTGAGCCTTGCGGTACCCCACTAGTCAATGCTGCCATTCTGAAAAGGACCCGTTTACTCCTACTCTTTGCTTCCTGTCTGCCAGCCAGTTCTCTATCCACATCAATACTGAACCCCCAATACCGTGTGCTTCAAGTTTGCATACTAATTCTTACTTGGGACTTTGTCGAAAGCCTTCTGAAAGTCCAGATATAACACATCCACTGGTTCTCCCTTATCCACTCTACTAGTTACATCCTCGAAAAATTCTATAAGATTCGTCAGACATGATATACCTTTCATAAATCCATGCTGACTTTGTCCAATGAAGTCACCACTTTCCAAATGTGCTGCTATCCCCTTTAGTAACTGACTCTAGCATTTTCCCCACTACCGATGTTAGACTAACTGGTCTGTAATTCCATGTTTTTCTCTCTCCCTCCCTTTTTAAAAAGTGGGGTTACATTACTATCCTCCAATCCTCAGGAACTACTCCAGAATCTAAAGAGTTTGGAAAAATTATCACTAATGCATCCACTATTTCTGGGGCTACTTCCTTAAGCACTCTGGGATGAAGCCTATCTGGCCCTGGGGATGTGTGGGGAAGGGTGGTTGTGGGGGAAGGGGGTGGTTGGGGAAGTGGTGGTGTGGTGGGGAGGGGGAAGGGGGTGTGTGGGAAGGGGGGGAGTTGTCGCATCAGACGCATCTCGCACTGTGCTCACCCAGATTTGGGCCTCATGCAGCAGCTGCCGGTCCCACTCCGACGTCACTCAGAGGCTTCCGGTTCAATTTAGGAGCTCCCGTCTCGTCGTGCTGGTCGCCGCAAAAGCAGCCCGCACGCTGCTCGCTGCTCGTGTCTCTCGGCCCGCTCGCTGCGCTCTTGTCGCATGCTGCTCACGGACGCAGCCCCGTCTCCGGGACGTTCTTCTCCGCGGGTGCCGGAAGAGGCGTTACCGTCATGGTGAATGACAGGCGAGAAGACCAATTGCTAATCTCACGATTTTTCAAACCTTCAACCGAATGGAACAAAACTTGGTGCACTTGGAGCAGAGGAGAACGGTGAGTAAGGCGGTGAAAAAATCCTAGCGATATACGTTACAGTTTTTGCACAAATAAAAAAAAACGCAAACCGGAAGAGGACAAGATGAGAGTTTTAGTAATAGTATATATAAATAATATAATATAAAATAGATAGAAGATAGAAAATGTTTCCATAAGATCCCCTGTCATCCTTCTAAATTCAAGTGAATACAAGCCCAGTCGTTCCGATCTTTCATCACATGACATTCCCGCCATCCCGGTAATTAACCTTGTGAACCTATGCTGCAATCCCTCGATAGCAAGAATATAATTCCTCAAATTAGGAGACCAAAACTGCACACAATACTCCAGGTGTGGTCTCACCAAGGCCATGTACGACTGCAGAAGGACCTCTTTGCTCCTATACTCAACTCTTCTCGTTATGAAATCATAATACCAACAGCTTTCTTCGCTGCCTTTACTTTCAGTGACTGATGTACTAGGACACACAGGTCACGTTGTTCAGATAATAATCTACCTTCCTGTTTTTGCTACAAGAGTGGATAACCTCACATTTATCCACATTATATTGCATCTGCCAAACATCTGCCCACCCACCCAACCTGTCCAAGTCACCCTGCATCCTCATAGCATCCTCTTCACAGTTCACATTGCCACCCAGCTTTGTGTCATCTGCAAATTTGCTGATGTTACTTTTAATTCCCTCGTCTATATCGTTAATGTATGTGGTAAATAGCTGCGGTCCCAGCGGCTTGCGGGAGCCTTGCGGGAACCCACTAGTCATTGCATGCCATTCTGAAAGGGACACGTGAATCCCGACTCGTTGTTTCCTGTCTACCAACCAATTGTCTATCCATGTCAATACTCTACCCCTAATACCATGTGCTCTAATGTTGCCCACTAATCTCCTGTGTGGGACCTTATCAAAGGTTTTCTTAAAGTCCAGGTGCACTACATCCACTGGCTCTCCCTTGTCCATTTTCACTTGTTACATCGTCCAAAAATTCCAGAAGATTTGTCAAGTATGATTTCCCCTTCGTAAATCCATGTTGACTCATACCGGTCCTGATCCTCCCTCATGCGTTCATTGTCCCGTGCATTCAACGTCAATACCAACACTTCCGATTTTACCTTCTCTCTCTCAAATTGCAGGTTAAAACGTATCATATTATGGTCACTACCTCCTAATAGACCCTTTACCTTGTGTTCCCTTATGAAATCCGGTTCACTGCACAACAATACATTCAGAATTTCCTTCTCGCTGGTAGGCTCCAGTGCAAGCTGCTCTATGAATCCATCTCGGAGGCACTCTACAAACTCCTTTTCTTGGGGTCCAGTACCAACGTGATTTTCCCAGTCTACCTGCATGTTAAAACGTCCCATAACCACCGTGTCATTACCTTTGTTAAATTATAATTTAAACTCCTGATGCAACTTGCACCCTTCTCTAGACTACAGTTTGGAGACTTGCAGAAGTCCATTAGGGTATATTTACACTTACAATTTCTCAGTTCTATTCACAATGACCAATTCTAATTCTATGTGACCCATCTGAAGGGACAACATTTCATAGTTTACCAACAGACCCACCCCACCGCTTCTGCCCCATTGTCTGTCTTTTCGATAGGACGTATACCCCTGAATATTCAGTTCCCAGCCTAGATCCTCGCAGTCATGTCTCTATAATTAAATATAAAATAGACAATAGACATTAGGTGCAGGAGTACGCCATTCAACCCTTCGAGTCAGGACCGCCATTCACTGTGATCATGGCTAATCCTCCACAATCAGTACCTCGTTTCTGCCTTCACCCTATATCCCTTGATCCCACAACATCGTACTTACCAATTTCTAACTGAGCCTCAAGCTCATCCTCTTTATTTCTTATAATTCGCGCATTCATATATAACACTTCTACTTCGGTATTCACCACCCCTCGCACATTGGGTCCTATTTCACCTGACCTTACTCTCTTATCCCTTCTTGAACTTTCCGTCCCATTTACGGCTGTCTTTCGTAAGGTATTAAACACTACAACCTCCAAATAAGCTCTGAACTGCATATATAGTAAACGAGTGATACAGTGTAGAAACAGGCCCTTCAGCCCAACTTGGCCACACCGGCCAACATGTCCCACCTACACTAGTCCCACCTGCCTACGTTTGGCCCATATCCCTCCAAACCTGTCCTATTCATGTACCTGTCTAACTGCTTCTTAAACGTTGGGATAGTCCCTGCCTCAACTACCTCCTCCGGCATCTCGTTCCATACACCCACCACCCTTTGTGTGAAAAAGTTACTCCTCAGATTTCTATTAAATCTTTCCCCCTTCAACTTGAACCTATGTCCTCTGGTCCTCGATTCCCCTACTCTGGGCAAGAGACTTTGTGCACCTACCCGATCTATTTTCTCTTGTGATTTTATACAGCGGAGTGTAATCGAGAACCAGAAAACATAAGGGGGAGAAATTCAATGGAAACCTGAGGGGTAACTTTTATATTCAAAGGGTTATGAATATATTAAATGTGCTTCCGTAGGAAGTCGTGGAGCCAGGTACTATCATAAAGTTTATGAGACATTTGGACAAGTACAGATAGGATAGGTTTAAATCGTTATGGGGCAATCGCAGGCAGGTGGCCACTGGTGTAGATGGGACATGTTTGTCGGTTTGAACATGTTGGGCCGAAGGGCCTGATTCCACGCTCTACGACGATATGACTATCACACTATGAGTCTATGACAATGGCCAGGTATACCTGAACATATCCCTTTCTCATGTGGGTCAAGACTTTAATTATACTATTCTTAAATGTCCTGTTAATTCCCTCCGCTAATCAAGAACGCTGTGGGTGGTGGTGAATGTGAAGTTGCCGTTTCAGCCAAACAAGAGACAAGCTTCCGTCCCCTGCAAAATTCATTCCTCGGTTGGAGTCTAAATGAAGAGGGACTCCCCCATCCCGGTAATGTTTATTTTTCTAGGATCCATGGCACGTTTTCAACTAGGCTACTGCATGGGAATGCCTCCACCCAGCGGATAAAGTGTTCAAAATTTACGAAACAGCACCTTTAATTTAGAGACAAGGGCAAGGTCCAGTGAAATTTACCTGCATATATATGTAAACAGGCAATGCACACTCGCCCATCTGCACATCAACTGTTGGATACTGCCATGAACTTACCTGCTTCTAGGAGCCGCACTGTATTATGGAGAGGTTGTAAAATTATGGTCCCACTCAGTGTGATGGCTTCTAAGACTTATAACGGCATGTGACGCAGGCGAGAGCTTGAGCACATCAATGCACCCCAGCCACCACAGGACATTACTCAGTTGAACAGTATGCAACTGGCCTCATTGCGTCCATGGTTTTATGTTACTTTTGACGTAGAGCAACTTTATTCAATATTACAGCACAAATGGAAGGGTTTCGGCAGATTTGTGAGCCCAGAGCTTGAGATTTTATCGGGCGTATTTGATATTTGTAAATTCCCAAGTGTGCTCTCGCCATAGTGCGCTGAATTCGCGTTTCGTTCACCCTGGAGAGACCCTGCGGAGGTTTTGCCAATTCAAATTAACTTTCCACAGAATTGTTCCCGTAATTAAATATACCCAATACTGTTTTATACATTTCTCTGTTATCAATTGGGGCAGGTTCAGATTACCGTGTTTTATTTCCTTACTGTTAAATGATCCACTTGCAAATCACTTAAATACTATCCCAACATTGCCTACCACACGGTACATACAATATATTCCACTCGCTGCTTGTCTGAAATGGAGAATAGTGTGTCTACTATTGCCATGCGCTGATGGGCACATAGTGCACAACTCATAAATCACTTATCCTTGGGATTAGTTGCTGTCCAGGCTCTTTCAATTTATCTTTTTTTATATAAGAATAATTACCTTAAAAGCATTTTGGATCGGACGAAATCGACACGCGTTGTATATTGCATGGACCCGCATTTGGTTCTCACCTGACACATGCTGAATTTCAAGCACAATAAATAATTGCATTCTTGGAGAGAGGAAACCTGCCTGTTTATTTACATTTAACAATACAAACACCGGGAATACATCAAAGCAAGCTTTTCCAAGAGAACTCAAACTGAAAATCAGTAATTAAAGTTCTTGACCAAAATAATTACACTCTTTGGAAATGCATTGTTGTTAACAAAAAACATATCTATGAAACACCAATTCCGAAATAATCGATTTCAAATTCCTAGTGTATGCTAATTACAATATTCGTAAATACCAATTTATTTATGTAATTTTTAGTTTATGGTTTAGAGATGCAGCGCGGAAACAGGCCGTTCGGCCCTCCGAGTCCGCACCGATCAGCGATCCTTGCACATTAACACTATCCTACCCACAATTGTGTGACTGATCTGTCGTCGAATCTAGCTTTACGTTGTGCCCTGTCGCCCTTGTAATCATTGTTCAGATCGGGAGATCACCAAACAAATCTTCGTCAAGACGCGGTGCGATTCCGACACATATCCGTTTATTCAAGGACTGAACAGTACATTTTGGGAAACACTTTGAATGGATTCAAAACGTTGACTTTACTGACATTTTTTTCTACAGATTTTTTGATAGCTCACGACACAATGGTTATATGAAGATTTCATGTTCTTGAAATATGTCATCAGTGATCAAAGTTTCCTTGTAGTCTTTTATTCTTGTTTTAGATCTGTCGGGGTTACCTCTAACATTCTGTTTCCTGATTCACCCGAATATCTGGCAAATGCGTGTCATAAAGCGACACCACTTTTCTCATGATCAGCCCTATGTTTCGGTTTACTCCAGCCAAATAGACCTAGTAATCTAAACATTTCCTAAAATTGTTTATATATTTTCCGAATTGACTTTTTAGTTACAGTACGTTCACACGTATGACTATTTCCCCCACCTTTCTTCTCTCCTTCATGTTCATCGATTGCTGCTCCGAGTTCAACATCGGCATCCCATCCGAACCTACTCATGTGAACAAGCTCAGGGAACTATCTTTGTGCCTACCCCTATGCAACTGGATTCTGTACCACCTCATCAACAGACGACCATTAGTTCGAATTGACAACATGTTCACATGCGCCTTTACTAACCTCATCCACTGCATCCAGTGTTCCACATGTGGGCTCCTATAAGTCGCCGAGACCAAGTTTAGACACACGACCGTTATGCTGAACACATACGTTCGATCTGTCAAGGCCTACTGGATCTTCCAGTGGTTAACCATTTTAACTCTCCTTCCCATTACCACACCATTCATTTCTGTCTTGAGCCTCCTCAATTAACAATATAATGTTCACTCAATAATCTGAACATTTGTAAAACGCAAATGACTCCATGCTCTATGACTCTCTGTCAGTGAATGTATGTCATCACATCTCCACATAAAATCTTACCACTCAAACTCTCTTGTCCAGCAAAGTCGCCACACTTTCTTTTTCTCCGATTTGTTCTTTTCGTTCTATAACTTACGATCACCTGACAACAATATTGGACCGACTATGACCATGGCCGGTAAGATTATATTTAATCATCCAATTAGGAACCACTTTGTTGGAGGGCTCATAATTTTGATATGTCAAGGCTTACTGAATCTTCCATTGGCTAACCATTTTCACTCCCCTTCCCATTACCACACCATACATTTCAGAGTGAGGCCACGCGCAGGTGAGGCAGCAGCACCTCATATTTTGTTTTACTTCAACCCAGCGGTAAAACATCCCCCCTCCTCCATTAAAAGTCGGTCAACCAGTTTGCAGCACAACGATGTGTCCCTCTTGGGATTACACAGTCACTAGTCTTGGCCTTTCAAGGAAACACCCTGATTGAGGTAATCTGTTACTGGCCCTGGTTTGTCCTAGTCTTTGCTTGCTTTCATTGCAGCCCACCCACAATCAGACATCAGAAGGTTATTGACACGAAACGTCACCTATACATTTTCTCCGGAGATGCTGCCTAACCCGCTGCGTTACTCCTGCACTTGGTCCTCTCCTCTGCCTGATCTTGCCCGTTGACTGCGGAATTTGCACTTTCTCACGCTGACCACGTAGGTTTAGCCCGGTTGTTTTCCGGCACCTCCCATATTTCTATGATGAGGTGGAGCGCACACCCCCCTCCCCAGAGTATCCTGCTGAATTTTGAATCGCGAGGGTGGTGGGATTATGGGGGTAATAGAATATACGGAGAATGCAATCGATGTCAGATTAATGTAGGTAGCAGGTTGATGCTCGACGCGGTCTCGATGAGCGCAGAGGCTGTGAGCGTGCAGCATCTCTCAATACATCTACGATTCTAACTATTGAGTAAAACACTATCAATGTCTCAGCCTTTATCATTCTTCAGTGTTTAATTGCTCTTATCAGCGGAATAAACCGATAGATTAACACAGTCAAATACAGCTCTCGAAACTTCGTCTGTGTTACTGCACGTGTTTGTGCAACAACTGAGCAGCTGCAGCATAAATCCTATTTCCGATACAAAGGAAGGAAGGAAAAAATCTGAATATCTCAAATTCCATATTCGTCTCCATATTAAATATAATGTAAATACCGCCCATAACAAAATGAAATTCCCGGAAATAATGAACAACAATATCACCGATTTCCTTCGATTCTCCATTTCGGGATAACTGGAGCTCTTCGTACTTTTCTGATCTCGGAGTCTCCTGCGGGCTCTGCTGACCACCAAAATATGTCTGACGGTTAAAGTATTGAGCAGCAGAATCAATACCAACGGGATACAGGGGGTGAGAATATAATGAAGAAGCTCAAAGGTTGTCCAGGTAATTGAAAACTTAACACGGACATTCATGTAACAAAACCAGGGAGTATTCGACAATGTGTACCAAGATGTGTACATAAAATACCAGTAAACATTCTTTACACTGCCCAGTGCACTCACCGTGCCCAGAACCACAGCCGCTGTTTTCTCGGTGCAATATCTGTGATTCAGCTTTTGGGAACAGATGGCAACAAATCGGTCAAATGTGAAGGAGACGGTGAACCACACAGAACAGTCGGTCACCGCGTAAAGCAGGACGGCGTGGATATTGCACAGGGGGATGAACTTCACAAAATTCATTTGATGAGAAATCGGAATCTGTCTCAATATCAGGTCAAAGATAATGACCGGTAGATCCGCCGCTGCCATGGCCACCAGGTAGCTGGTAACACAGCTGGAGATACCACACTTTCCTCGACACAGTATCACAATTGTCACCAGGTTCACTGGGATGCAAAAAGAATGAACATATTTCCAGCGCACTATGTGGTTCACATGAGTTAAGCCTTGTGAACAAACACACACTACTTCGATACCGTTCAGCAGCAATTCCACCATTACATCTGTGTGATTCTGAAAACAAAGTTCAGTGTTATGGGTCTCAACGAATAAGGGTTAATAATACGTTCAATATAAACATCCGAACTTTTTGTATTATTATTGGGCAGTGCATATTAAGAATATAATTTATTGGTAGGACAGTCCTACCCAACAGACAGAATGGATAAGAATGGAGAAAGATCCCCATCTCAGATGAGGATCCGGACTTACCGGAAAAATTGAACACTTTTTATGCACGCTTTGATAATGTCACCCCGCCATCCATGCCTCCCCCCCACCTAACTCAGCACCATTCACCATCTCTGAGGAGGTGGTGAGGGCGGCCTTCAAAAATCTTAATAAAAGAAAAGCGGCAGGGCCAGACGACCTCAGCCCCGCTGCTCTTAACCACTGTGCAGCTCAGCTGGCTCCTGTGTTCACCTCCATCTTTAACACTTCCCTCAGCCAATGTAGAGTCTCGCAGTGCTTTAAGGCATCCATTACCATCCCTGTGCCCAAGTCCTCCAAGGTGAGCTGTCTGAACGATTTTAGACCTGTTGCACTAACATCAGTTGTCATGAAGGCCTTTGAGCACATAGTCCTCACCCATCTGAAAACATACACTGTCCCCATCATGGACCCTTTTCAATTTGCATACAGCGCCAACCGGTCTGTGGAGGATGCTATCAACCTAGCTCTTCACTACTCCCTACATCATTTGGAATCACCGAACACTTATGCACGCATCCTGTTTAGAGATTTTAGCTCGGCCTTTAATACTATACACCCAATTAAACTCTACAATAAACTGTTGGACATGGGCATTCACCTAGCCATGTGCCATTGGATTTTACATTTTCTTACAAACAGACAACAAAGAGTCAAGGTGGGTGAAAAACTCTCCAGCCCACTGACTATCAATACAGGAGCCCCTCAAGGGTGCGTTCTGTCACCTCAGCTCTTCTCACTTTACACCAACAACCTCACATCCCAATGCAGCTCAGTTAAAATTTTCAATTATGCAGATGACACGACAATAATTGGCCTCATCTCAGACAACAATGAATCACAATACCATCAAACAGTGGGCAGCGCAGTCAAATGGTGCGCAGAAAACAACCTCCAGCTTAACACCTCAAAAACCTTAGAAACCATCATAGATTTCAGACGCAAACAAAACCTCAAACCCGCGGTCCATGTCAACTCACATCCCATAACCTCCACGAACTTATTTAAGTTTCTGGGCACCTATATCTGCAATAATCTAAAATGGCACATCAATGCTGACCACATCATTAAGAAAGGACAACAACGCCTATACTTCCTCAGACAGCTCAAGAAGTTCAGAGTCCACAAACACCTCCTGGTACGCTTCTATCAATCCATCATTGAAAGCATCATCACCTCCTCAATCACAGTCTGGTACGGAAACACTGACAGACACTCACTACACAGAATACAGCGCATTGTCTCCAAGGCCTCTAGGATCATCAACTCTCCCCTCCCCTCAATCCATTCCATTTACCTGCAACGTACCTCAAAACGAGCAACAAAGATCATCACGGACCCCTCCCATCCAGCAAACCACCTTTTCCAGTCTCTCCCTTCAGGGAGGCGCCTTAGGGCACTTGCTACAAAATCCACCCTTTTTAAAAACAGTTTCTTCCCCTCAGCGATAAGAACACTTAATTCCCTCCAATAACTTTTTGACTTTGATGTATACAGTGTCTTGTCTATGGTTTTTGTCTGTTCTTTTGCACTATGTATTGTTGGTGAGATTTGTGATTTGTGATGTGCTTTATTATTATTGTTGTTAGTGTTAATGTGCTAAAGCAGTACCATCATGTACCGAACCCAATTACCACCAACCCTGGTCGTGTGGCAAATAAAGTTTATATTCTATTCTATTCTATTCTTCTCCTTGTAATATAGGAGCGATCCTCTTCTCCCCGATAAAACCGAACAATACAATATATAAGAATAACCCAATTATACATAATACAATAAGAATTTGGAAACAAATAACATTATCTTTAAAATTAAGAAACCTATAATTGTTAACGCGAATAGTGAATAATCCTTCATTTAATAATAATAATAATAATAATAATAATAACTTTATTTATAAAGCACTTTAAACAACCACAGTTGCCACAAAGTGCTGTACATGAGAAATCACGAACAAAAAGCTATTACAAACAATTAAAAACCATTAAAAACCGTAAAACGAAGGACTATAAAAAACACACAAAAATTAAAAGACATTAAAAGCACTATAAAACAGGGGCAATGCCTCAGCCAGTGTCGAAAGCCAAAGAATAAAAATATGTTTTTAGGGAGGATTTGAAGATGGACAGTGAGGGGGCCTGTCTGATGTGCAGCGGCAAGGTGTTCCAGAGTGCCGGAGCAGCAACAGAAAAAGCTCTATCCCCTCTGAGCTTCCGCTTAGACCTTGGTACCTCAAGGAGCAGCTGATCAGCTGACCTGAGGCACCGGGCGGGAGCATATAGGTGGAGCAGCTCAGAGAGGTAAGGCGGGGCGAGCCCATTCAAGGATTTAAAAACAAATAAAAGAATTTTGAAATGAACTCGAAAGTGCACTGGGAGCCAGTGTAGGGAGGCCAAAATTGGCGTAATGTGCTCCCTCTTTCGAGTTCCAGTCAAAAGGCGAGCGGCAGCATTTTGAACAAGCTGGAGGCGAGCCAATGAAGCTCGTGCGACTCCAGAGTAGAGTGCGTTACAGTAATCCAGCCTAGATGTAATAAAGGCATGGATTACTGTTTCAAAATGCTCCCGCTCGAGAATGGGCTTCACCTTTGCCAGCTTCCTTAGGTGAAAGAAGCTGGACTTAACCACCGCGCCTATTTGTTTGTCTAGTTTAAAATCACCGTCCATCCTAAAACCCAGGTTCAAGACGGTTGGCTTTACAGACAATGCCAGTGGACCCAAATCAACAAAGGGAGGTTCACGGCAGCCATTGGGTCCAAACAAAATCACCTCTGTCTTCTCTTCATTAAGTCCCAGAAAGTTTAAGGCCATCCAGGACTTAATGTCCTCAAGACAAGACAGAAGTGATTTTAGAGAATAATCATCTTCTTTCCTGAGTGGCATATATAACTGGCTATCATCTGCATAAAAGTGAAAGGAAATGCCATGCCTTCTTAAAATTGAGCCCAGAGGAAGTAGGTATAAGGAGAAGAGCAGGGGCCCTAAAATTGAGCCCTGTGGAACCCCATATACCAAGGGAGTGGAGGAGGATTCAAAGCCAGCAAGGCTTACACGCATGGCATCTTTTATTGATAAAACATATTAGCAATGGGAAAGAATGGGAATAAAATGGATCGGTGATAGGTATGAAATGGGAAATCTGTTATCATTCCAACAATTACAATTAAAATGTAAGCTGAAAAATAACCAATATTTTAAATATCTTCTGATCAGCGACTTCATGAAGAAATACATACAAAGACATCAAAATATAACGTTAGACCCACTGGAAGAAGCAATGAATATCAAGGCTGACTCACAGAAATTAATATCATATTTATATAATAGTATTTTAAATATAGAACTACCATCGATAGAGGCAGAGAAGATTGGGAACGAGAATTATTGTAAAAATCACGAAAGAAACATGGGAAAAGTATTTGATATATATACACAAGTGTTCGATTAATGTAAGACATAACTTAATTCAATTTCACATTTTACATAGATTATATTATTAAAAAACTAGACTGAATACATTTTATCCAAATACTTCCCCCATTTGTGATAATTATCTCAAAATGCCACTATAACACACTCTTTTGTTTCCTGCATAAAACTTTATAAATTCTGGAGCGATATCTTTGAAATATTTACAAAATTATTCAAGATAAAAATGGAGCCTAATACTGAAATGATTATATTTGGAGCGACGGAAGACGGGAACAAATTGAACACATTTCAAAATTCATTTTAAAATTATGGGTTAATAACGGGAAAAAACGTATACTTAAATTTTGGAAAAATACACCCATACCAACGCTTAAAATGTGGATTTCAAACATGTTGGACACCGCGCATCTTGAAGAAATGCGATTCCTCCTAATAGATAAATCAGACCAATTCTTAACGAGTTGGTCTCCATTTATCGACTTTTTGGAAGCATGTTAATAACGATCTCCTTAATTTCCTACTCTCTACTCTTTCTCTTTCTCTCTGCTTTTCTTATCTTCACTTGCCCTCTTTCCCCCGTTTTTCCTTTTCACACACCATATATCACACGTTTTTCTATATTTTATTATCTATTCTCTCTTTCTCTCTTTCATTATTTAAAAAAAATAAGAAGCTGTACATAACACGTAACGTCAATATATATTAGGCACCTTGGTGCCATATTACTGTACTCACTTCTAATAAAAAAAGAAAAAAAAAGAAAAGAAAAAAAAGAAACATCCGTAGCAACGACATGGTCCTTTTATGTTTAAGAAAGAACTGCAGATTCAGGAAAAATAGGAGGTAGACAGAAATGCTGGAGAAACTCAGCGGGTGAGGCAGCATCTATGGAGAGAATGAACAGGCGACGTTTCGGGTCGAGACGATTCTTCAGACCTTTTATGTTGTGTGAAAGCACGTCGATCACCACAGACGCGTGTTCTGTATCAGGCAGGAACCCGAGATTTTATTGGCGTGACTCAGATTGGCGCTTACCCGGCAGTTGGTGAGTATGGATTAACTTCCATTTTGCAATTCACCCAGATGATGCCTGTCTTTGACTTGGTAACTGAGGGGAAGGTGTGATTACTGGTATCTTTAATCTTGGTGTAGATTTTCAATTGAGGAAAGAGTGGTGTGGTATCAAATGGTCGCACACATGTGAAGTCACACATAGATCATATAGAGAGGGATCAAAGCCCGAAGTGCACACCGCATTACAACGGTGCGGTGGAACTGTCTCTTCAATGAAAGTTTTGAAAATCAGTCAATTTAACTAAACGGCAAAATTAAATTGTATCTGGAACGCAGATTTTAATTCCACGCTAACCGCAGAGATGTTCGGTTGACGCAAAGAGGAGACGGGGATAATTTCGACAGAAACATGATTGGTTAATCATTCGCATGGGGACTGCAGTTCTATACACGCTCCGCAATTCTCCTGCACTTGCTGTGATAATGTAAGTCAGGAAATCACCCAGTGAAAGGGCAGTAATACCAAACGCGCCTTAATAATCCGTCAGCAGGGCGCGATCACAGAACTGGAAATGGATATAGGGAGTTTCGAGAGACATACAGCCATTTTCTCAAATATTCAAGAACAAACGACAAATCTTCTTACTTACCGGGCACACCGAGAATAGCCAGGGTAGGGTAGTATATATTTTGGATCGCATATACGACTCTAACAATCTAATATTACATCCATCTCCTTGTCACCGTTTATCCTCCAATGACATTTAGTTTAATTCCTTATTTGATTGTGGAATGGCTCATTGGAAATGTTCCCTTATTTGAAGGAAAGGGATTATCTCCGCGGGACCGTTGGGTGTCATTAGTTCCATGTTGATCACAGTCCCCGAGCAAGCCTGAACACAGTGTTGCATAGTATTGTGAAGTAAGTACCACGTGGTTATCCAGGTGAAGCTCCACAACGCTTTATAATTGTTCGGGCACATCGGAGAAAACAAATATTCACCGCATATGTATTCTCCCTCATCGTGAATCTGCAAACCGCTCACCCTCCACACCCAGCCGATTGAACTTTCCCTATCAAAGTTAAATCTAAACCTCAATATCCACATGGAAAGTTGCGATACGATCCCTCATTTTTGTTGCATCTTTGCGTTCGCCACCTATTTTTTTACATGACAAACTACCCACATTAATGATAAGCGGCGCATTCAAGAGCGCGTTCGTGGTGATTTTTTAGCCCAGAGACGCCCACGATTCCATCATCAGCGGTTCTGCAAAATGTCCAGTCACTGATTTGACTTTATTCAACATTGATACTCGTTTACGGAGATCCATATACTTGGTCGGACTATATTGTTATAGTTAAACGTGATCTCCGTCGATATTTTGAAATAATGTTTAAAACTGACTGACTCACGAGATAATCCCATTAAGTCCCAGCCAGTAGTGACTAACATTCATAGTCACAGTGATAAAGCGTAGAAACAGGCCCTTCGGCCCAACTTGCCCACAACGGCCAACATGTCCCCGCTACACGTCCTACCTGTGCGAAATCTGTCCTGTCCACGTACCTTTCTAAATGCTTGTTAAACGTCGGGATGGTCCATGCCTCAACTACCTCCTATGGCAGGTTATCCAATACAGCTACCTTTTGTGTGAAAGATGGTACCCTTTAGATTTATATTAAATCGTTTTCCCTTCATTCACCCACTCTGGGAAAGATACTTTGTGCAACTATACTATCTATTCCTCATGATTTTATACATCTCAATAAGAAACCCCCTCATCCTCCTGCGCTCCAATGAAGAGTCTCATCCTACTCAACCTCTCCCTATAGCGCACACCCTCTAGTCCTGGCAACATTCTTGTCAATCTTCTCTATACACTTTCCAGCTTGGCAACATATTTCCCATAACATGATGGCCAAAACTTAACAAATACTCTAAATGCTGCCTCACCCACGACTTATACAACTGCAACATGACCTCCCAACTTCTATAATTAATAATCTGACTGATGAAGGCCAATGTGCCAAACACCTTTTCGACCACCTTATCTACCTGCGACTGCACCTGCAGGAAACTTCAGGAACCACGCACCTGCACTCCTAGATCCCACGACTCTTCAACCCTCCCCAGAGATCTACCATTCACTTCCCACAATGCAACACTTCAAATTTCTCTGTATTAAATACCATCAACCATTCCTCAGCCCACCTGGCCAATCGATCAAGACAATCGGAATTTGCTGGCTTTACCTTGCACGAAAAGTTATTCCCTTATCATGTATCTATACACTGTAAATGGATCGATTATAATCATGTATTGTTCCTCTACTGACTGGTTAGCACGCAACACAAGTTTTTCACTGTACTTCGGTACAGGTGACATTAAACTAAACTGAACTAATCTGAAGATCTTGCTGCAACATTTCACAACCATTTTCACTATCTGCAAAACTACCCACTTTTGTATCATCAGCAAACTTGCTAATCTTGCCATGTATTTTATCTTCCAAATCATCGATATAGATGACAAACGGAAACGGGCCCAGCACCGAACCATTAGGCACACCACTAGTCACAGGCGTCCAGTCCAAGAAGCAACCTTCCACCATTACCCTCTGCTTCATTCCATGAAGCCAATTTTCTATCCATAAGAGGTGACATATTTAATTTTGCCTTGAATCGATGACACCATGGATTGTCTGAAGGGATAAGTTGTCATTCCAGATCGTCATTTGGGAAATACCAATGGAATTTGTTAGGTTTCAAATGGAAAGAGTCCTAATTCAATTGAAACGCCGTCCCCGTGCATGGAAACATAACTTACTACAGTCATAATTTATTACCGCCTGAATTTATCTTCCGTTTATGAATAATCCAGTAGATGACAATGAAAACACGCGCCACATACCGGAGCCACCAGTTTGTGCTCTCGCGTGTTGGCCTTAAACAGAATTGGTTTAAACTAATTTCTGCCCTTATTTGGCTTGGGTAGTGAATAATCGTTGCAGGCGGAAACAGCTGGAATTCAGATCCATTTGACTTATTAATTTTATTCTCCTGCATTACCACCAACTGTCTTGGATTCTAGAATATTCTCTCTTCTAAGATGGCGCCTGCCTGCGGCGACTTTTGCAAAGCACCAGAACATAAAAGGAATACCTACAACTCCCATCAACTCACCTGGATCAGGTAAACAGCGAAAATCGACGCCGTATCACACAAGCTGCTTGGGCACCTGAACGCTCTTGCGATTTCCCACGCTCGCTGAAAAACACCCGAGCCGACAGAGGAACGCAGGTATTGTACCTGGAAACTCCGGGATGACCTCCAGAGCCGACGAGCTGGATATTCCAGGAACAACGGAGCTGGAGCTGCCGTCTTTGAGGGAACCTTCGTTCGTAACGGAACTGGAGCTTCCGTCTGTGCCCGTTCCAGCGCAGGTTCGCAGAAACAGCAGGTACAGTAAACACCAGACGTCTTACCCCGAGGCATTTACCACCATAGCCGGGGACTTTAATAAAGCAAACCGCATGAAATCGCTCCCAAACTTCCATCAACAGCTGCACCAGAGGACCAAACACCATCGACCACTGCTATACCACCATCAAGGATGCCAATCGCTCATCCCTCGCACTCACTTCGGTAAATCCGACCATACCGCGGTGCTATTTCTTCCTGCCTACAGGCAGCAATTGAAGAGCGCAACCCCAGAGGTGAGGACTGTACAGAGCTGGTCGGGGTAGAGGGGGGGGGCAGAGGAACATCTCCAGGACTGTTTGGAGTCTGTAGACTGGGCAATGTTCAGGGAATCGGCAACGGACATGAACGAACACGCCACAGTCGTTACAGACTTCACAAAGAAAAGTGTTGCAGACTGCATCCCAACAAAAACCTTCCAAGTGTTTCCCAATCAGAGGCCTTGGATTAACTTGGATATCGGCCCTCTTCTGAAGACCAGGCTCCGGGCATTCATGTCGGATGTTACAGTGGTCTACAAGAAGTCCAGATACGACCTTGGTAAGGCCATCAAAAAGGCCAAAAGGGACCTGCTCCAAACTGGAGACGGATGTTCGGCAGCTGTGGCGGGGCTTGAATGCAATCATCTCCTACAAGGCGAAATCTGGAGGTAGCTCGATTGTCGACGAAGCATCACTCTCTGACGAGCTCAATGCGTTTTACGCACGCTTTGATAGGGAGAACACTGATGTGCCTTCTCGAGCCCCCAATTGCTGTGATGGTATTTCAGTCACAGTCACAGAGGCCGACGTTAGAAGATCCTTCAGAGCGGTGAACCCTCGGAAAGCGTCTGGACCTGGACCTGAAAGCGTCTGGACCCGGTCGTGTTCTAAAAACCTGTGCGGACCAACTGTCTGGAGTTTTTACGGACATTTTCAACCTCCTACTTCTGAGGTCTGAGGTTTCCACCTGCTTTATACGGGCATCAATTATACAGGTGCCCAAGAACAGCAAGGTGTCGTGCCTCAATGACTATCGACCAGTGGTACTAACGTTGGTGAGGATGTGCTTTGAGCGATTGGATCATGGCGCAAATCAGCTCCTACCTCGACAAAAACCTGGACCCACTGCAGTTCTCCTACCGCCACAACAGATCAACGGTGGATGCGATCTCGCTGGCCCTCCACTCCGCTCTGGACCACTTGGACAACAACAACTCATATGTCAGGCTGTTATTCATTGATTACAGCTCGGCATTTAATACAATCATCCCCTCCAAGCTGGTGACCAAACTCGCAGAACTGGGTCTCTGCGCTTCCCTCTGCAATTGGATCCTTGACTTCCTCATTCACAGACCACAGACTGTTCATTTTGGTGGAAATGTGTCAGCCTCGATAACAATCAGCACAGGAGCACCTCGAGGCTGCGTGCTCAGCCCCCTGTACTCTATACTCATGACTGCGTGGCCGGTCATAGTGCGAACTCCATCATCAATTTCGCTGACGACACCACTGTTGTGGGACGTATCACTGATGGAGATGAGTCAGAGTATAGAGGTGAGATCGACCGACTGACCAAATGGTGCCAGCACAATAACCTGGCCCTCAACACCAGCAAAACCAAGGAACTGATTGTGGACTTTGGAAGGGGTAGGATGGGGACCCACATTCCTGTTTATATCAACGGGTCGATGGTGTAAAGGGTCAAGTGCTTCAAATTGCTGGGCGTGCACATCTCTGAAGATCTTTCCTGGTCCGAGAACACTGATGCCATTATTAAAAAAAAGCACATCAGCGCCTCTACTTCCTGAGAAGATTACGGAGAGTCAGAAAGTCACGGAGGACTCTCTCTAACTTCTACATGTGCACAATAGAGAGCATGCTGACCGGTTGCATCGTGGCTTGGTTCGGCAACTTGAGCGCCCTGGAGCGGAAAAGACTACAAAAAGTAGTAAACACTGCCCAGTCCATCATCGGCTCTGACCTACCTTCCATCGAGGGGATCTATCACAGTCGCTGCCTCAACAAGGCTGGCAGCATCCTCAAGGACGCACACCATCATGGCCACACACCCATCTCCCCCGCTACCTTCCGGCAGAAGGTACAGGAGCCTGAAGACTGCAACGACCAGGTTCAGGAATAGCTGCTTCCCCACAGCCATCAGGCTATTAAACTCGGCTTGGACAAAACTCTGAACATTAATAGATTATCTGTTTATTTGCACTTTATCAGTTTATTTATTCATGTGTGTATATATTTATATAATGGTATATGGACACACTGATCTGTTCTGTATTCATGCCTACTATGCTCTGGTGTGCTGAAGCAAAGCAAGAATTTAATTGTCCTATCAGGGACACATGACAATAAACTCTCTTGAACTTGGACTTGATATTTCTGCCAGTGATAAGCAATGTCTTAGCAATGATATTTAAACCATTTATTCCATGGCTTCTTTTCAACTGCGCGCTTCATTCAAATCTTAATCATAAAGTCACATAATGTGTTCACAGCCCCGACACCTACATGTCCCGCCATTGAACAAGGACCTACAGGCAACATTCGTTTCAACGTGCCCAGCATTCCCATTAGCCCATCCAGGTGCTACCATTCATCGACGTACCTTAAACAGTCAAATCAGCCGAACAACACCCACGTCCTTCAAATGTCGGAGGAACTCTGGGAGAGCATTCAAACTCAACACTATCAGCACTACGTATCCGGATTGAAACAGGGGCTCCGCAGTTATTTGCCAGCAGCTCGACAAGTTCCACCAATATGAAATGTATTTTCCAGTTACTTAGCGGTTTCAGTGAGTTTATTCATTTCAAGTGAATAGTTGGGCTCCATGTGATTGGCACGTATCCTGAAGAGTTCCATATTAACGAGAGTTGAACAGGGTGATTGATCAAGTCCCCTGTATGTACGCGTTCGTTTTTGAAGACGGAAGCAAAAGGTTGTTGAGGGCACAGCTGAGGACGACGTGTATATGGATTTCAGCAAGGTATTTGCCAAGGTAGGTGTCGTCGGCTGCTGGGAAAGGCTACATCGCATGGGATCCCAAGGACAGCTAGCCTAATGTATAGAACATTGGTTTCATGGAACGAACGAGGATGGTGTATTGCCTCCGTGGTTCCCGGGTCCAAGACGTCTGAAACCGACTTCAGAACATAGTCATAGAACGATACAGTGTGGACATAGACTCTTCGGGCCCAACTCGCGCACACCGGCCAACAATGTCCGAGTTACACTAGTCCCACTTGCCTGCGCTTTGTCCATATCCCTCCAAACCTGTCCGATCCAAGTACCTGTCGAACTGTTTCGTAAACGATTGGATTGCCACACTTGCCACGCCTCCAGACACTTGAGACTCACTCCGCACTCGTCCCCTGAACTATTAGAAGTTACACCTGCATTTAATCTGCTCCCCTAATTTCACACTTGGTATAACTACCTGAGATCATCACCTATTGTGTGCCGACTAATCAGTTCTGCATTCTGTCCGTTCGATAGCAGTTCTGAGTTCTGTTGTTTCCAGGTCTGTGTCGTTGGGTTCCATTCGCGTTTGGATTTGGGGCTTTCTTCAGTACTTCTCGGTGAGCCTGCATTCGAATCCTTTCCATTTGTGAGCCTGTTCCATTTCTGAGCTTGTTCCATTTACCCACCACAGTTTGTTACTCCTCGGATTCCTATTAAATCTTTTCCACTTCACGTTGAACCTATGTCCTCTGGTCCTCGATTCTCCTCATCTGGCTAAAAGACTATGTGCATCAACCCGATCTATTTCTCTCGTTGATTTTGTATACTTCTATGAGTACTACCATAATCATCCTACGCACTATGGAATAGAGATCCAGCCTTATCAGCCTCTCCCCATAGCTCACACCCTCTAGTCCTGGCAACATCCTCGTAAATCTTTTCTGAATCCTTACAGCTTGACAATATCTTTCCTATAACATGGTGCCCAGAACTGAGCACAATAGTCTTTCTTTCTTTCTTTTAAAATCTTTATATTGTTTTTTTCCTCCAAAAAAAACAAAAATAGAACATAAAAAAACAGAGCAAAGAGAATAATGATAAACATAACAATGAAATTGATACATAGGGATCAGGATTACAATAATAACAGGTATAACCTATTATGAGACCAGTCAAAATACACATTGAATATAGACCTCCATGTAAATATAGTTAATATAGTTAAATCTTTAAAAGAAAACTTATAAATGTAGCACAAAACCCAAAGATAAAAGACAAAAGGAAAAGTAAAAAAGGAGAAAAAACAACCCCTAATCTAAATTAGATAAATAAATAAATAAAAAACAAAGCAAA
Source organism: Malacoraja senta (assembly GCA_038087875.1). Classification (NCBI taxonomy): domain Eukaryota; kingdom Metazoa; phylum Chordata; class Chondrichthyes; order Rajiformes; family Rajidae; genus Malacoraja; species Malacoraja senta. The sequence goes on along the minus strand of JAXLNO010000073.1, from coordinate 157,085 downwards.
GCAAAACAGAATCTGAACTGAGAATTTTAACAATTTAAGTCTGTTTGTCGTCAAGTCCGTTCCACCCTATAGAGGTAAAATTAGTTTTTATAACGGTTAAAGGGAGCAATTTATGTTGTGTGAAATTGTTCATTTTCCCCAAGTCTTATCAAATGTAACAAAGGGTTCAACAATGTCACTCCTGATTTTCTCTAAATTTAAACATGATATCGTTTCAGAATACCACTGGAGTGTGGTCGGAGGTTGGAGTCTTTCCATTTAAATGAAATAGATCTTCTGGCGATTAATGCGGTAAAAGCAATCAACCGATGGGCGGAGCGGGACAAATGAATACAATCGAACATTGGTAGCCCATAGGATGAGGTTGTAAATCAATACCTAAGACTACAGAAATAGTACCAACATTTTCTTTCCAATTATTTTTGCAAAAGTGGGCAGGACCCAAAACATATGGTCAGTGAGGCATTTCAGAGTTACATCTGTCACAGGTAGGATTTATATGACCATAAAAACGAGCCAACTTATCTTTTGACATATGAGCTCTGTGAACCACCTTGAATTGTATCAGAGCGTGTCTTGCACACTTTGAAGAGGTATTGACTAATTGAAGAATCCTCTCCCATTTTTCTATAGATAAAGCAATTGGGAGTTCTCTTTCCCAGTCATTCTTAGTTTTATCAGATGTATCTATTTCTAAATTAAAAAACCAACTCATAACTAGTCGTTATTAATCCTTTCTGATAAGGGAACAAATGTAATTTTTTCCCAAAATTTCGGCTTGATGTGGTTGCGGAACAAGGGTGGCCTTCAAAAAAAGTCTAAATTGTAAATATCTAAAAAAGTGTTAATTAGGTAAGTGATATTTATTGGAGAGTTGTTCGAAAGACATAAAACAACCCTCCAAAACAAAATCACGAAAAGCTACTAATCTCTTCCTCTTCCATAAACAAAAATACTTGATCGGTACTAGAAGGTTGGAAGAGAAAATTGGATAAAATAGGACTCGATAAGTATAAAATCATTTAGTCCAAAAAACTTACGAAATTGAAACCATATTCGGAACGTATGTCTAATTATTGGGTAAGTCGTATATTTATTCAATCTCGTAATTGTAAAAGGTAACGAGGCTCCTAGAATAGAAGCCAATTATAGCCCTTGTAAGGAATCACGTCAAGGTTTATCCATCCTGGGCATTGGGTATCTTCTAAATCTTTGTCCAAAATATTAAATAACGAACGTTGACTGCCCAATAGTAGAATCTAAGGTGCGGCAATGCCAAACCACCATCCTTTTTTGATTTCTGTAAGTATTTTTTACTTAGTCTGGGATTTTTATTCTCCATATATATGAAGACATTTTGAAGTCTATATTATCAAAGAAAGATTTGGCAATTAAAATTGGTATCGTCTGAAATAAATACAGAAATTTGGGTAAAATGAACATTTTAATAGCATTGATTCGGCCAATTAAGGATAAGGACATTGGTGACCATTTAGTAAACTGATGTTTAATATGGTCAATTAAAGGCATAAAATTAGCTTTAAATAAATTATTGTGTTTCTTTGGTGAATCTTAATACCTAAATAATTAAAACTTTCGGTAGTCAATCTAAGTAGAAACTGTCCATAATTCGAACAACATTATTTAACGGAAAAAGTTCACTCTTACTAAGATTTAGTTTATAACCAGAGAAACTACTGAATTGATTACGTGTTGCTACTATTGCCGGAATGGATTTCTCAGGGATAGAAATGAATGATAACAGATCATCTGCATAAAGGGATAACTTATGTGTCTTAATTCCCGCGGACAATACCAAAAATATTAGGGGATTCACGAATAGCGGTGGCTAAAGATTCCACAGCATATCTCATAGTGAAGGACTTAAGGGACAGCCCTGTCTGGTACCTCAAAAGAGCCTGAAAAAAGGGAATCTTTGATTATTAGTAAATACAGAAGCCTGAGGTATATGATATATCAGCTTGATCCAAGAAATAACTTTTGGACCAATCTTACATTTTTCAAGTGTATTGAATAAGTTCCCATTCTACTCTTAGTAGCATCACTTAATCAATTCAGTCGTTTCTCTGGGTTTAAAACTATGCATAGCACAGAGTCAGCATTGCTAAGGGTTTTTAATGACATCCTACTAGCAAATGATTCTGGTAATTATGTGGTTCTTGTCCTGCTGGACCTATCTGCCGCCTTTGATACAGTGGATCATGGTATCTTAATATCTCGGTTACAGCACTAGTGGGCATCTGTGGCAGTGCCCTGGGATGGTTCAGTTCCTATCTGGCAGACAGAACTATGTGTGTAAGCCTTGCTGGTTTTGAATCCTCCTCCGCTCCTCTGTCATATGGGGTTCCACAGGGCTCAATTTTAGGGCCCCTCATTTCTCACTATACTTACTTCCTCTGGGTTCCATTCTTAGAAAGCATGGCATCTCTTTTCATTGTTATGCTGATGATAGCCAACTATATATACCGCTGAGGAAGGAAGATGCCTTTTCTGTCAAATCACTTCTGTCATGTCCTGAGTACATTACGTCCTGGATGGCCCTAAACTTTCTAGGATTTAATGAAAAGAAGACAGAGGTGATATTGTTTGGCCCCAATGGCCGCCGTGAACCTCCCCTTGTTGACTTGGGTCCACTGGCACGGTACGTAAAGCCAACAGTTTTGAACCTAGGTTTTAGGATGGACAGTGATTTTAAATTAGATCATCAAATGCGCGCGGTGGTTAAGTCCAGCTTCTTTCACCTAAGGAAGCTGGCAAAGGTGAAGCCCATTCTCGAGCGACAGCATTTTGAAACAGTAATCCATGCCTTTATTACATCTAGGCTGGATTAGTGTAACACACTCTATTTTGGAGCTGCATGATCTTCACTGGATCGTCTCCAGTTGGTTCAAAATACTGCTGCTCGCCTTTTGACTGGAACTCGAAAGAGGGAGCACAAAACGTCAATTCTGGCCTCCCTCCACTGGCTCCCGGTGCACTTTCGAGTTCATTTTAAAATTCTTTTATTTGCTTTTAAATCTCTAAATGGGCTCGCCCCGCCTTACCTCTCTGAACTGCTCCACCGATACGCTCCTGCCCGGTGCCTCAGGTCAGCTGATCAGCTGCTCCTGGAGGTACCGAGGTCTAAGCGGAAGCTCAGAGGGGATAGAGCCTTCTCTGTTGCTGCTCCGGCACTCTGGAACACCCTGCCGTTGCACATCAGACAGGCCCCCTCACTGTCCATCTTCAAAACCAGTATTAAAACACATTTATATTCCTTGGCTTTTGACACTGGTTGAGAATTTGCTCCTGTTTTCACTGCTTTTAATGTTTTTAATTTTATTGTTTTTACTCTTTCGTTTAATGTTTTTATTGTTATGTAATAATTTCTTGTCCATGATTAGTCATGTACAGCACTTTGTTGCAACTGCGGTTGTTTTTAAAGTGCTCTATAAATAAAGTTATTATTATTATTATTACTCTATATAACGCCTTCTCGGCAACGAGTGAGATGACACATTCTGGGGTTTTATTAGACGCTGTATATACAATATTCATTAATCTCCTAACGTTAAAGTAGGTGCAACGATTTTAAATAAAACCTGTCTGATCTCCAGAGATAATTTGCGGTAAAATATTTTCTAATCTCATAGCTAAAATTATGGAAATAATTTTGAAATCTACATTTAACATTGATATAGGTCTATATGATGTCACTTCAATAGGGTCTTTATCTTTTTAAAGAATTGAAGAAATAGAAGCTTCATAAAAAGATTGTGGTAATCTATTCCTTAAAACGGCTTCTTTAAATACCTTGCATAGCCATGGAGACAATAAATTTGAAAAATACTTTAAAAATTCTACTGTGAACCCATCTAAACCGAGAGCTTTACCAAAATTCATTGAAAAATTGCCTTCTGTATTTCTTCTTCCGTGATGGGTTCATCTAACAACAGATACTCGTTATATGGTAAATTTGGTAAGTTCAGTTTCGTTAAAAACTCATGCATTATATTGGAATGTTGGAAAATCTGATTGGTATAGGAAGGTATAAAATTCCTGAAAGGATTTATTAATTTCGTCATGGTCTACAGTTACTGTACCATCCCGTTTACTCACTGTAGTAATCTGACGCTTGGCCGACACGGCTTTCAATTGATTAGCGAGTCATTTATCTGATTTTTCGCCATGTATATAAAATTGACTTTTGGTTTTAAGTACCTGGTTCTCAATCGGTGATACTAATAACAAATCGTGTCTCCATTAAAGTTCAACTCTATTCTTATAGAGCTCTAAACTAGGAGCTTTTGAATATTTTTTATCAATTTCTTTAATCTCGTCAGCCAATGTAGGTATTTCTTTTTGAGTTTGTTTTTTTAATCCCGCGGAGTATGCCATAATTTGTCCACGAATATATGCCTTAAAAGCATCCCAGACTACACCATTGGATATTTCTTCAGTAGCGTTTGTCAAGAAGTAAAAAGCAATCTGATCTTTCATAAAATTAATAAAGATTAAGTCTTGAAGCAAAGTAGCATTAAATCGCCATTGCTTAGCACTAAACTTGGAATCAGGTAGTTTGATTAATAGTTTCAATGGTGCGTTATCAGAAAGAGCAATTGTATCATACTCACACGCAGCGACCGATGGAACTAGCCGAGAATCTAGTATAAAACAGTCAATCCTAGAATAACTATGATATACATGAGAGAAAAATGAAAATTATTTTTCATTTGGGTGTAAGAATCTCCAAACTTCCAACATTCCAGAGTCTAGTAAAAAAGAATTAATACAATTAGCTGTTTATTTGGAAGCACATGATCAGATGTAGACCTATCAATCGAGGGGTTCAGACAGCAGTTGAAATCTCCACCCGTTATTAAAATGTGTCATTTAAATTAGGAAAGGATGCAATTAACTGTTTAAAAAACTCAGGGTGATCAATATTTGGTGCTTAGGCATTCGCCATAGCAACTTTTTGCATTTAAAGAACACCGGTAATCAGCAAAAACCTGCCATGTGGATCAGAAATTGTTTCATAGTGAACAAACGGAATTGAGGAGTCAATTAAAATAGTAAGATTAAACGAGAACTTACCTAAGTTTGAAGTTTGATCTTTATTTTATGAGGAGTTACGCAGGTGATTACGTGAAGAACCCCGCCAGTGCGCCTGCGCGTCAATCTTCAAAGCAGCGGTGTGAAATCACAAAAACAACAACCGAAGTAATATAGTCTCATAATAAAACGAGTAATACAAGAACTTCCATCTGACCTTTATGATAGAGGGTAGGGTCGTGGTGGGCACGTAATCACCTACGTAACTCCTCATAAAATAAAGATCAAACTTCAAACTTAGGTAAGTTCTCGTTTAATCTTACTATTTTACTTCGGAGTCACGTGAGTGACTACGTGAAGATTTTAAAGCTTTGTGATTTCATGCTGTGGATCAATCCCGGCTTCTCACTGCATAGATTGACTCGGAACGAGAATAATCAATCATGCATTAATAATAACATTTGTACCACAAATGCAGTATTTCATTTCAATAATGAAATGAATCAGATCCCCTTTAAACCAGAGGAATTTACACAGAACTTAAAATAGTTTCTGCAAACAACCCCGCATTAACAATAGGCCAATGGTAAAAATGTTGAAACATCAACTCATTGGACCACCCGGCGGCTGCGAGGATATGGTCGACGGGGCCGTCTTTTGCCCTGGCCGCCGACGTTTCTGCTGCCCTAAACGAGTGAGACGTAAAAACATAAGTGTTAATACCAGTAGCTGTTAAGACTTCTTTTATCCATCTGGAAATAGTCTGTATTGAAACTCTCTTGTGTGGTTTCTTGTGTGTGATCAACAACCCAGTTTCCGTATTCTCAAATTCTTTGTGACCTCAATGTATTGTAATAAATATGTCTTAATACAGAGACATGGATCATTTGGATATGCTGCTAGCATAATTTTAAATCCTGTCACACCTGGCCTAATTTACTTTAGTAGGTCATAGATATAGAATGTAACCTTGTCTTCAGTTACTTCCATACTGTCTATTTGTAATTTTCCAAGTGTTTGCACTCGTTGTGCTGTCACTCATGCCATAAGCATGAATACTTTCATACTGAGCTTGACCAAAGGTAAAGACACACTTGATGACCATTCACGAAGTAGTTTCAGTACCACACTTACATCCCAGATTGTCACGTACCCAGGTTTCGGTGGTTTGGAATTAAAGATTCCTTTCATTAGTCTGGAAACAATTGGGTGTGACCCAATTGGGTTTCTTTCTGAATCCAGAAGCAAATATGAGGACAATGCACTTCTGGCTGAATTAATTGCACTACAACGCAGACCTTCATCATAATAAAGTTTTGACAGAAATTCTAAACATTTGAAATATCTGCAGTACTTTATTGCACATTCTTTTGTACACAGAACTCTTCCCATTTCTTAATATAAGAAAGGTACTGTTTTTGAGTGCTCTTCCTCCCGGCTGCCGTAAGCATGTCCACAGTATGATCAGACAGTCCTCGTCCCAGAAAAGGCATTCTTAAAACCTGCAAATCATCAAATCCAAACGATGATATAATGGATGTTGTTACCCCTGTTACAGGGTGCAGCTCCTTTTTGGGACTTTCATCAACATTTGTGTTGTTAATTCTAATATCAACAGATACCATGGCTGTATAGGCCAATCTGGTACTACCAATACCCTTGAAGCAGCATCTTGCCTGATTTTAAGCAAACATTGGCTTATGAGGCAGAAAGGTGGAAATATATATGAAAACATACCACCCCAATGTAGCGAGAAAGCATCAATCGCCACTGCTCCTGGATCTGGTTTCCATGAGACATATCTCGATAGCTGATGATTCAAGTCGATGTCGGTCATTCCAAATCTGATTACTATATCATTGAATACCTCTTGATTCAACATCCATTCTTTATTATCATGGAACTTTTCGTGACCAGGTGTCTGCTATCGTGTTCATTCTACCTGGTAGATAGATAGCTGAAAACCAAATGTTCTTTTCAATACACCAAGATCGAAGTTGATTTAACCATTTTGTCACATGACACCGACTTAATTCCACCCATATCATTAATATAGGCAACTACTGTTGTGTTTATTAATTTGAATTTGAACCTTCCTTTTAGTTGTGTTAGAACCATAAGCTTGGAGTCCATAGAAACCTCCTAAAAGCTCCAAATAGGTAATTCCCCATGTCTGCAGTAACACTAACTTTTCCTGATTCCATCTGCCTCCGCAGCTCCATGTTAAGTCAGTTGCACCCCATCCTAGTGCACTGGCATCAGTTTGTAATATCATGGAAGGTTGTTCAATCAGCACTTTGCCTGAACTGCTTGAGACATGTAGAATCCACCACTGCAGCTTAGAAACAGCATTTGTTGTTACTTGCATGGTTCTATCAAAATGACCAGCATTTATTCTCAGTGCCTGTTCTTTAATTCTCTGCAGCTGTTGATAATGTAATGGTCCATACTGGACTGCTGGGAATCTACTAATTTTCCCAGTACTCGAGCCACCTGTCTGATTAGAGGTTTTTGCTCGTTTAACAGATTACTGCAATCTTTAATCAACTACACCCCTTTTTCACTGGGCAAAGTAATTTGCATTTGGGCTGAATCAATTGTGAACCCCAAATAATCAATCGAGGTACATGTTTTTAACCTTGATTTCTTTGGATGAATTTAGAAACCCCCAAACTTTCAAAAGTTTGATTTTATTACTGCAACCGATACTTCTGTTGACTGTTTTGTCCTTCCTATAATCAGGACATCATCCAGGTATGCCATTAGTACATGCCCCTGGCTCTCAGCAACCCCAGAATTGATTTTTATAAATATTCTGGAAGGGAACGTTAACCCTTTAGGCAGAGCTTTGAACTGCCCTAATTGGTTCATCCATGTAAATTTAAAATACTTCATATCTTGCAAGTGAACAAACACTGAACAAAAGGATTCAGACTTGTCAAGTCTATAATAATCCTACATCCTCCATCCTTTTTTGATCGAGGGAATATATTTGACCCAAATTGGTGAATTTGGTAGACTGATTCTTTAATAATACCTTTTATATATAGGGTTTTGAAGTGCAACTTGAACCTCCATTACTTCGCAAAGTGGAGAGTTCTGCTAGGAACATGCTGGACAGGCAAATCATAATTTGGATTGAAATCCTTGTATATTATTCAGAATTACCACATCTTCCCCTGAGAACCAGGTCACCTACCTCTTGAGTCATTTGAGTATTTTGAGATCCCTGGATTCTCCCGGAAGCACAACCACTTGTCCTTACTCCCGCTGCAGGCCGCCAGCTACGTCCCTGCGTTGATGAGCGACTTGGTCCTGGTCTAGGATCCGTATGACGTCTGAAAGGATACTTCCCTCTTTACAGACTTTGCAACCATTGATGTATTTATCAATCCTGTTTTCGCTTCATCTTCCAACTCTTTAATACGTCTCCCGAGATATCTCCAAAGAGTAAGTTGGGTAATTGTATATTACTTGGTTTGCAGAGTGCTGCGAATTTCGGATTCATAGTAGACCGTATAGCACTTTCCTCAGATAATTGATCTCGAAGTGGGTGCTGCATAGCAACCCCAGTGCTTGCTGATGCAACTTCGTCATCTTTTGGTTGTTACCTGCTATACTGGTAAAAGCAGTTATTCCAGAACCCAGCAGCTTTAATATTCTCTGCAACTGATTCCAGATAATTTGATTCACTGCTGCTGCTTTCAGCAACCCACAGTTACTTCTTGCAGTCTCATCCATTTCCTGCTGTTCCAGCTAATGGTAAACCAAGTAATTTATTAAGGAGGCCAGTTCTTCTCCTAATGGCTCTCCTGACCCTGACGGGGCAGCGAATCCTACTGCCAGGGGTGGAACATCTGGCAGCTGCCGTTCATCGCCTTGTACAGCCTCACCGTCAGAGTCGGGGTCTGAAAGCTCATGACCCGTAGCACGCTCCTCATTCCTGAGGGTGCATTCCATCAGCCCTGAGCCAGGTGCTGTTAAGCTGCTCCTGCAGCTTGGATTACAGTACACTCCTTCCTGAGTGAACTTTGCTCCAACAGCCTATGAAAAAGGCTTTCTATTTGGGCAATACGCTCGAAAGCAGTATCTAGCCCTGTACCAGGAGCTGTTTGAGCTGTTTCCGGCAGCTTGGCTTTCAGAACACTCCTCTCTGAGTGAACTTTGCTCCAACAGCCTATGTAAAAGGCTTTCTATTTGGGCAATACGCTCGAAAGCAGTATCTAGCCCTGGAGCTACTTCCATTGCCTGGGACTCCCTCCGTTGGGATTTAAACTTTGTCTTTTGCCCGATAGGCGCTGACTGTGTTTTCACCAGCCCCAGGTCCACAGTCGCTATGCTCACCGCTGGCGACTGTACCGGGGTTTAGAGGCGGTTGGTCTCTAACCGCGGACTCCCGACTTTCCCGACTTCTGTCGGCTGTGTCGCTCGCCTCTTCCCCTGTCCGTTTTTTCCATGGCGTCTGTGGAAAAAATCCCCATAGACCCACAGTAAACGGACCTGGAAAACCTGAAAAAAGTTTTTACTTACCTTGCAGTTGACGTAATGACGCGCAGGCGCACTGGCGGGGTTCTTCACGTAGTCACTCACGTGACTCCGAAGTAAAATAGACTCCTTTTCACCTTAGCCTGTGAATTTGAATGAAACTGCTGTCCTCTCCAAAACGTGAAGAATCGTAAATTGTCATCTTGCCTTACATGAGTTTCCTGAACAAAGATAATCTGAGAATTTAGTCAGTGAAGAACTTTAAAAACTTCAAGCCAATCACATTCCATGAAAGGAAGTTAATAACTTTATCCATATTGCTTGTAAAAATCATGTGGGATGTAATGGGTTCATTTCTTGAAGCCTAATAGTTCATGATACTGGAAGAAGAAAAATCTAGGGCGGAGCCAGAAGTGACGACATTTCAGACATTTTTGTAGTTCAGAATTTGCACAAATGAAGGAACAAAAGACCCCTCCCACCCCTGTAATGCCCCAAACTGACCAATAGACAGTCAGCAAGCTACCTAATCCCTTCCCTGACACCATGTCTCCTAGTAACAGCGCTCGGCATAGAGGGAATCATATTTAGCCACTCCTAGCCATAACACGTTCGTTGTTATCTCTTTGAAAAAGAAGAAAAAATATATAGGCTGGCATGGAGTTAAAGAGCGAATACTACATAATATTATCCAAGGTCAAGATATGAAAAACAAGAACTGCGTTCTCTTAGTTTGTCTAACGACAGGGGAACACGAATTAACAAATACATTCTTAAAAGGTAATATATAAAAGAAAAACAACTCGTCCAGTTAAATTCTTTATCATTACCAAACGATATGTTGTCAAAATAGGAACAGTAAATCTGCAATTATAACTTAATCAGCTATCAATTAATCCCCTTCCTCCTCGTCACTCTCCAAAAAGCTGGAGGTGTCTTGGGCATTGTTCAAAAATCGAGTATTATCGTTGGAAAGTCGAATACGCAATCTAGTTTGGTATAGTGAGACTGGGCGCAGCTTTTTCATATACAAATCAGCCATTACATTATAAAATGACTTTCTTATTTCCAAAAGCTCGTAACTATAACCAGGAACAAACCGAAACTTGCATTCTTCATTTTCAACCACGCCCAACTTTTTTTTGCTGCCTGGAGAATAATCTCCTTCATTTGCAAAAAATGAAACCGAATAATCAAGTGTCTCGGTTTATTACCGGATTTGTTCCCAATCCTGTGTGCGTTATCCAAAAACGGAAGGTTTTCATTGTGCTCAATGTTGCAAGTTTCCTTTATCATTTTAGAAGCATATTTTATAACGTTATCTCCTTCTTGAGCTTCCGGCTAACCAACAATTCGTAAATTCAAACGACGGCTTATGTTTTCTAGGTCCATATTTTTAGTCTTGTATTGCTGAAGTGCTCCAGTGTTTTCATTCATTCTCCGTTCCAGTTTTGCAATCGTCAAATCTCTCTCCCGGCCCAGGGTTCGCAAAATATAAATTTGATTCTTTTGTTGACGAAGTTCATCTTGTAACAAAGAGAGTTTTCATTGGACTTCCTTCAATTTGGTCGAAACTCCTTTCACCATTTCTTTCAAACTGCCAAATCTTGTTTTCATTTCATTTTTCAGCTCATTTTTCAATTCATCGTTCATTTTAGATATTGCTTCTATGATACTGGAGTCAGAAGCTGCGGCTGTGGTTGTGGCTTTTCCCCTGTTCCTTCCTTGGGGATCCTCCTTTCCTTGTTATCTCCATCCTTAGACAATAAAGGCATGTAAAAGTGTTGTCAACACTTTATGAAAAGTTAGACAGTGTCTTGAAGTCAAATAGTCACAAGTAACATTGAAATAGTGGTAAATGGAAGTTAAAAGTTAAGGGAGCCAACGAATTTGCAAACTTACAGCATCCTGCCACTAGGAGAATTTCGCAGCACAATATTCTAAACGCGGTCTCACCAACGTCTTGTACAATTGCAAGATGACCTCCAAAATTTTGTATTCAATGCCCCAACTGATGAAGGCCAAAGTGCCAAAACCCGTTTTGACTACCTTATCTACCTGCGACTCGACTTTCAAGGAAGCATGCACCTGTACTCCCAGTACATGGTGGCTCCCTCTGCTCTACAACATGTGGCTCCCTCTGCTTTACAACACAGCCGAGAGGCCTACCATTTACCACGTAGGTCCTGTCCTTGTTAGACGTCTCAAAATGCCTCACACTTCTCTGTATTAAAGAAACCTCACACTTATCTGTATTAAATTCCATCAACCATTCCTCTGCCCACCTGGCCAATCAATCCAGATCCTGCTGCAATCGTTCACATCCATCTTCACCATCTGAAAAAACACTAACTTTTGTATCATCAGCAAATTTGCTAATCTTGCGCTGTATGTTCTCATCCAAATGATTGATGACAAACAGTAACAGGCCCAGCACCGAACCCTGTGACACACCACTGGTCACAGGCCTCCAGCCTGCAAAACAACCTTCCACCATCACCCTCTACTTCCTTCCATGGAGCCAATTTGTTATCCATTCAGCTATCTCTCCTTGGATCCCATGATATCTAACCTTCTGGAGCAGCCTACAATGTGGCACCTTGTCGAACGCCTTACTGAAGTCCATGTTCATCAACCTTTTTGCTTACGTCTTCAAAAAAACAATCAGATTGGTGAGACACGACCTCCCACATACAAAACCATGCTGAGTGCCCCTAATCAGCCCTTGCCCATCCCAATGCCTGTATATCCTATCCCTCAGAATACTCTCCAGTAACTTGGCAACCACAGATATGAAGCTCACCGGCCTGTAGTTCCCAGCATTTTCCCTGCAGCCCTTCTTGAAAACAGGCACAACAATTTTCACACTCCAAAACAATCTTGTGAAATAAAACAAAATGCAGCGCAATCAATGTTTCCACTTTGAAGGAAATTACCCGAAATTCGGAACATTCTGGTTCGGGCCCGCGGATGATTTGGGGGAATAAAACAGATTTGAGACCATCCGCGCCTGCGAGTTGGAGGAAGCCGGTGACGCACTAGTGACGCAAAATGACGCCACTCTCCGCGCGTGCACTGTGGGCAGGGCGGGATCAGATCACCACCATTTTCACTGCACACAATCAGACATCGCCTCGACGCCTCGTGCCTAGTCTGTGTGAGTGGGGCCGTGGAATATTGCATTGGGGGAGGGGGAGACTTTATTTTTATCAGGGGTGTCAAACTATCCGCGAAGGCTCGAATCCGGCCCACGGGATGATTTGGAAAAAAAGACTTGCGCGCTTCTCCGGTCCCGGTGCTGCGGTGTCTGCCCGCCCGGTCCATCTCCTCTAGCCGCGGAGTCGGAGCCCCGCTGCCGGTCAACCTGACATCCAGGGAGAGGGTCCGCTGCCGGTTGCCGGTCCGGGGAGACCGTTCTCCCGTCGCCGGGCGGGAGCGGGAGCCACTGAATGTCAACCCACTCCTGGCAGCGGCCGTGACACCGACACCAGGCGCCGCACCGGCCAGGCCCCCGCCTCCCCCCGGCCCCTCGCCCACCCAGACGGACCCTCGCCTCCCCCCCCGCCTGCCCCTCGCATCCCCCCCGCCGGGTCCACGCCACTACCCTCCCCTTCGCCTTTCCCAACCACTTCCCGCCGAGCCCACGCCTCCCCTACACTCGTGGGTCCTCGCCCACACCCCCCCCCGACGGGCCCTCGCCTCCACCCTGCCGGGCCCACGCCTCCCCCCGATGCAGGCCCTCGCATCCCCCCCGCCGGTCCCACGCCTCCCCTCCCCCCGCCGCAGACGCTCGCCTTCCCCCCACACTCCCCGGCCGCGGGCCCTCCAACGCTGCATGGGAGGGAGAGAGAGGGGGGGATGTGAGAGGGGGAGAGGATGGGTAGGGGGAGAGAGAGGGGAGGGGAGAGAGTGATAGGGAAGGGAGAGAGAGGTGGAGGGGAAGAGGGAGGGGTGGGAAAAGGGGGATTATCTTTAGTAAGATTGCAAAAAATAAGGTAGGTTTTAGAGCTTTTATATTTTCTCCATGTGAATAATATCAAACAATTGGAACTGCTTTTATTCCTTAATATCAATACTGAAAAATATGCCTTCCATAGTTTGCGACTTACTATTTGCATCATATTTTTTAAATATAATTTGAATATTTTAAAAATCTGCATGTTTTCAGGGTCATCATGGATCTGTCCGCAGTAATGCAGCAGTCCATTCATGATGTTGCTCCTGAGGAAGCTACGCAGAAGATGAAGTTGGAAGATCTTGGTGCAGTAGAAACCAAAGGTTATCACAGCCGATGACCAGTGCCATATCATGGGTACAGGCAATGTTGTCAATGTACCAGTTCCACCCACCTGCTCTGGCCACTGAGTCTAAATACCCACCACCCATTTTGAAGCAAGGCGAGAGGGCGCGGGGCGGAGGTGGGTGGGGGGGGGGGGTTGTTGTTCCCAAAGTCTGCATTTAACCCATAGTCAATGTTACTAAAACAGATTATGAGGCCTTTGTGTAGTACTGTAAGTGGGATCTAGCTGTCACAGGCTGGGTCCAAAAATTGGGGTGTCGGAGAAAGTGGGTGGGGGGGGGGGGTTTGGAGAATGGGAGAAGGGAGGGAGAAGGGGAGAAGGGGTTGTGAGGGGAGGGGGCTGGAGTGGAGAAGGGGAGAAGAGTGGAGCAGGGGGAATGGGAGAAGGGGGAGAGGGGAGGGGAGAATGTTTTGGGGGGAGTGGAGAAGGAGGGAAGGAGCGGGAAGAGAGGGGTGGAGGGAAGAGGGGTGGAGGGGAGAGGGGAGTTCAGTCTACACTCATTGAATCCATCCCTGTTAAAAGATAGAGATGGTGATTGGATCTGGAAGCGGCCCAATACATCTGTAAATAAAACGGGACTCGGACACGTTTTGAGTTGCACAATTGATTTTATTGTATTAATTTTAATGTATTAATGTTTAAAATCCATGCATTGAAGGAAGAATATTTTACAGCACATCTGTGGTCCCTATCCCCAACTCTAACCCTAACCGGACGTCACACGCAGGACAGCATACGTCCGCGTGTGACAGGGCGCACGACATGATGAGACACCCAGATATCGCCCCTGGAATTTGAACATTCCAAAATCCAGGGACGACAGGGATTCACAGCGCGTCACTACATGCGTCACCAAGCATCACTCCGCGTCACGACCCGACCACAAGGCAACAACTTATTTTCAGTCTGTCGCTGAAAATGTCGCCCAGGTGGGACAGGCCTTTCACGCTGTGAAACTTGAGGACAAGGCTTTCGAAGGCGGCGCCGGCGGCAAACTTCTCCCTGGCCAGGTTCTCGACCACCTCGGATTCGAGTCCGCAGTGCTCAAAGAGACTGTCCAAGCCCGAGTGGGCTCGGGAGAAGCGGTAGCTGCAGTCGGAGTGCGATCGCCGTAATCCGCCTTCACCAACCCGCCGCTTTACCGGTTCCTTGGGGCGACGTGCTGCTGCTGCTCGGGGCGCTGCTGGCGTGGTTACTTGTGCACCCTGGGATGCTGCTAGCGTGGCCACTGGTGCTTTCTGTGGCGTTGCTGGAGTGGTTACTTGTGCACCCTTGTGTGCTGCTGGTGTAGTTACTTGTGCAACCTACCGTGTTGCTGGCGAGGCTGCTGTTTCTCCCTGGTGTGCTGCTGGTGTGATTACTTGTGCACCCTGGGGTGCGGCAGCCTCACCTGGAACAGCGGATACAGTAGATGAGGCTGGAAGAGGTGCAAGTGAACCTCTGCCTCACCTGAAAAGACTGACGGGGTCCTCGGACTAGTCGAGGAGGGAGTTATAGGGACTGTTGTTGCATCTCCTGCGGTTGCAGGGGAAGGTACCTGGGGAGGGGTGGATTGCGTGGGAAGGGATGAGTTGATCAGGGAATTGCGGAGGGAACGAGCTCTGAGGAAAGGGTAAAGGGGTGGAGATGGGAAGATTTGGGGAGATTGTGCTGAGATAGTCCGACGCTGCTCATAGGTTCAGGGTTATGTTGTTTTCTTGCAGTGAGTTTAGTTTTAGTGTCGTTTAGAGAACTAGGTTGGAAACAGGCCCTTTGGCCCCCCGTGTCCGCGCCGACCAGCGATTCCCGCATATTAGCACTATCCTATACTCACTAGGGACAATTTACACTTATATCAAAGCCAATTAACCTTCAAACCCGCACGTCTTTGAAGTGTGTGAGGAAACTGAAGTTCTCGGAGAAAGCCCACGCAGGTCACGGGGAGAATGTACAAACTCTGTACAGACAGCACCCATAGTCGTTATCGAACACAGGTGTCTGGCGCTGTAAGGCAGCAAATCTACCGCTGCGCCACCATACCGCCACGTTGTATTGTTGCTACATCATCTCTTGTGTGTTGTTCCTCCTTCTCCAGATGCGCCGGAGATTTCTCAGGATTTAGGATGCTCTTGAACTCTCGGAGAGCAGTGATGGAAATGGGGGAGGGGGGGATGGGGGGGTGTTACGCAGGGGGGACGGCGTTCCCCTAGTTTTCATTTTCCAGTTTCCATCCTGTGCGTGAATTCGCAGCTTTATCCTGCGCTACTTAATCCAAGGGCGAGCGAATGAGCGGACAGACGGACGGAAGCAACGATCATAGAGCGGAATAAATGATATTTCGGGTCGAGACCCTTCTTCAGACTGAGTCTGGGGAAAGAGGAACAATAGATATAGACGGTACTAAGGACAAATGAATGGAAGATATGCATATATCTCCCGTTTCCCTTTCCCTTGACTGTCCGTCTGAAGAATGTATCGACCCGAAATGTCACCTATTCCGCTCCATGATCTTTCCTTTCTTCCGTCTGTCCGCGCGTTCATTCGCTCTTGGTGCCGGCGCTTCTCCCCTCGGACTCCGCCAAACAAACACACACACACACACACACACAGCATGTCCGGCAGATCAGTGCGGGCCGTGAGCAGGAGCAGGACGATGGCTGGCATCAAACGGATCATGGCAGCTTTAGAATAAGTACGGAAATGGTAAGGGGGAAATTAAAAAGAACACCCGAAGGAAATAGATGTTTAACAAAAAAAGGGGGCCGGCGATCGCTCCGTGTCCATGTCGGAGGGAGGAGGCAGGGCCGGCCTTAGGCCGATGGAACTGATTGCTCCCACTTGGGCCCCGCGCCAGAGTAATCTACTCTCGGCTCAGGTAGATCTACCCCGGGTGCAGGGGGAGAGAGGGGGTGGAGAGAGAGTAGAGGGGTGGAGGGGGGAGAAAGGGATAGAAGGGGAGGGTGTGAAACTGGTGCTGTGGAACTTCAGCCTTCAGTACCTCCTGCCTGATTCAGCAGCGAGACGAGAGAACGGCCCGGTTGAATGGGAACCTTGATGAACTATGCCGCCTTCTTGTGGTGGGTTCTCATGTAGATGCTATTGATGGTGGGAAGGAGTGTGCTTGTGGTGAACTGGGCCAGGTCCATCACGCCATGCAGCCTCTTGCATTCCTGTGCATTGGATTGCCCTAGCAGGCCAATATGACATGGTCAGGATACTTTCCACAGTACATCTGTACAAGTTTGCTAAGTGTTCAGCTAGAGGTTATTGTTGCAGCACCACTCAACCAGAGTTTCCCTCTCTCTCTAGTATGCAGTTGCAAAGTAAGGTACAGAGAACCAGGTATTGGACATTTCTGGTAATTTGGAGGATGATAGTGTTGAATGCCAAGCCGTAGTAGATGAATAGCTGCCTGACCTGTATTCTAGATGGTCCAGAGCAGAGTGCAGAGCCAGTGAGATCGCATTTACTGTTGACCAGCTGCGACAGTTAGTAAACTGAAGTGGATCCAAGTCATTTATGAGGCAAGAGTTGAGTTGCACCCTAACCAACTTCTGTAGGCACGTTATTACCGTGAATCGAAGTGCTACCAGATGGTAGACAGTGAGGCAGATCACAGTGGTCTTCTTAAACATGGGAACGATAGATTCACTGTTGGAGCAGGTTTGAACCTTGACCACAGATGTGAGAGGTTGAGGATATTCTTGAATCCTCAAACTAGTTACTCTGCACAGGTTTTTATTACTCAGCCATGAACACTGTCTGGACTGGCTGCTTGATGTGAACTCACCTTCTTGAAGGAAGATCTGACATTGAATTTAGAGACCGAGATCACAAGGCCGTCATGGCTGTGAGTGTTCAGGAAGGAGCCAATAGAAGTTATGTTATCAAAGAACAGGAATGTGCAATATCATAAGACATATTGTCAAAGTATACCTGTGGAGTGAAATGGAAGGATCTAACCAAGGACTTGGTCTCAGAAAGCACATATCTATTTAGTTTTCATAGGGGGAAAAACGAATGTCAGCATGCATCAATAGAAAAGGGAAAAAAGGGATATAATATTTTGTACACACCAATGACAACTATATAATCCGCGTCATGTTCTTATAACAGAGCTTCACCCAGTCACTTATTACTTCAAACTCTTCCTTTGAAATATAGCCAGCAATGTCTTTGAAATGGTCAGCATCCTGGAAAAACAAAAATTGTACCTGATACATTTTGGTGCATAATCTGCAATCATCAGATATTAATTCCAAAACAGATTTTAAAATATCATTTAGTTATTTAATATAGCACAATTCCAGGATATTGAATCACAACTTTAAATTAACAGGTAATTTCTTCAGGATAGAAATGAGGTATTTCTTCACTCAGAAAATAGTGATTTTTTTTCTAGGGTTGAAAGAAATCAGTTGTTAATTGCATTCCAGCAAAATCAAAATATTATTGATTCAAAGAAGTAATAAACCATATTAAAGAAGTAATAAACCATATTAAAGAAGTAATATACCATGAGAGGAAACTGCATTTAGGGTGCAGGTCAGGTGTAATTTGCCTGACATGTCCAGACCCAAAATGTTGACTGTCAAGATTCAAGATTGCAGCTTCCAGCCAACCAGTGTCTACATTTCTGGCAATGAAGACAGTGACTTTCATGGTCTTCTCTCACACTGAAGTCAGGAGCAGCACTCAGTGGCTGCTGCAAAACTACTATTGGGAAAAAGAATGAATTGTCGGTGGTAATCAGCAAGCCAGGCAGCATCTGTGGATGTAGAAATTGAGTGAATGTTTCACGTCAATAGTCTTTCCTCACAGTTGGGGAAAGTTGCCAGATGGAGACAGACAACTTGAAGGATGAGCGTGTCAATGGCCTCCCAGATCAATATTAATGTCAGTGATCCTCGCTTGAACTAAACCCGTCGCCTCGAACCTCACCTCAGGTAACCCTCACCTCAACTAAACCTCACCCCAACTAAACCTCACTTCAACTAAACCTCAACTCAGCTAAACCTCACCCCTCGACTAAACTTTACCTCACGAAACGTCGCCCCTCAACTAAACACACCTCACTACTACATTTCACCACACGCCTAAACAAACTAAACACTCACCTCAACTAAATCTCACCTCACTAAACCAAGCGATGTTACAAAACTTACCTTCAGCGGTGCTGTACTTCTGCCACTGGCCGTGTGCGCGACTTTGGCGCATTTGAGGGGGGGGGGTGGCGGGATTAAAATCCAGTTTTCTACTGCTTGTCGGAGGCGGATTTCCTCGGGCTGCTATCTGCTGAAGAATAATCGATCGGACCTGTTCTCGTTTTTTTTTAATTAATTCGCGAGAAAATTTAATAATTAGATTAAAATAAAAAGCGACTTCTAACGACCTCAACGCCAACAACGTGACGGATCGCAAGAACGGGACAAAACAAAGGGTAATTCGTTTATTTTACATATAATCTTGCTTGTTGTGATGGCTTTAATCTAATTTTACGTAGCGAAAATGTGATTTGGGCCCCATACGAACCGGCAGTGTTTTTCCTGCCGTTATGGAGTTTAAAGTCCCCGCAAATGCAACGTTCCAATCGATTCCGTTCCAGAAAAACCCACTCGCAAGATGATTTAAACGCTCTTTTTTTGGACAATCATGTCATAAGCACATCTAAATCGTCTATATTTTGTTTTATAGTCTATCCATAGTCAATATTTTTATAAGAAATATAATTTAGTCCCATGTATTGTGCAACAAAATAATACATTTGATTATATTGAGTGTATGTATCTGGATTAATTTATGGGAATTAAACATTAAATTCCTTCCATCTGGCATATACATTCATGACAGTGAGATTTTAAAATCATGTTGTATTGTGAATTCTTCTGTGAATTGGATTAGTTTGTTATTTGAATACTTAGGCTCTTAAAAAAATAATTTTCTTAAGAAATTGAATCTACAGGACATTCTTAATGGGAAAGTAGTGGGCAGAAAGGCATGTCATGTGTGGTTTGAAGAGCAACAACTTGTAGTTTACAATGCCAAAATTGAAAAATTGAGGAAAATCAAGGTGTACAGAGTTGCTTATTGGTTACAATCTGAGGAGTATGATGATGCTACTGATTATGGTAACCAATGTACCAACTAGTAACTGATCTTCTCTATAAAGACTTGGTCTATTGCTAGAAATTGTAATTTATTTACCTATCTGTTACGGACTTACAGCATATAATACAATAATATTAAAGTTCTGATCTTGAGAATATCACATTTTTGTATTTTCAAGGCAGTCTGGGTGTTTATCGGGAGGGGGCGCTGCTCTGGGCAGCGGCCATGTCAGCAGCGCGTCAGTTTTTTCAACTTTTTCTTATTTTTTAGTATGTTTTAAAGTATGTATGGTGTGTTTCTTTGTGTGTCTTGTGTGGGGGGTGGTGTGGGGGGTAAGGGGGAAACCGATTCTGTCGCCTCCTCCATGGAGAGGCGACTTTTTCCAGGTCGCCTCCCCCGTGGCCTAACATCAAGGATCGGCGCGGCCTTTCCCGGAGACGCGCCCGGGGGATTCAGCGGCAGGCGCAGCGTGGACTCTCGGCGTGGAGCGGGTGAACCCTCGCTGGGGCTCGCTGGAGGGGAGCGCTCCGTTTCGCTGGCCCGGGGCAGCCGGCAGCCTGAAGTCGCAGCCTGAAGTCGCGCGGTCTGCAGAGCTCCAGCTGGTGCGGCGTCTACAGCCCGGGATCCCTCGTGGGGGACCCGGGGGAAGAAGAAGAAGCCATCACTGCCGGCCCGCGGCTAACTTCTACCGCAGGGGAGATTCGACCGCCGGCCCTGCAGTCTACGGTGCTTCTGGCTGCGGCGGAGACTTTAAATCTCGACAGCCGGCCTGCGGCCTACAACAACTTAAAGCCGCGGTCTCCGGTGAGGAAGAGCCGATCCTGGACTGACTTTGGACTCTGGTCCTGTCCACGGAGGGGAAATGGAGGAGGATTGGCCAAATGTTTGTGCCTTCCACCACAGTGTTGAATGCTGTGGTGGATGTTTGTGTTACGTTCTTTTATTGTGGTTGTGTGTTCTTTATTAGTGTATCGCTGCTGACAACCCAAAAATTCCACCAGCTTGGCTGTGTGTTCATTAAAATATAATACAATACAATAATACAATACAATTACTATTTCCGTCACAACGGTCAATTTTGTAATTAGCTACAATTAGGAAAGTGACTAATTATATGCTTTAATTTCAGGTCCTCCAAGTAACGAGTGTCGTCGCCTGCAACACTACACCAGGACTTCCATGAGCAACGACAGCAAAATGCAAATGCAAAATCCAACTGCAAAATGTGATTGGCATGATTTTGCCTAAACAAGTCAAGTCAAGTCGTCAAGGTAAGTCAAGTCAAGGTAAGTCAAGTCAAGATAAGTCGTCAAGTCAAGTCAAGTCGTCAAGTCAAGTCGTCAAGTCAAGTCAAGTCGTCAAGTCAAGGTAAGTCAAGTCAAGTCGTCAAGTCAAGTCAAGTCAAGTCAAGTCGTCAAGTCAAGTCGTCAAGTCAAGTCAAGTCGTCAAGTCAAGTCGTCAAGTCAAGTCAAGTCAAGTCAAGTCGTCAAGTCAAGTCAAGTGAAGTCAAGTCGTCAAGTCAAGTCGTCAAGTCAAGTCAAGTCAAGTCAAGTCGTCAAGTCAAGGTAAGTCAAATCAAGTCGTCATGTCAAGTCAAGTCGTCAAGTCAAGTCAAGTCAAGTCGTCAAGTCAAGTCAAGTCAAGTCGTCAAGTCAAGTCAAGTCGTCAAGTCAAGTCAAGTCGTCAAGTCAAGGGAAGTCAAATCAAGTCGTCAAGTCAAGTCAAGTCGTCAAGTCAAGTCAAGTCAAGTCGTCAAGTCAAGTCAAGTCAAGTCGTCAGTGTCAAGTCAAGTCATCAAGTCAAGTCAAGTCGTCATGTCAAGTCAAGTCAAGTCGTCAGTGTCAAGTCAAGTCATCAAGTCAAGTCAAGTCGTCAAGTCAAGTCAAGTCGTCGTCAAGTCGTCAAGTCAAGTCAGTCAAGTCAAGTCAAGTCGTCAAGTCAAGTCGTCAAGTCGTCAAATCGTCAAGTCAAGTCGTCAAGTCAAGTCGTCAAGTCAAGTCGTCAAGTCAAGTCAAGTCAAGTCAAGCCAAGTCATCAAGTCAAGTCAAGTCAAGTCGTCAATTCAAGTCATCAAGTCAAGTCAAGTCAAGTCAAGCCAAGTCGTCAAGTCAAGCCAAGTCGTCAAGTCAAGTCAAGTCGTCACGTCAAGTCGTCAAGTCAAGGCAAGGCAAGTCAAGTCAAGCCAAGTCGTCAAGTCAAGTCGTCAAGTCAAGTCAAGGCAAGTCAAGCCAAGTCGTCAAGTCAAGTCGTCAAGTCAAGTCGTCAAGTCAAGTCAAGGCAAGTCAAGTCAAGCCAAGTCGTCAAGTCAAGTCAAGTCAAGTCGTCAAGTCAAGTCAAGTCAAGTCAAGTCGTCAAGTCAAGTCAAGTCAAGTCAAGTCAAGTCAAGTCGTCAAGTCAAGTCGTCAAGTCAAGGCAAGTCAAGTCAAGCCAAGTCGTCAAGTTGTCAAGTCAAGTCATCAAGTCAAGCCAAGTCGTCAAGTCGTCAAGTCAAGTCGTCAAGTCGTCAAGTCAAGTCAAGTCGTCTAGTCAATTCAAGCCATCAAGTCAAGTCGTCAAGTCAAGTCGTCAAGTCAAGTCGTCAAGTCAAGGTAAGTCAATTCTACGTAAGTCAATTCTATTTGTCACATACACATACAAGATGTGCAGTAAAATGAAAGGGGCAATGCCTGCGGATTGTGCAAAACAACGGAACAGGTGCTCCTGAATGTGTATTGCCATTTACCACTACCTCTACTAATGCAAGGACATTCGTTGGCCTTACCCTATATACCAACACTGGTTCCACAAACTGCGCAAATCCTGTCATGCCACCCCCCTTTATGAAAAGATTCGTACGGGCCTGGATACCGTCTGGAGCTATGCACGTGGTAGTGCCAACCATGGCGGTAAGGTCGAAGGGGAGGTCTCTGACAAAGAGCAATCCAACAAAGACCTCAACGGTGGAACAGGTGGAGGATGATGGCTGACTTTAGTGGAGCGTCACAACGCCTGGGAAGGCGGATGAAGGCTGCAGCAGAAAAAGGTCTCTGGTCGTCTTGGATTCCATGCCACTGGATTCCGACCCATAACTGTCAAGGACGGTGTGGTGGCTAGTTGCAGGAAAAATGTTCCCAATGTTGGGCGAGTCCAGAACCAGGGGCCACAGTCTTAGAATAAAGGGGTGGCCATCTTAGGCAGAGGTGAGAAAACACTTTTTCACCCAGAGAGTTGTGAATTTGTGGAATTCTATAGAAGCATGGAAACATATAAAATAGGTCTAGGAGGAAGCCATTCGGCCCTTCGAGCCAGCACCGCCATTCATTGCGATCATGGCTGATCGTCCCCAATCAATAACCCGTGCCTGCCCTCTCCCCATATCCCTTGATTCCACCAGCCCCTAGAGCTCTATCTAACTCTCTCTTAAATCCATCCAGTGACTTGGCCTCCACTGCCCTCTGTCGCAGGGAATTCCACAAATTCACAACTCTCTGGGTGAAAACGTTTTTTCTCACCTCAGTCTGAAATGGCCTACCCTTTATTCTAAGACTATGGACCCTGGTTCTGGACTCACCTAACATTGGCAATATTCTTCCTGCATCTAGCTTGTCCAGTCCTTTTATAATTCTATATGTTTCTATAAGAACCCCCTCATCCTTCTAAACTCGAGGGAATACAAGCCCAGTCTTTTCAATCTTTCCTCATATGACAGTCCCGCCATCCCAGGGATCAATCTCGTGAACCTACGCTGCACTGCCTCAATCACAAGCATGTCCTTCCTCAAATTAGGAGACCAAAACTGTAGACAATACTCCAGATGTGGTCTTACCAGAGCCCTAAACAACTGCAGAAGAACCTCTCTACTCCTGTACTGAAATCCTCTTGTTATGAAGGCGAATATTCCATTAGCATTCTTCACTGCCTGCTGTACCTGCACACCAACATTCAGTGACCGGTGTACAAGGACACCCAGGTCTCGCTGCACCTCCCCCTTAACTGACCTAACCCCATTGAGATTATAATCTGCCCCCTTGTTTTTGCCACCAAAGAGGATAACCTCACATTTATCTATATTATACCGCATCTGCCACGCATCTGCCCACTCACCAACCTGTCCAGGTCACCCTGCAACCTCCTAACATCCTCTTCACAGTTCACACTGCCACCCAGCTTTGTGTCATCCGCAAACTTGCTAATGTTGCTCCTAATTCCCTCTTCCAAATTAATATATATGGTAAACAGTTGCGGCCCCAACACCGAGCCTTGCGGCACTCCACTCGCCACTGCCTGCCATTCTGAAAAGGACCTACTCTTTGCTTCCAGTCTGCCAAACAAATTTCTATCACGTCAACTCCCTACCTCCAATACCATGTGCTCTACAATTTTAGTCACCAGCCTCCCGTGTGGGACCTTATCAAAGGCTTTCGGAAAGTCTAGATATACTACATCCACTGGCTCCACATCATCCATTTTACTTGTCACATCCTCAAAAAATTCCAGAAAATTAGAAGCATGATCTTCCTTTCATAAATCCATGCTGACTTGGACAAATCCTTTTACTGCTACCCAAATGGCCCATTATTACTTCTTCAATAATTGACTCCAGCATCTTTCCTACCACAGAAGTCAGGCGAACTGGTCGGTAATTACCCGTTTTCTCTCTTGCTCCTTTCTTGAAAAGTGGGATAACATTAGCTCTCCTCCAATCCACAGGAACTGATCCTGAATCTATTGAACATTGGAAAATGATCACCAATGCGTCCACTATTTCTAGATCCACCTCCCTGAGGACCCTGCGATGCAGACCATGGTATTTATCATCCTTCAGTCCCATTAGCCTACCCAATACTATTTCTCGCCAAATAAAACATTCTTTCGGTTCCTCGACCCCCTTTGTCCTCCAGTACATCTGGGAGATTGTTTGTGTCTTGCTTAGTGAAGACAGATCCAATGTACCTATTCAACTCTTCTGCCATTTCCTTGTTGCCCATAATAATTTCAGATGTGTCTGCCTTCAAGGGACCCACATTTGACTTTGCTACTCTTTTCCCCTTAACATATCTAAAGAAGGTTTTACTGTCCTCTTTTATATTCCTGTCCAGCTTCCCTTCGTTCTTCATCTATTCAGCCCGTATCGCCCGTTTTGTTTCCTTCTGTTGTCCTATGAATGTTTCCCAATCCTCTGGCTTCCGGCTACTCTTTGCTGTGTTATACATCTTTTGTTTTAGTTTGATTCTATCCCTAACTTCTCTTGTCAGCCACGGTTGCCTCATACTCCCCTCAGAATATTTCTTCCTTTTTGGAATGAAATGATCCTGCGTCTTCCGGATTATGCTCAGAAATTCCTGCCAATGCTGTTCCATCGTCATTCCTGCTAGTATCCCTTTCCAATCTACCTTGGCCAGCTCCTCTCTCATGCCTTCATAGTCCCCTTTGTTCTGCTGCATCACTGTCATTTCCGATTTAACCTTCTCCTTCTCAAATTGCAGATTGATGCTAATCATATTATGATCACTACCTTCAAGCGGTTTCTTTACCTCGAGTTCTCTTATCAAATATGTTTCATTGGACAACACTAAATCTAGAATTACCTTTTCCCTGGTCGGCTCCATTACAAGCTGATCTAATAATTCATCTCGGAGGCACTCTACAAACTCTCTTTCTTGGGGTCCTGAACCAACCTGATTTTCCTAGTCTACCTGCATATTGTAATCTCCCATCACCAGTGGCATTACCTGTGTTACATGCCAGTTGTAACTCCTGCTGCAACTTACACCCTCCAACTGGGCTACTATTTGGGGGTCTGTAGATAATACCAATTAGTGTCTTCTTGCCTTTGCAATTCCTCAACTCAATCCACAGTGACTCTACCTCGTCAGTCCCTATGTCTTCCCTCGCAAGGGACTGGATTCCATCCCTCACCAGAAGAGCTACCCTCCATCCTCTGCCCACCTGCCTGTCCTTTCTATAGGATGTATAACCCTGAATATTAAGTTCCCAGGCCCGATCCTCCTGCAGGCATGTCTCAGTAATCCCCACAATGTCATATCAACCAGCCTCTCTCTATCTGAGCCTCAAGCTCATCTACTTTACTTCTTATACTTCGCGCATTCAAGTACAGTACTTTTAATTCTTTACGCATCTCACCATTCACATGTTCCGGAAGTGGCGGCGCCTAACGGCAGCGGCTTGACTGCAGTCCGTCTGTCTTTTTAAAAATTTTTGTCTAGTTAAATGTAGTTGTTTGTGTTTTTTATATTGTTTTTAACTGTGCATATGTGGGGGCGGGGCGGGGCGGTGGGGGAGAGGGGGAAACTTAAAAAAATCTCTTCCCTGTATGGAGGACCCGACCTTCCTCTGTCGGGTCTCCGTTGTCGTTGGGGCCTAGCACCGTGGAGCGGCCTCGAACCGGGACGACCTGGGGATCCAGTCGCGGAGCCTGCGGACTACTCACCATCGTGGAGCTGGCCGAGTTCGGAGCGTGGAGAGCTGCGGTGACGCGCGGCTGTGACCCGACCACGGAGATTCGGAGGCTCCAGCCGCAGGCCCGGTGGACGGTGACATCGGGAGCTCGCGGATCCCTGGTGGGAGACCGCTTTTCGGGGCTCCCGCAACGGCAACTTCTCCCGCCCGAGTTCCGGGGTTGAAGATGACCTGGAGCTGGGTCTAACATCGCCCGGCACGTCTTTAATGGCCGCGGGACTTGCTACCGCTACCGGGGGCTCCAACATCCAGACCCGGAGGGCGGCCTTGCATCGCCCGGGGCGACTTTAATGGCCGCGGGACTTATTTTCCATCGCCCGCCGGGGGCTCTGACTCTGACATCGGGAGGAGAATGGGGAGTGCAGCGGAGAGATATGACTTTGCCTTCCATCACAGCGAGGAGGAGATTCGCTGTGATGGATGTTTGTGTAAATTGTGTTGTGTCTTGGTTCTTTTTACTTGTTTGTATGACTGTGGAAACCGAATTTCGTTTGAACCTCATTTGAGGTTCAAATGACAATAAATGGTATTGTATTGTATTGTATTGTACATCTATCCCTACTACACTTGGCCATAATCTCCTATCCCTTTGTGAGCTTTCTTTCCCGTTAATTCTGGGGTCATTAACTATCCCTTTACTCCCTTTCCCATTAACTCCGTCCATGACTATTCCATTTCACACCCCCCACCTTATTTAGTTTAAAATCACCTGTGTCGCAGTGGCAAACCTGCCTGCCAGAAAGGCGGCCCCCGCCTGTTAAGGTGCAATCCGTCCCTTTTGGACAGTTCCCCCTTACTCCAACACAGATCCCAGTGGTCAAATAATCTAATTCCCTGCCCCCTGCACCAGTTCCCCAGCCACACATTCAGTTCCTGTATCTTCCTGTTCCTGCTCTCGCCAGCACGAGGAACTGGAAGCAAACCGGAGATAACCACCCTGGAGGTCCTGCTTTTCAGCACTTTTCCGAGCTCTCAAAAGTCACGCTTCAGAATATTCATCGCCTTCTTTCCCATTTCGTTTGTGCCAACATGCACTACAACTTCGGGCTGTTCACCTTCGCCCTTGAGGATTTTCTGGGCTGTATCTTTAAACTAAATTAAACTAAACTGAACTAAACTAAACTAAACTAAACGAAACGAAACGAAACTAAACTGATAGATAAGCACTATCATGGATAAGTCCAAAAGTGCAACGATTGTTGTATAATTGTGGTTTCACCGAGGCAGTACACAAGGTGTCGCCAAGTGTTTGACGCCAACAAAGTTTCAAAGTTCTCAACAGTACAGTCTTAACTTGGCTTTAAAGTACGATTGTCCTGGAGGCACCGATCCTCGGGCATCATTTTGAAATCAGAATCAGAATCAAAATCAGAATCAGAATCGCCAAGTATGTTTTGCAACATACGAGGAATTTCACTGGCCAGGTCAGTCATACAATTAAAAAGCAACAGACTCAAAAACACATTTTAACATGAACATCCACCACCGTGACTCCTACACATTCCTCACTGTGATGGAAGGCGAAATAAAGTTCAAGACCTTCCCTTGTGTTCTTCTTTGGTCGAGGGCCACGAGCCCCCGTTGACGGGATGATCTTGACTCCCGTGGCCGGTGGCGTTCGGGCCCTCCGCGTCGAGTCGTTCAGCTCCCGCATCGGGGGGTTGTCAGCTCCCCGCTCCGGGCGATCAAACCTCGCGTCGGGGGTGGTTGAAACTTCTGCAACGTTGGAGCTCCCCACTAGCCTCACCCGAGACTGCGAGCCCTTGTTGGTAAGTCCGCTGGCCGCGGTGGGAGCGATACCAGGCAAGGGATCAGCTCCGATGTTAAGTCCGCGCCCCGCGGTGGGGCTCATGACCGTCCGTGGCGGCTACCAGCTCCATCGACGGTAGGCCGCAGAGTCCGGGGAATGTGATGCGAAAAATGATCACATCTCCGGGAAGGTAAGAACCTGAAAAAAGGTTTACCCCGACCCCCCCCCCCACTCCCCCACATAAAACAAATTGAAGTACATTAAATCAAATTAAAAATACCCACTAAAATAACAAAAAGATGAAAAAAACGAACAGACTGCCGGCAGGGCTGGGCATCTCCCCGTCGCCCCTGGTGGTCATCGGCCCTTTGCTCACCGTCCGCCGCCGTCGCCGACTCCCTCGACCCTCCTCATCTGTTCCCGGTCTTCGGGGTCGAGTAGCAGACGAGCCTCGGACATCTCCAGACGGCTCCCTTCTTCCGCAGCGGGCGAGCCAAGTCTGTTGTTTGACGGCACTGGGCCTATACTCGCTGGAGTTTGGACGAATGAGGGCGGACCTCATTGAAACGTACAAAATAGTTATAGACTTGGATAGATTGGATGTGGAGAGGATGTTTCCACCAGTGGGAGAGTCTAAGACTAGAGGTCACAGCCTCAGAATTGAAGGACGTCCTTTTAGGAAGGAGATGCGGAGGAATTTATTTAGTCAGAGTGTGCTGAATCAGTTGAATTCTTTGCCACATAAGGCTGTGGAGGACAAGTCAATGGATATTTTTAAGGCAGAGATAGATGGATTCTAGTATGAGTGTCAAGGATTATGTGGAGAAATTGGAGAATTGGGCTAGGAGGGAGAGATAGATCAATCATGATTAAATAACGGAGTCGACTTGATGAGCCGATTGGCCTGATTTTTCTCCTATCACTTCTGACCTTATGACCTGTCGGGATATGGCCGAGGCTCGCTGGCAAAAACAATTCAATTTTAACAAACAACGTTGAAGTAAATTATTAACACGCAATCGAACTCTCGTATCAATTTGCTGGTCATTGCACGGCAGCTTCAGTGCCGTTTTCCCCACCATTATCCCTCTAATCTATAAAATGTGCATAAAATATCGAAATTGTAGATTGTACTATGAACCTGATACAAGTATAGGACATCATGAGAAGCATAGATAAGGTGGCTTGTTAGAACGGATTTCCCCCTAAGGTGCAAATATCAAAGACATTTTGCTTTAATGTCAGAAGGGGAAAGTTTAAATGATGTGTGAGGGGAAGGTTTGTTATACAGGGAGGAATGTGTGCCTGGAACGGACTGCCAGGGGTAGTGGTGAAAGCAGATGCATCGTTAAGCATCATTATAGGGGTTTTAAGATAAACGCATCCATACGCAGGGACCAGTCGGATGTGGATCACGTGCTGGTAGAGTGGAATAGTTACAATTGGTATTATGTTCGCCAGAGACATTGTGGGCCAAATGGCCTGTTCTTGCGCTGTACTATTTCATGTTCTATGAAGCATGATAGATATTTGGAAGAAATTATTTAATGTGTGTGATGCGAGGCAAAGAAGCAGAGCGCTATTCTTTGGGATGCAGGAGGATGAGGGGTGATCTTATAGAGATGTACAATGTCATGAGAGGAATAGATCCGGTAGACGGATATAATCTCTTGCCCAAAGTGCGGGAATCGAGAACCACAGGACACATTTTTAAGGTGAAGGGCGAACGATTTAGAAATATGAGGAATAACCTTTCCACACAGATTGTGGTGGGTGTATGGAACGTGCTGGGAGAGGAGGTAGTTGAGACACGGACCATGGTAACGTTCGTTAAACAATTGGTCAGGTCCATGGACGGGAGAGGTTTGGATGGAGATGGGCCAAACACAGGCAGATTGGACTAGTGTTGATGGGACATGTTGGTCGGTGTGGGCAAGTTGGACCGAAGGGCTTTTTCCCCACGCCGTATGTCTCTATGACTATATAACTCGCTGTGTTGGTCATATTTAGAATCGGTACAGACTTGACTTGCCTCTTCCTGTCCACCACGAATTTCGTGATTCTATGCAAAAGGGAATTGAACGCTCAGCGGATCATCGAATTTTCACAGCCTCCTCCCGCCACCCGGTCAGCTGCGGCATCACGTTCGTCCTGAGTTCGGATCCAGGCTTAGACTGACATTTGGCGCGGCATGGCGCCATCTTCCATCTTCCATTTTCGGGTTGATTGCCTCTTGAAATAACAACGTTTTATTGGGCATTTATCATGTGCCAACAAACTGAACAACTCGCAGTTGTGATAATATTAGCTCTCCCAATTTGAATGTGCAAACGGGTAGAACTGACGACACTAATTATTCAATCCATTGTTATCACTGGGGATTTTATGATAGATATATAAATTGCTTGCCAGATCATACATCCAGGAAGAAGAACTGTAATACAGTTTAAGATGCATGAGCCCCCTAGTGGCCGAGTGTAAGCAATATATTATCCGATCTTGGCCGCTCTTGGAATCCCAGGTGATATACCATGTTGTATAAACCTGATGTAATATGCGATCTTGATCTTTATCTTGTTAAATAATACGAGTGTCTGGACAGTTTATTGCATATATTCTGTGAAATGCTATGGATTTTTTTTCTCATCAAGTGAATATTGGATTAAGGAAATTGCAAAATCTTCTCAGAATTTTTTCACCTTCGATCGTTTTGTCGCCATCTGCTGTCAGAACCTGAAAACAAAATACTGCACCAAGAGAATTTCAGCTTATATTGTGGGCACAGTGGGTAATGTTGGGCTGTTTGAAAAATATCCCCTGGTATTTTTTTCTACGAGCCTCTTTATTTCAGCAACAACCTGCCCTGGTACTGCCGTGGAAGGTCAGATTTTCACAACTCACCCTTGTGGCAAGCTTTTACAGACCTCGACTGCATCATCTCGACGTTCCTGCCCGTGTTTATTATTTTGATGCTAAATGCGCTGACCGTAAGGTTCATCGTCGTGGCCAGCAGATTCCGCAAGGCGTTGCGAGATAATGCTCGAGCGGAAAATTCCCCCGACCCTGAAATGGAAAACCGGAGGAAGTCCATCATTCTGTCTTCCGTATATCCGTCATATTGCTATGGCTCACGTACACGGTCAATGAATTGTACTTTCGGATTACCGAGGCGTATTATTACTCTGGATATACCGACCCGTTGTTTATCCTCCAACAAACAGGTTACGTTGAGTGGGTGAGTGGGCAAATGCATGGCAGATGCAGTATAATGTGGATAAATGTGAGGTTATCCACTTTGGTGGCAAAAACAGGAAAGTAGACTATTACCTGAATGGTGTCCAATTGGGAAAAGGGGAGATGCAACGAGACCTGGGTGCAACAGGCAGTGAAGAAAGCGAATGGTATGTTAGCATTCAAAGCAAAAGGATTTGAGTATAGGAGCAGGGAGGTTCTACTGCAGTTGCACAGGGTCTTGGTGAGACCACACGTGGAATATTTACGTACAGTTTTGGTTTCCTAATCTGAGGAAGGACATTCTTGCCATAGAGGGAGTACAAAGAAGGTTCACCAGACTGATTCCTGGGATGTCAGGACTTTCATATGAAGAAAGACTGGATAGACTCTGCTTGTACTCGTTAGAATTTAGAAGATTGAGGGGGGATCTTATAGAAACTTACAAAATTCTTAAGGGGTTGGACAGGCTAGATGCAGGAAGATTGGTCCCGATGTTGGGGAAGTCTAGAACAAGGGGTCATAGTTTAAGGATAAAGGGGAAATCTTTCAGGACTGAGATGAGAAAAACATTTTTTACACAGAGAGTGGTGAATCTCTGGAATTCTCTGCCACATAATGTAGTTGAGGCCAGTTCATTGGCTATATTTAAGAGGGAGTTAGATGTGGCCCTTGTTGCTAAAGGGATCAGGGGGTATGGAGAGAAAGAAGGTACAGGATACTGAGTTGGATGATCAGCCATGATCATATTGAATGGCGGTGCAGGCTGGAAGGGCCGAATGGCCTACTCCTGCACCTACTTTCTATGTTTCTATGTTTCTGTGTAAGCCATTTAGAACGGAGATGAGGAAACACTTTTTCTCACAGAGAGTGGTGGGTCTATGGAATTCTCTGCCTCAGAGGGCGATGGAGGCAGGTTCTCTGGATGCTTCAAAGAGAGAGCTAGAAAGGGCTCTTAAAATAGTGGAGTCAGGGGATATGGGGAGAAGGCAGGAACGGGGTACTAATTGGGGATTATCAGCCATGATCACATTGAATGGTGGTGCTGGCTCAACGGGCCGAATGGTCTTCTCCTGCAACTATTGTCTATTGTCTATTAATCTGTGGATCTCATTGCCACAGAGGGCTGTGGAGGCCAAGTCAGTGGATACTTTTCGGGCAGTGATAAACAAATTCTTGATTAGAATGGGTGGCAAGGGTTGTGGGGAGAAGGCAGGAAAATGAGTTTAGGAGGTAGAGATCAGCCACGATTGAATGGATGAGTAGACTCGATGGGCCGAATGGCCTAATTCTACTCCTATACCTAGCGAATGTGAGCATACGTTAACCACGTCACATCAAACACAGTCTCTGTTAAAGACAGTAAAAGCTGGAGTAACTCAGTGGCACAGGCAGCCTCTCTGGAGAAAAGGAACTGGTGACGTTTCGGGTCGTGACCTTTCTTCAGACTGATAGTCAGTGGAGAGGGAAGCGAGAGATATAGAACAAGATGGTGACGTAGAGAGAGAATAAATGAATGAAAGACATGCAAAAAAGTAACAGTGAGAAAGGAAACAGGCCATTGTTATCTGTTTGTTGGGTGAAAACGAGTTACAGACAATGAGTCTCAACAAGACGACTTTGAAACTGGTGCGACTTGGGTGGAGAGAGGGGGAATGCCGGGGTTACTTGAAGTTAGAGAAGTCAATGTTCACACCGCTGGGGAGTAAGCCGCCCAAGCGAAATATGAGATGGTGTTCCTCCAATTTCCGCTGGGCCTCACTCTGACAATGGAGGAGGCACAGGACAGAAAGGTCAGTGTGGGACTGGGAGGGGGAGTTAAAGTGTTTTGCAACCGGGAGATCAGGTAGGTCCAGGAGGACTGAGCGAAGGTGTTCAGTGAAACGATCGCCGAGTCTGCGCTTGGTCTCGCCGATGTATAAGAGTCCACACCTTGAATAACAGATACAGTAGATGAGGTTGGAGGAGGTGCAAGTTGTTGTTTTTAACTAATTGTATGCATTATTGCAACATTGCCCTCAGCTAACAGTGAGCCATTCTAGATTTTCATAGATTCATAGAATCCTAGAGAGATACAGCGTGGAAACAGGCCCTTTGGCCCAACTTGCCCACACCGGCCAACATGTCCCAGCTACACTAGCCTCACCAGCCCTCATTTGGCTCATATCCCTCCAAACCTGTCATATCCATGTACCTGTTTAATTGTTTTTTTAAACGTTGGGATAGTCGCAGCCTCACCTATCTCCTCCGGCAGCTTGTTCCATACACCCTCCGCCCTCTGTGTGAAAAAGGTGCCCCTCAGATTCTTAGTAAATCTTTTCCCCTTCACCTTGAATCTTTGTCCTCTGGTCCTTAATTGCCCTACTCTGGGCAAGAGACTCTGTGCATCTACCCGATCTATTTCTCTCATGATTCTATACACCTCTATAAGATCACCCCTCATCCTCCTGCACTCCAAGGAATAGTCCCAGCCTATTCAACCTCTCCCTGTAGTTCCGTTAACCTCTCCCTATAGCCCAGGTGATCACGGTCCCCTTTCACCTGTGTTTTCACACCTTACCCAACCATATCACTAAGTCCCCCTCTCACTTGACTGTCAGTCTGAAGAAGGGGCTCGACCCGAAACGCCACCCATTCCTTCCCTCCAGAGATGCTACCTGTCCCACTGAGTTTCTCCGGCATTTTGTGTTTATCATTGGTGCAACCCAGCATCTGCAGTTCCTTCCTGCACATTCACTCTCATCCCATCCCATCGCACAGGCATGGGCCAGATTCTACTGGGAAACGCACATCATTTAGGTGTAGGTTTATTATGGTCATGTGCACCGAGGTACAATGAAAAACTTTGCTTTACATGCTATCCATTCAGATCAAATAATACTGGACGTCAATACACTCAAGCCAAATTTAGTTTAGTATAGTTTAGTTTAGGTTTTAAAGTGTGGGACGGTGGCGCAGCGGGTAGAGCTGCTGCCTCACAGCGCCAGAGAACCGGGCTCCGTCCCGACCACCGGTGCTGTCTGTACAGAGTTTGTACGTTCGCCCCGTGAACTGTGTGCGTTTTCTCCGGGTGCTCCGCTCTCCTTTCCCACTACAAAGACGTACAGGTTTGTAGGTTAATTGGCTTGGTATAATTGTAAATTGTCCCCAGTGTGTGTAGGGCAGTGTTAGTGTGTGGGGATCGCTGGAGGGCTCGGACTCGGTGGGCCGAAGAGCCTGTTTCCGCGCAGTTTCTCTAAATTAAACTCAACTACAATGCGGAAACAGGCGCTTTGACTCACCAAGTTTACGCCGACCAGCGATTCTCATACACGGAGTAGTACGGGGAATTTTTACCGAAGCCAATTAACGTACAAACCTGTATATCTTAGGATGTGGGAGGAAACCGGAGCACCCGGAGAAAACCCACGCGGTCACAGGGAATACATGCAAACTCCGTACAGACAGCACCCGTAGTCAGGATCGAACCCGGGTCTCTAGCGCTGTAAGGAAACAACTTTATCGCTGCGCCACTGTGCCACCCAAAGTTTAATTGAGTTTATTATTACGTGTACCAAAGTACGGTAAAAAGCTTTTTTTTTGAGCGCCATCCAGTCAGCGGAAAGACAATACATGATTACAATTGAGCCATATACGGTGTACAGATACAGGATAAATGGAGTAACGTTTCGGGCAAGATAGAATCCAGTGAAGTTCAATTGATGAGTGAAAAAAATTCCGCTCAGGTTCCTATTAAATCTTGACCCTCTCACCTTAAACCTATTTTCTACTCTGGAGAAAAATACTCTATGTATCTCCCCAACATCCTTGCGAACATACTTCCCCCAAATCTTTGGTCACAGTATTAAGTATAGAAGTTGGGAGGTCAAGTTGCATTTGTATAAGACGTTGGTGAGGCCACATTCAGAGTATTGTGTTCGGATCTGGGCACCATGTTATAGGAAAGATGTTATGAAGGTGGAAAGCGCACAGAGAAGATTTACCATGATGGTACCAGGACTCGAGGGCCCGGACAATAGGGTGAGGTTGCGCAGACTGGGAATCTATTCTTCATTGTAGGAGGATGAGGGGTGATATTATAGAGGTTTACACAATCAGATAGACCCACAGTGTCTTCTGCGCATAGTAGGGGAATGAAGAAAGAGAGAACAACGGTTTAAGGTGAGGGAGAAAGATTTCATAGACAATAGACAATAGACAATAGGTGCAGGACTAGATATTTTGGCCCTTCGAGCCAGCACCGCCATTCATTGTGATCATGGCTGATCAGCCACAATCAGGAACCTGAGGGGTAACTTTTTCACACAGAGGTTGGTATGTGTATGGAACAAGCTGCCAGAGGAGGTAGAGGAGGCTAGGATGATTGCAACGTTCGAGAAACAATTAGACAGGTATATGGATAGGACAGGTTTGGAGGGATATGGACCAAAAGCAGGCAGGTGGGACTAGTGTAGATGGGACATGTTGGTTGGTGTGGACAACATGGGCCGGAGGGCCTGTCTCCGTGCTCTATAACTCTATAACTTCATGACTGTGACTCTGTGACTCTGTGACAATGACTCTGTGACACTGTGACTCTGTGTCTCAGTTACTCTGTGACACTGTGACTCTGTGTCTCTGTGTCTCTGTGACTGTGACTCTGTGACTCTGTGACAATGACTCTGTGACTCTGTGACTCTGTGACTCTGTGGCACTGTGACTCTGTGACTCTGTGACACTGTGACTCTGTGTCTCTGTGTCTCTGTGGCTCTGTGACTCTGTTTCTCTGTGACTGAGTTTCTGTGACTCTGTGACACTGTGACTCTGTGTCTCTGTGTCTCTGTGACTCTGTGACTCAGTGACTCTGTGTCTCTGTGACACTGTGACTCTGTGTCTCTGTGTCTCTGTGACTGAGTTTCCGTGACTCTGTGACTCTGTGACTCTGTGACAATGACTCAGTGACTCTGTGACTCTGTGACTCTGTGACACTGTGACTCTGTGACTCTGTGACACTGTGACTCTGTGTCTCTGTGTCTCTGTGACTCTGTGAATCTGTGTCTCTGTGACTGAGTTTCTGTGACTCTGTGACACTGTGACTCTGTGTCTCTGTGTCTCTGTGTCTCTGTGACTCTGTGACTCAGTGACTCTGTGTCTCTGTGACTCTGTGACAGTGTCTCTGTGTCTCTGTTGAACAGAGGGTACTATGAAGGCATGAGAGGGGAGCTGGCCAAAGTAGACTGGAAAGGGATCCTAGCAGGAATGACGGTGGAACAGCAATGGCATTAATTTCTGGGCATAATCCGGAAGACGCAGGATCATTTCATTCCAAAAAGGAAGAAATATTCTAAGGGGAGTAGGAGGCAATCGTGGCTGACAAGAGAAGTTAGGGATAGAATAAAACTAAAAGAAAAGATGTATAACACAGCAAAGAGTAGCCGGAAGCCAGAGGATTGGGAAACTTTCATAGGAGAACAGAATGAAACAAAACGGGTAATACGGGCTGAAAAGGGAAGCTGGCCAGGAATACAAAGAAGGACAGTAAACGCTTCTTTAGATATGTTAAGGGAAAAAGAGTAGCAAAGTCAAATGTAGGTCCCTTAAGTGAAATTATTATGGGCAACAGGGAAATGGCAGAATAGTTGAATAGGTACTTCGGATCTGTCTTCACTGAGGAAGACACAAACAATCTCCCTGATGTACTGGAGGACAGAGGATCTAAGGGGGTAGAGGAACTGAAATAAATTTTCATTAGGCGAGAAATAGTATTGGGTAGGCTAATGGGACTGAAGGATGATAAATTCCCTGGGCCTGATGGTCTGCATCCCAGGGTCCTCACTCAGGAAGATGGCTCTAGAAATAGTGGACGCATTGGTGATCAATTTCCAATGTTCAATAGATTCAGGATCAGTTCCTGTGGATTGGAGTATAGCTAATGTTATCCCACTTTTCAAGAAAGGGGCAAGAGAGAAAACGGGGAATTACAGACCAGTTTAGCCTGACTTCGGTGGTGGGAAAGATGCTGGAGTCAATTATTAAAGAAGTAATAATGGAGGATTTGGATAGCAGTAAATTGATTCGTCCGACATGGATTTATGAAAGGGAAATCATGCATGACTAATCTTCTGGAATCTTTTGAGGATGTGACAAGTAAAATGGATGAAGGGGTATTTAGCGTATTTAGAATTTCAGAAAGCCTTTGATAAGGTCCCGCACGGGAGACTGGTGACTAAAATTAGAGCACATGGTATTGGGGGTAGGGTGTTGACATGGATAGAAAATTGGTTCGCAGACAGCAAGCAAAGCGTAGGAGTGAACGGGTCCTTTTCAGAATGGTAGGCAGTGGCGAGTGGAGTGCCACAAGGTTCGGTGTTGGGGCCGCAACCGTTTACCATATATATTAATGATTTGGAAGAGGGAATTAGGACCAACACTAGCAAGTTTGCAGATGACACAAAGCAGGGTGGCAGTGTGAACTGTGAAGAGGATCTTAGGAGGTTGCAGGGTGACCTGGACAGGTTGAGTGAGTGGGCAGATGCGTGGCAGATGCAGTATAATATAGATTAATGTGAGGTTATCCACTTTGGCGGCAAAAACAAGGGGGCAGATAATTATCTCAATGGGGTTAGGTTAGGTAAGGGGGAGGTGCAGCGAGACCTGGGCGTCCTTGTACACCGGTCACTGAAAGTTGGCTTACAGGTACAGCAGGCAGTGAAGAAAGCTAATGGAATATTGGCCTTCATAACAAGAAGATTTCAGTATAGGAGTAAAGAGGGTTTTCTGCAGTTGTATAGGGCTCTGTTGAGACCACATCTGGAGTATTGTGTACAGTTTTGGTCTCCTAATTTGAGGAAGGACAACCTTGTGATTGAGGCAGTGCAGCGTAGGTTCACGAGATTGATCCCTGGGATTGATCCTCTCTCATCCTTCTAAAATCCACTGAATACAACCCTAGTCTTTTTAATCTTTCCTCATATGACACTGTGACTCTGTGACTCTGTGACTGTGACTCTGTGACTCTGTGACTCTTTGACTCTGTGACTGTGACTCTGTGACTGTGACTGTCTCTGTGATTCTGTGACTCGGAGACACTGTGACTCTGTGACTATGACTGTGTCTCTGTGACTGTGACTGTGTCTCTGTGACTCTGTGACTGTGACTGTGACTGTGTCTCTGTGACTCTATGACTGTGTCTCTGTGACTCTGGGAATCTGTGACTCTGTGACTATGACTGTGACAGTGACTCTGTGACTGTGACTCTGTGACTCTGTGACTGTGTCTCTGTGACCGTGACTCTGTGACTATGACTGTGACAGTGACTCTGTGACTGTGACTCTGTGACTCTATGACTGTGTCTCTGTGACTCTGTGACTGTGTCTCTGTGACCGGGACTGTGACTGTGACTCTGTGACTCTATGACTGTGACTCTGTGACTGTGACGGTGACTGTCTCTGTGACTATGACTGTGTCTCTGTAACCCTGTGACTCTGTGACCATGACTGTGACCGTGACTCAGTGCCTCTGTGTCTCTATGTCGCTGTGACTCTGTGACTCTGTGACTGTGACTGTGTCACTGTGACTCTGTAACTGTGTCTCTGTGACTCTGTGTCCCTGTGACTCTGTGACACTGTGACTGTGACTCTATAACTGTGATTCTGTGACACTGTGACTCTGTGACTGTGACTCTGTAACTCTGTGTTTGTGTGACTGTGTGACTGTGTGACTGTGACCCTGTGACTGTGACTGTCTCTGTGACTCTGTGACGCTATGACTCTGTGACACTATGACTGTGTGACTGTGTCTCTGTCTCTGTGACTGTGACTGTGAATCGGTGAATGTGACTCTGTGACTGTGTCTCTGTGACTGTGACTCTGTGACTCTGCGACTCTGTGACTGTCCCTCTGTGCCTGTGACTCTGTGACTCTGTGACTGTGACTCTGTGACACTGTGGCTGTGACTGTGACTGTAACTCTGTGACTGTGTGACTCTGTTACTGTGTGACTGTGACTGTGACTCTGTGACTGTCTCTATGACCCTGTGGCTCTGTGACACTGTGACTCTGTGACTCTGTGACTGTGTCTCTGTGACTATGACTCTGTGACTCTGTGACTGTGACTGTGACTATGACTGTGTCTCTGTGACTGCGACTGTGTCTGTGACTGTGACTCCGTGACTCTATGATTGTGTCTTCGTGTCTCTGTGACTGACTCTGTGACTCTGTGACTCTATGACTGTGACTCTGTGACTCTGTGACTGTGACTGTGACTCTGCGACTCTGTGACTATGACTGTGACTATGTGACTCTGTTACTCTGTGACTGTGACACAGTAACTCTGTGTCCCTGTGACTCTGTGACCCTGTGACTGGGTCTCTGTGACTCTGTGACCCAGTGACTGATCTCTGTGACTCTGTGTCTCTGTGAATCTGTGTCTCTGTGACTCTGTAATTCTGTGTCCCTGTGACTGTGACTGTGTCTCTGTGTCTCTGTGACCCTGTGACTGTGTCTCTGTGACTCTGTGATTCTGTGAATCTGTGTCTCTATGACTGTGATTCTGTGTCCCTGTGACTCTGTGACTGTGACTCTGTGACTGTGACTGTGACTCTGTGACTCTGTGACTGTGTACTGTGACTATGTGACTGTGACTCTATGAGTGTGACTGTGACTGTGTATCTGTGACTCTGTGACTGTGACTCTATGACTGTGACTCTGTGACAGTGACTCTGTGACTGTGACTCTATGACAGTGTCTCTGTGACTCTGTCACTGTCTCTGTGACTCTGTGGCTATGACTCTGTGACTCTGTGTCTCTGTGTCTCTGTGTCTCTCTGTCTCAGTGACCATGTGACTCTGTGACTATAGCTGTGACTGTGACTCAGTGACTCTGTGTCTCTGTGACTGTGACTCTGTGACACTGTGACCCTGTGGCCCTGTGACCCTGTGACTGTGACTGTGTCTCTGTGACTCTGTGACTGTGACTGTGACTGTGACTCTATGACTGTGACTCTGTGACTGGGTCTCTGTGACTCTGTGACCCAGTGACTGATCTCTGTGACTCTGTGTCTCTGTGAATCTGTGTCTCTGTGACTCTGTAATTCTGTGTCCCTGTGACTGTGACTGTGTCTCTGTGTCTCTGTGACCCTGTGACTGTGTCTCTGTGACTCTGTGATTCTGTGAATCTGTGTCTCTATGACTCTGTGATTCTGTGTCCCTGTGACTCTGTGACTGTGACTCTGTGACTGTGACTGTGACTCTGTGACTCTGTGACTGTGTACTGTGACTATGTGACTGTGACTCTATGAGTGTGACTGTGACTGTGTATCTGTGACTCTGTGACTGTGACTCTATGACTGTGACTCTGTGACTGTGACTCTGTGACTGTGACTCTATGACAGTGTCTCTGTGACTCTGTCACTGTCTCTGTGACTCTGTGGCTATGACTCTGTGACTCTGTGTCTCTGTGTCTCTGTGTCTCTCTGTCTCAGTGACCCTGTGACTCTGTGACTATAGCTGTGACTGTGACTCAGTGACTCTGTGTCTCTGTGACTGTGACTCTGTGACACTGTGACCCTGTGGCCCTGTGACCCTGTGACTGTGACTGTGTCTCTGTGACTCTGTGACTGTGACTGTGACTGTGACTCTATGACGGTGACTCTGTGACTGTGACTGTTACTGTGACTCTGTGACTATGACTGTCTCTGTGACCCTGTGACTCTGTGACTATGACTGTGACCGTGACTCAGTGACTCTGTGTCTCTATGTCTCTGTTACTCTCTGACTCTGTGACTGTGACTTTGTCAATGTGTCTCTTTAACTGTGTCTCTGTGACTCTGTGTCCCTGTGACTCTGTGACACTGTGACTGTGACTGTGACTGTGACTCTATGACTGTGACTCTGTGACACTGTGACTGTGTGACTGTGTGACTGTGACCCTGTGACTGTGACTGTCTCTGTGACTGTGACGCTGTGGCTATGTGACACTGTGACTCTGTGACTGTGACTGTGTCTCCGTGACTGTATCTATGACCCTGTGACTCTGTGACACTGTGACTCTGTGACTGTGTCTCTGTGACTGTGACTCTGTGACTCTGTGACTGTGACTGTGACTATGACTGTGTCTCTGTGACTGCGACTGTCTCTGTGACTGTGACTCCGTGACTATGACTGTGTCTTCGTGTCTCTGTGACTGACTGTGACTCTGTGACTATGACTGTGACTGTGACTCTGTGACTGTGACTGTGACTCTGTGACTCTGTGACTATGACTGTGACTATGTGACTATGTTAATCTGTGACTGTGACTAAGTGACTCTGTGTAGCTGTGACTCTGTGACCCTGTGACACTGTGACTGTGACTGTGACTGTGTCTCTGTGACTCTATGACTGTGTCTCTGTGACTCTGGGAATCTGTGACTCTGTGACTATGACTGTGACAGTGACTCTGTGACTGTGACTCTGTGACTCTGTGACTGTGTCTCTGTGACCGTGACTCTGTGACTATGACTGTGACAGTGACT
This sequence comes from Malacoraja senta, assembly GCA_038087875.1. Classification (NCBI taxonomy): domain Eukaryota; kingdom Metazoa; phylum Chordata; class Chondrichthyes; order Rajiformes; family Rajidae; genus Malacoraja; species Malacoraja senta. The sequence continues at coordinate 115,228 of JAXLNO010000073.1, read as the reverse complement.
CTGTGACTGTGACTCTGTGACTCTATGACTGTGTCTCTGTGACTCTGTGACTGTGTCTCTGTGACCGGGACTGTGACTGTGACTCTGTGACTCTATGACTGTGACTCTGTGACTGTGACGGTGACTGTCTCTGTGACTATGACTGTGTCTCTGTAACCCTGTGACTCTGTGACTATGACTGTGACCGTGACTCAGTGCCTCTGTGTCTCTATGTCGCTGGGACTCTGTGACTCTGTGACTGTGACTGTGTCACTGTGACTCTGTAACTGTGTCTCTGTGACTCTGTGTCCCTGTGACTCTGTGACACTGTGACTGTGACTCTATAACTGTGATTCTGTGACACTGTGACTCTGTGACTCTGTGACTGTGACTCTGTAACTCTGTGTTTGTGTGACTGTGTCACTGTGTGACTGTGACCCTGTGACTGTGACTGTCTCTGTGACTCTGTGACGCTATGACTCTGTGACACTATGACTGTGTGATTGTGTCTCTGTCTCTGTGACTGTGACTGTGAATCGGTGAATGTGACTCTGTGACTGTGTCTCTGTGACTGCGACTGTGTCTGTGACTGTGACTCCGTGACTCTATGACTGTGTCTTCGTGTCTCTGTGACTGACTCTGTGACTCTGTGACTCTATGACTGTGACTCTGTGACTCTGTGACTGTGACTGTGACTCTGTGACTCTGTGACTATGACTGTGACTATGTGACTCTGTTACTCTGTGACTGTGACACAGTAACTCTGTGTCCCTGTGACTCTGTGACCCTGTGACTTGGTCTCTGTGACTCTGTGACCCAGTGACTGATCTCTGTGACTCTGTGTCTCTGTGAATCTGTGTCTCTGTGACTCTGTAATTCTGTGTCCCTGTGACTGTGACTGTGTCTCTGTGTCTCTGTGACCCTGTGACTGTGTCTCTGTGACTCTGTGATTCTGTGAATCTGTGTCTCTATGACTCTGTGATTCTGTGTCCCTGTGACTCTGTGACTGTGACTCTGTGACTGTGACTGTGACTCTGTGACTCTGTGACTGTGTACTGTGACTATGTGACTGTGACTCTATGAGTGTGACTGTGACTGTGTATCTGTGACTCTGTGACTGTGACTCTATGACTGTGACTCTGTGACTGTGACTCTGTGACTGTGACTCTATGACAGTGTCTCTGTGACTCTGTGACTGTCTCTGTGACTCTGTGGCTATGACTCTGTGACTCTGTGTCTCTGTGTCTCTGTGTCTCTCTGTCTCAGTGACCCTGTGACTCTGTGACTATAGCTGTGACTGTTACTCAGTGACTCTGTGTCTCTGTGACTGTGACTCTGTGACACTGTGACCCTGTGGCCCTGTGACCCTGTGACTGTGACTGTGTCTCTGTGACTCTGTGACTGTGACTGTGACTGTGACTCTATGACTGTGACTCTGTGACTGTGACTGTTACTGTGACTCTGTGACTATGACTGTGTCTCTGTGACCCTGTGACTCTGTGACTATGACTGTGACCGTGACTCAGTGACTCTGTGTCTCTATGTCTCTGTTTACTCTCTGACTCTGTGACTGTGACTTTGTCACTGTGACTCTTTAACTGTGTCTCTGTGACTCTGTGTCCCTGTGACTCTGTGACACTGTGACTGTGACTGTGACTGTGACTCTATGACTGTGACTCTGTGACACTGTGACTGTGTGACTGTGTGACTGTGACCCTGTGACTGTGACTGTCTCTGTGACTGTGACGCTGTGACTCTGTGACACTGTGACTCTGTGACTGTGACTGTGTCTCCGTGACTGTCTCTATGACCCTGTGATTCTGTGACACTGTGACTCTGTGACTGTGTCTCTGTGACTGTGACTCTGTGACTCTGTGACTGTGACTGTGACTATGACTGTGTCTCTGTGACTGCGACTGTCTCTGTGACTGTGACTCCGTGACTATGACTGTGTCTTCGTGTCTCTGTGACTGACTGTGACTCTGTGACTATGACTGTGACTCTGTGACTCTGTGACTGTGACTGTGACTCTGTGACTCTGTGACTATGACTGTGACTATGTGACTATGTTAATCTGTGACTGTGACTAAGTGACTCTGTGTAGCTGTGACTCTGTGACCCTGTGACACTGTGACTGTGACTGTGACTGTGTCTCTGTGACTCTGTGATTCTCTGACAGTGAATCTGTGACTCTATGACTGTGACTCTGTGACTGTGACTGTGACTGTGACTCTGTAACTATGACTGTGTCTCTGTGACCCTGTGACTCTGTGACAGTCCTAAAGGAACATCCTTTAATTCCGAGGCTGTGACCTCTGGTCCTGGACTGGTCCTGGTGGAGCTAGGGGTGCTATTTTAGATAGGTGGTGAGGAGGTCGTAGGGTAGTTAACCTGTGGAATCCATTGCCACAGAGGGTTGTGGACGCCAAGTCAATGCATATTTTTAAGGCAGAGATAGATAGATTCTTGATTAGTACGGGTGTCAAGGGTTATGGGGAGAAGGCAGAAGAATGGGATTAGGAGGCAGAGATCAGCCATAATTGAATGGCGGAGTGGACTCGATGGGCCGAATAGCCTAATTCTACTCCTATAACTTGTGAATCTGTGAACTTGTGATATTGGGATTTTGAGCAGACACTGGAGAGAGAGGTCTCGACCTCCGACCCTCCCTCTCTTTTCACTGACCCCCACCGCGATGTGACCACATTTGTTCCACCATCTTCCACTGGCCCAGTCACCATGACGTACTCTCCCCCATACGCTCAGCTCCCATGCCGAGTGCCCCACTTTATAGGAGCATAGAAACGTAGAAAATAGGTGACGGAGTAGGACATTCGGCCCTTCGAGCCAGCACCGCCATTCAATGTGATCATAGCCGTTCATCCAGAATCAGTTCCCCGTTCATGCTTTCTCACCATATCCCTTGATTCCCTTAGCCCTAAGAGCTAAATCTAACTCTCTATTGAAAACATCCAGTGAATTGGCCTCCACTGCCTTCTGTGGCAGAGAATTCCACAGATTCACAACTCTCTGGGTGATAAACGTTTTTCCTCATCTCAGTCCTAAATGGCCAACCCCTTATTCTTAAACTGTGACCCCTGGTTCAGGACTCCCCCAACACGGGGAATATTTTTTCCTGCATCTTGCCTGTCCAATCCCTTAAGGCCTGTCTCACGAGTCTGCGGTCATTGGCGGCGAAACGGGAAGAATCTGCCGCCATAGACCGCGCACTCGTGAGAACGTACAATTCCCGGGCCGTGCGGCGGTGTTCCCAACACCGCACGGTGCTAAAATAAAACCGACAATGTCGAAAACTATATACTCACCGCACAACCTCTACCAGTGATGCACGAGTGCGGCACGGCCGCCCGCAGGGGCCGCCGCCAGTGTGGCTCTAGCGCCGTGCGTCAAACCTCCACTGCCACAGCCTCCGCCAATGAGGCACGTGCCTCCGCCAGTGAGGCACGTGTGCAGCACGGCCGCAGGCACAGCCACCGCTACAGCGCCGCGATCAGGGCGGCTGCCGCCACAGTCGCCACCAGTGAGTCACGTGCGGCGGGCCGACATCATCGCAGTCGGCCCGCCCTTTTTATTACTTACCGCAAGCACGTGACTCACTAGCGGCGGCTGTGACGGCGGCCGTCCTGATCGCGGCGCTGTAGCGGTGGCTGTGCCTGCGGCCGTGCCGCACACGTGCCTCACTGGCGGAGGCTGTGGCGGTGCAAGTTCGACGCACGGCGCTCGAGCCACACTGGCGGCGGCTGTGGTGGCGGCCGTGCCGCACTCGTGCATCACTGGTGGAGGCTGTGCGGTAGGAAAATATTTTTGAACAGTGTAGGTTTTATTTTAGCACCGTGCGTTGTTGGGAACAACGCCGCGCGGCCCCGGAATTGTGCGTTCTCACGAGTGCGCGGTCTATGGCGGCCCAGGAGCGGTAGATTCTTCCCGTTTCGCCGCCAATGACCGCAGACTCGTGAGACAGGCCTTTAAGACAGAGCCTTTACACAATCCGGCATACTCAAGGGAAAATGTACAATTATACCGAAGCCAATTAACCTGCAAACTTGCACGTCTTTGGAGTGTTGGAGATTACCGGAGCACCCAGGGAAAACCCACCTACGTCACGCGAGAACGTACAAACTCCGCGCAGACAGCACCGTAAGTCAGGATCGAACACGGGTCTTTGGCGCTGTAGGCAGTAGCACTGCCGCTATTTCACCGCGCGGCCATGAAAGCGAATATCAATTAAAATGTACTGTACGAGAGGAATCCCGTAGAGTCATGGAGTGCTAGAGTGTGGAATCAGGCCCTTCGGCCAAACGTGCCCACACCGGCCAACATGTCCCAGCTAGACTAGTCCCACCTGCCCGCGTGTGGCCCATATCACTCCAAACCTGTCTTAAGCAAGTACCTGTCTAACTATTTCTTAAACGTTGGGATAGTCCCAGCCGCAACGACCTCCTCTGGAAGCTCAATAGACAATAGGTGCAGGAGTATGCCATTCGGTCCTTCGAGCCAGCACCGCCATTCAATGTGATCATGGCTGATCATCCACAATCAGTATCCCGTTCCTGCCTTCTCCCCATATCCCATGACTCCGCTATCTTTAAGAGTTCTGTCTAGCTCTCTCTTGAAAGCATCCAGAGAACCGGCCTCCACCGGCCTCTGAGGCAGAGAATTCCACAGATTCACAACTTTCTGTGTGAAAACGTGTTACCTCATCTCCGTTCCATACACCCACCACCCTTTATGTGAAAAAGGTATTCCTCAGATTCCTATTAAAATAGTTTTCCCTTCGCCTGAAACCTATATCCTCTGGTCTTCGATTCCCCTACTCTGGGCAAGAGCTTCTGTGCGTCTACCCGATCTATTCCTCTCATGATTTTATACACCTCTACAAGGTCATTCTCTCGTCCTGCTTCAAACGCACTCTCCGATTTGTCCGAACATGCACTTCTCATTTTCTGTACCATCTTAAAGCACAAAATGGTCAAAAGAGGACACTGAACCACTAATAAAACATATAATTAAAACGACTTGCTTCAAAATATAACATATAATTAAAACGACTTACCTGGGATCCCAACTACCGCAAGGATTGTATAATAAACCGCGTACACCACGCCGGATATTGGTTCATGCATCGTCTCTATGATTCAGCTTTGGTTGCGAAACACGTGGTGCGCGGGTTGAATCATTCCTGATATACCCTTGAATTCATTCCCCAGTGAATTCGGGACACCATCAAATTTGTGTTGTGTAAGAAGGAACTGCAGATGCTGGTTTAAATCGAAGACAAACAGGCTGGAGTAACTCAGAGGGACAGTCAGTACCTCTGGAGAGAAGGAACGGGCGTCATTTCGGGTTGAGACCCTTGAGACTGGTTAAGGATAAGGGAAACAAGAGATATAGACTGTGATGTGGGGAGATAAAGAACAATGAATGAAAGATATGCAAAACAGTAACGATGCTAAAGTAAACAGGCCATTGTTATCTGTTTGTAGGGAGAAAACGAGAAGCTGGTGATACTTGGGTGGGGGAGGGATGGTGAGATGGAATGCCGGATCTAGCTGAATTGAGGAACACCTTCTCTCAGCCTGCGTGAACATACCTGATCTCCAATTTGCCGGATAGTTTAATTCTCTTTCCCATTCCTACACAGACCACTGGAGGAACAGCATCTCACATTTCGCTCGGGCAGCTTGCAGCCCAGTGGTATGAATATCTAATGTGTGATATTGATCGGGAACAGTCAGTCTGCCATAACCTATTGAATTTTAATTCAGTCGGAAAAAAAACCTGCTGCCCCACATTATAACGGATTAATTGCATACAATTGAGATTATTCTGTTTTTGACCCGACCTGATTTGAGCCAAATGAACTAAAACAACTTGGCAGCACAGATGTTAGTTTAAAAAAACACCTACTGAATTCAATTGTTTGGCCACCTTGTGCAGGCTTAATCTAATGTACCTCTTCATATTTTTTATATACTAACGCTACCAGTGTGGCCAACAACTTTGCAGAGGACACCAGGATTGTTGGCACGGTGGACATTGGCAAGGTTGTCTAAGGCCACAAAGGATGTGGATAAAACTTAGAACGTGGGCAAGGATATGGCTATGAGATTGTACAGTAACTCTGGACAAGTGTCAGATGATGGATTTTGGGAAGGTGAACTGGGCCAGGAGCTATGTGGTAGTGAATGGCAGCTAGATGGGGAGTTTTATCGAAAGCTGGAGGTAAAAGTATGTATTTCTATGAATATGAGGAAACAGGTAGACTGACTAATCAAGAAGGCCTGAGGTGTACTTGAAAGCATCCGCTTTGACTGATAAGGTAATTAGGTCATAAGTGATAGGAGTAGAATTAGGCAATTCGGCCCATCAAATCTAGTCCGCCATTCAATCACTGCTGATCTATCTCTCCCTCCTAACCCCCTATTCCTGCCCCCCTCCCCATAACATCTGACACATGTACTAATCAAGAATCTATCTATCTCTGCCTCAAAAATATCCACTGACTTGGCCATCACAGCCTTTGTGGCAAATAATTCCACAGATTCGCCACCCTCTGACGAAAGAAATGTCTCATCATCTCCTTTCTAAAATAACGTCCTTTACTTCTGAGGCATGACCTCTAGTCCTAGCCTCTACCACTAGTGGAAAAATCCTCTCCACATCCACTCTTTCGAAGCCTTTGACTGTTCTGTATGTTTCAATGAGCTCCCCCTTCATTCTTCTAAACTCCAGCGAGTACAGGCCCAGTGCCGAGAAACGCTCATCGCAGGCAAACCAACTTATTCCTGTGATAAAATTGGGACGCCATGTTGCAAATGCACACAACATTGGTTAGGCCGCAGTGTTTGAGGCTTATAACGTTGATGGATCAAGCGGGCTCTGACGACGGCCATTTGGGAATACAAGGAAAAAAGTGCTTGGGGCTTGTCGGGTATATTTGCATCATCTTTAGCCACGTGAAAGCGACTGGGTCTTGACATCAGTGGTGGAGAATTCACAAGTTCGCAAGTCATTGTAGTGGAATTAGGCCTGTTGGTCTATTGAGTCTACTCCACCATTCAATGATGGCTGTTCTCTGCCCCCAATCCCATTTACCTGCCTTTTTCCCCATAAACCGCGACACCCGTTCGAATCAATATCTTGTCTAACTCTGCCTTAAAAACATCCACTGACTTGGCCTCCACAGTCCTCTCTAGCAAAGAGTTCCATAGATTAACTACCTTCTAAACTTTTCTCCTCAAGTCCTTTCTAAAAGAGCGCCCTTAATTCTGAGGTTACGACTCCTGGTCCTAGACTCTCCCGCCAGTGGAAACATCCTTTCCACATCCACTCTATCTATGCCTTTCATTATTCTGTAACTTTCATTGTGCACCCCCTCCCCCTCGACCTTCTAAAGTCCAACGAGTGGAGGATCTGTGCTGTCAAACACTCATCATAGGCTAATCCACTCACTCCTGGAATCATTATTGTAAACATCCTCTGGACCCTCTCCAGAGCCAGCACATCCTTCCTTCGACTTGGGGCCTAAATGTGCTCTTGGTAGTCCAAATTCGGCCTGACCAGCGCCTTATAGAGGCTCGGCATTACATCCCATTACATGTTTTTATTCAAATCCTCTTGATATAAATGCTAGCATTGAATTTGGGTTCCTGGCAGTTATTGCAATGCACTCTGAACGACCCGATCATCAAGTATATGGGATAGGCAAGCAACGATTTAGGGTAGTCAGAATGACTATGCATGTGTGAAATAATTCTCATAAATCTATCTGAGCTTTTTAAAAAGCGAGCAAGAGGTCTTACAAGGACCTGTCCGTGTTTAATTGTTATATGCATATTTGCAACGCTGCTCACAGATAACATAATATCCAACAACGATCATTGAATTCATACAAATCTAAATACGAACTCCTGAGTGCAACCAATGTTTTCGAATTCATAGTCTAGTCTGTGTTCTGAGCCTGATTGACGGTAATCATTTGCTGTAGCGGAACTCTGAATATCGTGTGTGGCGCGACATTCACGACAGGTCCCTGGGCCTTTACAAACAGCGGAAGCCTGCAGGAAATGCAAAGGCATGGGGAAATTTGGAATAATTTTACCCTGCCCACGCCGAAGGGGAAAACCGGAATTCACTGCAGTAGGCAGTGGCGTTGACACGAAATCCTTCATCGTGTTCGGTGTGAATGGAGCAAGACTGCTTCAGCAAGGTATTTCGCACAATGATCATTTGAGAGTCTAAAATATGTTCGGCTCAAAATAGAGGTGTATGTTTTAGCCAAATCAAACATATGCCTTCTTCTGGCATTGTATCAATATCCATCTGAGCCCAACGTAATCCATGTGCCTTTCTAAAAGACTTACTTGCCAGTATCGTCTCGACTTCCTCTACCTTCCTCCGGCCATCTACCACTCGATTGTGTCACTCAGGCGTTCCGCACATCCTTTACACTTTGTTCCCTTTCGCCTTCAATCTACACCCTCTTGTATTTTGCGGTTTGCCATATTTATTTCAGCCGCTGGGGTGTAAGCTGCCTAAGCGAAATATGAGGTGCTGTTCTTCCAATTTGCGATGGGCTTCACTCTGACAGTGGATGAGGCCCAGGACAGAAAGGTCAGTGTGGGAATGGGAAGGGGAATAAAGTGTTTGGGCGACCGGAGTGGAAGTGTTCAGCGAAATGATGGCCCAGTCTACGTTTGGTCTCGCCCATGTAGTTTAATTTAGTTTAGTTTAATACAGCGCGGAAACAGGCCCATCGGCACACCGGGTCCGCACCGACCAGCGATCCCTGCATATTAACACTATCTTGCACGTTAGAGACATTTGTTACATTTAGCAAGCGAATTAACCGACAGACTTGTACCTCTTTAGAGTGTGGCAGGAAACCGAAGATCTCGGTGAAAACCCACGCAGGTCAAGGGGAGATCGTACAAACTCCGCACAGACAGCACCCATAGGCAGGTTCGAAACTTGGTCTCCGCCACCTCGAACAACAGATACAGTAGATGAGGTTGAAGGAGCACATCCATATCCTGGTCAGATGTCCTAAATTCTGCCTCTGTTACAGTTTATGTAGACAGATCGGAAGATGAATTGTTCGTTCGCAACAGAGCTGGAACGTGGCGAGCGTGGAACATCGACTTGTATAAAATCATAGCAAACTGAGATACAGTGTACAGAGAGGACATGCTATCATGTGTTGAACGGAGAGGTAAGAAACAAGGTTATGGACAAATTAGCATCAAGTTGGAGCTAGAACCTAGAAATTGGTATGGATTAGTAGTATGCTGCCTGAAAAGGTGCCAGTCAGTTAAACCTTCCACATATTTACTCAAAGTGTGTGGATATCTCCATGAAGATATGCAGAAGGGAACTGCAGATGCCGGCGGAAAAGGAATAGGTGACCTTCCGGGTCGACACCCTTCTTCGAGTTTAAAGAAGGGTCACGACCAGGAACGTCACATATTCCATTTCTCCAGTGATGCTGCTTGACCCGCTGAGCTACTCCCGCATTTTTGCGTCTATCTTTGCTGCAGGATAGGCAACATCGGTGGAGGGAAATGGCAGTCGTCTGTTCATTAAGAAGGGTCTCGACCCGAAACGCCGTCCATTTCTTCACTACAGATTGCTGCCTGTCCCACTGAGTTAATCCCGAATTTTGTTTCTATCTTCTCTCCATCGATGTTGCCTGACACGTGTATGTCCTCCAGCCATTTGTTTTTTGTATTAAGTAAACCAGATTATTTGCGAAAATGAGTGGAATTAACATTACCAATTACATTACAGTGTCTCACAGGAGTTCTCTGAAAAATATACTACTCATTTGCACAAACAGTCTGTTTATCAAAATATATATACATATTCAGACCGAAGAAGGATCTCGACCCGAAACGTCACCCGTTCCTTCTCTCCAGAGATGCTGCCTGTCCCGTTGAGTTACTCCAGTATTTTGTGTCTAACTTCATTGTAAACCAGCATCTGCAGTTCCTTCCCACACACTTCAGTATGGCTGATTTATTGCATTTGCCCATGTTTTGGTTTCATGTTTGCAGATTTTCCACCACATATGAGGAACATTGTTCTGAAGATAAAATGTATACCCTAGATATTTTCTTAAAATGCCATATTGCTCAGCGATTAGTGCTTTCGTTTATTTAGTTTTGTTTAGTTTAGTTTAGTTCAGTTTAGTTTAGTTTAGAGATATAGCGCGGAAACAGGCCCACCGGTCCACCGAGTCCGCGCCGACCAGCGATCCCCGCACATTAACACTATCCTACACACACTAAGAACAATTTACAATTACAATTATTCCAAGCCAAGAAACCTACAAACCTGTACGTCTTTGGAGTGGGGGAGGAAAGCGGAGAAAACACACGCAGGCCACAGGGTGAACGTACAAACTCCGTACAGACAGGAGCCGTAGTCGGGATCGAACCTGGGGCTCTGATTTTGAAAGAAGCGTTTACCTTTTACCTAACAGATTTAGCTTTGATTCAAAGACACACGGGCTTGATATGCTGCATTTCACCTTCATAAGCACGCTAATATGATTAATGGACTGCTTATATAACCATAACTTTGGTGTACATCATGTTGAGAACAATTAAGAAATATTTCAACATGGCTGAATCTCTCATTCCATAGTGCATTCTTCCATTTACCTGACGACACTAAACACTATCTGTATTTCAGGCATTGCGCCTAATTTTGATTTACCTTCGTTTTAATGCAATCGTCCTGGAGGACTTCGTGCAAGCTAAAAACGATGCACGTTTGATATTCTACAGCTGTCCACTTGTAAAATTATAAGTCTTTGGAGTATGGGGGGAAACCGGAGCACCAGGAGAAAACCCCAGCTCGTCACGGGGAGAACGTGTAACCTCCGTACAGACCTGTAGTCAGGATCGAACCTGGTTATCTGGCGCTGTGAGGCAGCAACTCTACCCGCTGCCGCCCACGTTTACCGCAACATAATAAAACACAGACTGTAATACAAAGGGCGGTAAAGTTGCTACCTTACAGCGTCAGAGATCCGGGCCCGATCCCGACCGCGAGTGCTGTCTGCACGGAGTTTGTACGTTCTTCCCATGCCTTGCGTGGATTGTCTCCGAGATCTTCCGTTTCCTCCTACACTTCAAACACGTACAGGTTTGCAGGGTAATCTATATTACTAAAAGTCTGATCATGACCACTTCCTGTTGTTCTGTTAATTGATTTAGAAAAAACGCTGCTACTTATGGCTGTGATTTTTGGCCATCTTATTCAGAGTGCCCCTCCGCTGCGCAGGACAAGAGGGTCTTTCCCATCGATGAAAAATAAAAGAGTTATTAGTGTTTAAAAAAATGATATTCTCTCTCCCGAAGGCCACGCCCCTTCCGGAGGGACTATAAAACCCGGAAGTGTTGAGTGCGTCAGTCAGTCTCTGCAAGATGGGGGAAGCGAGAGGGTCACGTCTCTCAGCTGTTAATAACACTGAACACATGTCTACTAAACTGTGAGTGGTTTTACTGACCTGTCAGTGCCCTTAATGTGGTTTGAAAATATAGTATGGAAATGCTAAAGCTGTGTTGCCTTTGGTTTTGAAATGCTAAAGCTGTGTTGCCTTTGGTTTGGAAATGCTAAAGCTGTGTTGACTTTGGTTTGGAAATGCTAAAGCTGTGTTGCCTTTGGTTTGGAAATGCTAAAGATGTGTTGCCTTTGGTTTGGAAATGCTAAAGCTGTGTTGCATTTGGTTTGGAAATGCTAAAGCTGTGTTGCCTTTGGTTTGGAAATGCTAAATCTGTGTTGCCTTTGGTCTGGAAATGCTAAAGCTGTGTTTCCTTAGGTTTGGAAATGCTAAAGCTGTGTTGCCTAATTAAAGCTGCGTTGCCTAATTAATGCTGCGTTGCCTAATTAAAGTTGCCTTACCGAATTAAAGTTGCCTCGGCATAATTAAAGTTGCCTTGCCTTCTATATAATTAAAAGTCTAATCTTGACCTCTTCATGTTTGCGCTTTATATTGATTTTAGGAAAAAACGGCTGTGATTTTTGGCCATCTTACTCAGACTCCCCCTCCACTCATCAGGTGCCGAGGATTTTTCCCATCGAAGAAAAATAGAGTTATTAGTGTTTAGAAAATGTTCAGATTCTATCTCCTGTCAATCACGCCATGAAGGCCACGCCCCTTCTGGTGGGAGGGGGGGGGCGACTATAAAACCCAGAAGTGTGGGCGTGGCTAGTCTCTGCAAGTGGACGGAGATGTCACGACTCGCTGTCTTTAGTGGCCTTGCACCATGCTTGAAATGGTATGAAACTGCACTTGAATTTGGTGGCCTTGCATCCTGATTGAAGTCGTAAGAAACTGCACTTGAATTTGGTGGCCTTGCACCCTGCTTTAAATGGAATTTCAAGGAAGAGCCGTGAGTCAACTGCCAGCCCACCAGCCGTGAGTGAGTAAGCTGCCAGCACAACAGGCTTGAGTGACTGAGCCGCCAGCCCAAAATTCCATTCGGCCCACAATGTCCATACTATACCTCTGGAAACCAGTGCCATCAACCTACAACACCCATACTAGCGCTCCAGAAAGCCCCCCCCCACAATGGCCACCAATATTGGAATTGATGGAGAGGTGGAATATTGCGTTGGAGGACCAGCCCTCCCATGTGATGCTGGGACGCAACGGGTCCCACTTAGTCTGGTTTACTTTCTATAAATGTAAATTTTCCCAAGTGTATGTAGGATTGTATTAATGTGTGGGCAACGCTGTTCGGCACGGACTCGGCGGGCCGAAGGGCCTGTTTCCGCACTGTATCTAAAAACTAAAAAATGAGGGTGGGAACGTGGCGCAGTGGTGGTGGTGCTGCCTTACTGCGCTTACAGCGCCAGAGACGCAGGTTCGATCCCGGATACGGGTGCCGTCTGTTCGGAGTTTGTACGTTCTCACCATGACCTGCGTGGGTTTTATCCGTGTGCTCCGGTTTCATTCCACACTCCGAACACGTACAGGTTTGTAGGTTAATTGACTTGGTATAAATGCAAATTGTCCCTAATGCGTGTTAACGCGCGATGGTCGGCGCGACTCGGTGAGCCGAGCAGGCGCCTGTTTCCGCACTAAAACTAAAAGTCAAACACTTTCTTCCATTTCTTCCCTTCTCCACAGATCACATCGTGGCGATTGCGGTTCTATTCCAGGGGAAATGCGACCTCACCAAATGCATCACCTGCTAGCTCGTGGCGATGGCGGCGGAGGCCCAGCTGGTCGTCATCTTTGGAGTCAACTTCAATCGCTTTGGAGTCTTCTTCAATCGATTCATTGGAGTGAACTCTCCTGGCAATTATCCCCCTGGCAATCAGCAACCACGGACTCGTCCGCCTGTATAACCGCGGCCATCGCTTTGTCGCCATTTGTTGCCAGTAGCTGAAAACCAAATACTGTCCCACGGATTCCGCAGGCGACATCATGATGAATTAATTGCATACAATTGAGATTATTCTGTATTTTCTCCCCACCTGATTTGAGCCAAATGAACCAATATAACTTTGTAGTACAGATGATAGTTTAAAACACGCACACACACTGAATTAAATTATTTGTCCACCTTGTGCAGGCTTAATCTAATGAACCTCTTCTTTTTTTATTAGGGTAATATGCTACCAGTGCGGCCAGCAACGTTGCAGATTACATCAGGTTTGTTGGCACGGTGCACAATGGCAAAGGTTGTCTGAGGCCACAAAGGATGTAGATAAATCTTAGAACGTGGGGAAGTGTATAACTGTGAGAATGCAACTGTGGACAAGTGTGAGATAATGGATTTTGGGAGGGTAAATCTGCACGTCATTGGTTCTGAGCTACCTAAATAACATCCCCATATATTTCATGTTGGAGCCACTGTATAGAATCAACGACTTCCATTGCTACAGCCGAATAAGACCAGTCTCATATACCTCACCATTCTAGCAAGCATTTCCATACTTCGATGTGTTGAATTGAATTAAATGGTTTATTGTCCCGTGTGCCAACTCACAGTGAAATCTTTTGCTTCGATACCGAAGGTATGCAAATAGTCGCCCATAAATGGCGCTTACAACGTTGTAAATTACCCCCGTGGCATGTTCTCCTTTGTCCACCCCCACCTCCTCACTGCGGTCCCGCCACGCCGGGTCCCCATTGCTCTACCCACTCCCTCACGGCGGTCCACCCACGCTGGGTTCCGCTTCCTCTTCACCCTCCTTTACGGCGGTCCCCACATGCCTGGTCCTCCTTTGTTCCTTCCCCTGACAACAGCATCCGCACTTCCACATGTCCGTCGCCGTCCGTCGGTCGGTGCCATCTGTGATCATTTCGCCACTCAATAGACAATAGGTGCAGGAGTAGGCCATTCGGCCCTTCAGGCCAACACCGCCATTCAATGTGATCATGGCTGATCATCCACAATCAGTACCCCTATCCTACCTTCTCCCCATATCCCCTGACTCTGCTATCTTTAAGAGCCCTATGTAACTCTCTCTTGAAAGTTTCCTGAGAACCGGCCCCCACAGAGGCATAGAATTCCACACTCACAACTCTCTGTGTGAAAAAGTGTTTCCTCATCTCCGTTCTAAATGCCTTATCCCTTAATTTTAAACTGTGGCCCCTGGTTCTGGACTCCCCAACATCGGGAATATGTTTCCTGTCCCTAGCGTGTCCAAACCCTTAATAATCTTATATGTTTCAATATGATACCCTCTCACCCTACTAAATTCCAGATTATACAAGGCCAGCCGCTCCATTCTCTCAGTATATGACAATCCCGCCATCCCGGGAATTAACCTACGCTGCACTATAGCAAGAATGTCCTTCCTCAAATTAGGGGACCAAACTGCACACAACACTCCAGGTGTGGTCTCCCCATGTCCATGTACAACTGATCAGCTACTCCTTTGCTCCTATACTCAACTACACTTCTTATAAAGGCCAACTTGCCAGTCGCTTTCTTCACTGCCTGATGTACCTGCATGCTTACTTTCATTGACTGAGGAACATGGACCCCCAGATCCCGTTTTACTTCCCCTTTTCCCAACTTGACACCATTTAGATAATAATATGCCTTCCTGTTTTTGCTATCAATGCTCTTACAGTTAGATATACAGTATATTTGTAACGAATAAAATCCGCAAAGCATTACGGAGCAAGCCCGGGACTGAGGACAGTCCTGACCCCGAGATGGATAACAGGAGGAAATCCATAATTGTACTCTTCAGTATATCCGTAAACTATTTTAGTTTAACATCACGATACACTACTAGTATTACAGAATTACGAGCACTCTTTCTTACGCAGGTCATGACGACCCGATTTTCATGCTTGAGAAACCGGATATATGTTTTTGCTTCTGAGCTGTTGCACAAATACATTAATTAATTACGTGACCCGGTTGTAATTACGCGAAGAGATAACGACAACGCTTAAATTTCAGGTGCATAAGATTGATAAATGTGTCCACAGGCAGATCGAAAATCATTCAATCATATTTTATTGTCACAAGTACCTAAGTACAGTGAAATTATTTGTTTTGCATACAACCCGGAAAAATCTAACAATTGAGCGAATGTATGTATTGCGCAGCGGTACAGTTGCTTTCATTCAGCTCCAGAGACCGGGTTCCATCCTGACTACGGCAGCTGTCTGTATGGAGTTTGCACGTTCTCCCTGTAATCAAACTTTTAACAAACACTAAAATAACAAAAAATGAAAAAAACGAACAGACTGCCGGCAGGACTGGCCATCTACCCAGCGCCCCTGGTGGTCATCAACCCTTTGTTCACCGTCCGCCGCCGCCGTCGCCGACTCCCTCGACCCTCCTCATCTGTTCCAGGTCTTCGGGGTCGAGCAGGAGACGAGCCTCGGACATCTCCAGGCGGCTCGCATCTTCCGCAGCGGCCCAGCCAAGCCTGCTCTTTGACGGCACCGGGCCTGTACTCGCTGGCGATTAGAAGAATGAGGGAGGACATCATTGAAACGTACCGAATCACGAAAGACGGATAGAGTGGATGTGGAGAGAATGTTTCCTCCAGTGGGAGAACCTAGGAATAGAGGACATAGCCTCATATTTGACGGACGTTCCTTTCGGAAGGAGATGAGATAGAATGTCTTTAGTTAGAGGGTGGTGAATCTTGTGGAATTCTTTGCCACAGAAGGCTGTGGAGGACGTCACTGGATATTTTAAAGGCAGAGATAGATGGATTCTAGTATGAGTGTCAAGTTGAGGTGGAGAAGGTATGAGCATTGGGTTGGGAGGGAGCAATGGATCAATCATGATTTGATAACGGAGTCGACTTGAAGAGCCGTTGGCCTAATTTTGCTCCTATCACTTCTGACCTTATGACCTGTCGGGATATGGCCGAGGTTTGCTGGTAATACAATTCAATTTTAACAAACAACGTTGAAGTTAATTATTAACACGCAATCGATCACTCGTATAATTTTGGTGGAAATTGCACGTCAGCCCCAGTGCCGTTTCCCCCACCATTATCTCTCTAATCTATAAAATATCGAAATTGTAAATTGTAACTTGAACCTGATACAAATATAGGACATTACGAGAAGCATAGATAAGGTGGCTTGTTAGAACGGATTTCCCCCTAGGGTGCAAATGTCAAAGACCAGATGACGTTGCTTTAATGTCAGAAGGGGAAAGTTTAAAGGATGTGTGAGGGGAAGGTTTGTTACACAGGGAGGAATGGGTGCCTGGAACGCACTGCCAGCGGTAGTGGTGAAAGCAGATGCATCGTTAAGCATCATTATAGGGGCTTTAGGATAAACATACACTTACGCAGGGAACAGTCGGATGTGCAACACGTGCCGGTAGCGTGGAATAGTTAAAATTGGTATTTTGTTCACCAGAGACATTGTGGGCCAAATGGCCTGTTCTTGCGCTGTACTAATTCATGTTCTATGAAGCATGATAGATATTTGAAGACATTATTTAATGTGTGTGATGTGAGGGAAAGAAGCAGAACGCTATTCTTTGGAGTGCAGGAGGATAAGGGATGATCTTATAGAGATGTACAATGTCATGAGGGGAATAGATCAGGTATATGTGGAAAATTGGATTAGTAAGTATGCAGATGATACTAAGATAGGTGGTGTTGTGGATAATGAAGTAGATTTTCAAAGTCTACAGAGCGATTTAGGCCATTTAGAAGAGTGGGCTGAAAGATGGCAGATGGAGTTTAATGCTGATAAAGGTGTGGTGCTACATCTTGGCAGGACAAATCAAAATAGGACGTACATGGTAAATGGTAGCGAATTGAGGAATGCAGTTGAACAGAGGGATCTAGGAATAACTGTGCATAGTTCCCTGAAGGTGGAATCTCGTGTAGATAATGTGGTAAAGAAAGCTTTTGGTGTGCTGGCCTTTATAAATCAGAGCATTGAGTACAGAAGTTGGGATGTAATGTTAAGATTGCACAAGGCATTGGTGAGGCCAATTCTGGAGTATGGAGCACAATTTTGGTCGCCTTATTATAGGAAGGATGTCAACAAAATAGAGAGAGTACAGAGGAGATTTACGAGAATGTTGCCTGGGTTTCAGCAACTAAATTACAGAGAAAGGCTGAACAAGTTAGGTCTTCATTCTTTGGAGCGCAGAAGGTTAAGGGGGGACTTGATAGAGGTCTTTAAAATGATGAGAGGGATAGACAGAGTTGACGTGCATAAGCTTTTCCAATTGAGAGTAGGGAAGATTCAAACAAGAGGACATGACTTGAGAATTAAGGGACAGAAGATTAGGGGTGACATTAGGGGGAACTTCTTTACTCAGAGAGTGGTAGCTGTGTGTAATGAGCTTCCAGTGGAAGTGGTGGAGGCAGGTTCGATTTTATCATTTAAAATTAGATTGGATGGGTATATGGACGAGGAAGGAATGGAGGGTTATGGTCTGAGTGCAGGTAGATGGGACTAGGGGAACAAATGTTCGGCATGGACTTGAAGGGCCGAGATGGCCTGTTTCCATGCTGCAATTGTTATATGGTTATATGGTTATATATACGGATAGAATCACTTGTCCAAAGTGCGGGAATCGAGAACCAGAGGACACATTTTTAAGGTAAAGTGCGAACGATTTAGAAATATGAGGAGTAACCTTTTCACACAGATTGTGGTCGGTGTATGGAACGAGCTGCCAGAGGAGGTAGTTGAGGCACGGAGTATAGCAACGTTCGTGAAACAATTGGGCAGGTACATGAACGGGACAGGTTTGTAAGGAGATGGGCCAAACACAGGCAGATGGGACTTGTGTACATGGGACATCAGATTCAGATTCAGATTATTTAATGGCCACACAGTCAAGCTGGTGGAATTCATGTCCAGTACAGGATGTTACACAATAGGCTGATTCCCGTCAAATATAACATAAAACACAACAACATACAATATACAGTACATGCACAAGGTGGCTATGTGATGTTGTCATAGAGTGTTCAGAGTTCGAATTGCATATGGGTAGAAACTGTTTTTAAATCGTGATGTTTTGGCGGGCAGTGAGCTGTAGCGCCTTCGTGACGGCAGCAGGTGGAAGATGTGGTGAGCTGGGTGGGAGGGATCAGAGATGATTTTCTTCACCCTTGACACGGACAGTTTGAGATTGAGTGATTCTATTGATGGGAGGGGAGTGCTGATGATTTTGGATGCTTTGTTGACAATGCGCTGTAGTTTATTACGGGAGTGAGTGTCTAAACTGCTGTACCAAACTGTTATTGACGAAGTGAGCATGCTTTGGATGATGGCTGTGTAAAATCGGATTAGGAGATGTTTCCTCACTCTGAACTTCTTGAGCTGACGGAGAAAGAAAAGTCTTTGGTTGGCTTTTTTATAAATGTGATCTGAATTGATTTTCCATTTGAGGTTTTTGCTAATGTGAGTGCCAAGAAATTTGAATGAGTCAGTGTCGGATATGTGTTCGCCAGAGAAGAGTAGGGGGGTCTTGGGTTGTGCCTTACGTCTGAGATCAATGATAAGTTCATGTGTTTTTGATGTGTTGAGTAGGAGGTTATTATGTTGGTCGGTGTGGGCAAGTTGGACCGAAGGCCTTTGTTCCACGGCGTATGACTCTATGACTCAATAACTCGCTGGGTTGGTCATATTTAGAATCGGTACAGACTTGACTTGCTTCTTCTTGTGCACCACGAAATTCGTGATTCTGTGCAAAGGGGAATTGGACGCTCTGCGGATCATCGAATTTTCAAAGCCTCCTCTCGCCACCAGGTCAGTGGCGGCATCACGTTCGTCCTGAGATCTGATCCAGGCTTAGACTCACATTAGGCGCGGCATGGCGCCATCTTCCATCTTCCATTTTCGGGTTGATTGCCCCATGAAATAACAAAGTTGTATTGTGCATTGATCACGTGCCAACAAACTGAACAACTCGCACTTGTGATATTATTAGCTCTCCCAATTTGATTGTGCAAACGGGTAGAACTGACGACACTAATTATTCAATCCATTGTTACCACTGGGGATGTTATGATAGATATATAAACTGCTTTCCGGATCATACATCCAGGCAGAAGAACTGTAATACAGTTTAAGATGCATGAGCCCCCTAGTGGCCCTGTGTATGCAATATATTATCCGATCTTGGCCGCTCTTGGAATACCAGGTAATATACCATGTTGTATAAACCTGATTTAATATGCGATCTTGATCTTTATCTTGTTATATAATCCGAGTGTCTGGACCGTTTTTGCATATATTCTGTGAAATGTTATGGATTTTTTGTTCTCATCGAGTGAATATTGGATTAAGGAAATTGCCAAATCGTCTCAGATTTTTTTTAACGATGAAAGGATTATCACGTTCATTCGGTAGGATGTTTACGCAAGTCCGAATCTGAAATATATTCATTTTATGTGTTTCCTACATTTAAATATCTAAGAGGGTTTATCATTATTTCGGATTTCGCACGAGGTGGGTGGATGGAATGGAGGGTTCTCTGTTGAAGGGAAACTTGAAGGGAGGGAATAATTTCAAAGTAAGTGTTTTTCAATGAAGATGTATAGAGGGAGGGCGTCATGGTGGCGCAGCGGTAAAGGTGCTGCCTTACAGCGCTAGACATCCAGGGTTCGATTCTGGCTACAAGTGCGGAGTTTGTACGTTCTCCCCGTCCCCTGCGTGAGATTTCTCCGATGCTGCTCCGCTTTCCTCCCACACTCCAAAGACGTACAGGTTTGTAGACTAATTGGCTTCGGTAAAATTGTAAAATATCCCTAGTCCGTAGGATAGTGTGTGCGGGGACTGCTGCACAGCGTGGACTCTGTGGGCCGAAGGACCTGATTTCGCGCTGTATCTCTAAACAGAATCTAAACTAAACTAAATATTTTCTCTCAATGCGTGGAGAACATTTAACTGCCATTCTGAGTCTCAAACGACAATTTAGGCTGTGGGAACGTCGAATCTTTCGCAACCGACAGCTGAGGACATTGAGGACAGTGATCGAGTAAGCATGGTAGAGGTCCGGGTGCTTGCTCCATCGTCTGGTATCCAACCTTTGTCTCCTTTTATGTTTCTTCGTTTAGGTCATTAGGACTGGGTTCTTCGATCAACCATAAATACATTGATGTCAAGTATTAAAGTCAAAGAATTACATTGTTTACAGGAAAATAATGAAATTAATTAGGATTATTATGCCGTAATGCAACATGAAAAGACTGTATAGAGCGTCTACAGGCAGCAGTTTGACGCATACCACTTTGAAGGCACATTACTACTTCCACGCATCACCTCAAGTAACACCCTTGCATCCCCTCTCTCTCCACCCCACCCAAGTCGTTGTACTAGCTTCAACTTCGTCTTGTTGAGTCTCATTGACTGTAACTCGTTTTCACTTTGAATACAGCTAACAATGACATGCTTACTTTATTATCGTAACTTTTTTTTGTGTATAGTTCATTCGTTGTTCTTTATCTCTCGATATCACCGTGTATATCTCTCATTTCCCTTTCCCCTGACTCACAGTCTGAACAATGGTCTCGGCCTTCTGGGTAAAACATGGTAAAAACAAACAGGAGGGAAGGAATGGGTGACGCGTGGGGTCGAGACACTTCTTCAGAGGAAGATGGAGAATGAAGAAGGGCCTCGACCCGAAATGTAACCAATTCCTTCTCTCCAGAGATTCTGCCTGTCCCACTGAGTTGCTCCAGCATTTTGTGTCTATCATCGGTTTAACCCAGAATCTACAGTTCCTTCCAACGCAACCCGTAACAATAACTTGTGTTTGCCTCTGCATTCCGCACAGTTAACATCTTGGCTATTGTGATCCTGTCGCGGGGGAAGTGTGGTCTTTCTAGGTGCATCACCCATTACCTCGTGGCCATGGCGGCGTCCGATCTTACCGTGGTCATCACCGGCGTTCTACTCCATCGCATCACGGGTATTTACTTCTCCGGGAGTTACCTGTCGCTCACCTGGGTCTGTCGGATAAAGACACCGATGGTCTATGCATCCAGAGACACGTCGGTCTGGTTGACCGTTGCCTTCACCTTCGATCGTTTTGTCGCCATCTGCTGTCAGAACCTGAAAACCAAATACTGCACCAAAAGAATTTCAGCTTATATTGTGGGCACCGTGGCAGCGTTGGGCTGTTTGAAAAACATCCCCTGGTATTTTTTCTACGAGCCTCTTTATTTCAGCAACAACCTGCCCTGGTACTGCCGTGGAAGGTCAGATTTTCACAACTCACCCATCTGGCAAGCTTTTACAGACTTCGACTGCATCATCTCGCCGTTCCTGCCCTTCTTTGTTATTTTGCTGCTGAATGCGCTGACCGTAAGGTACATCGTCGTGGCCAGCAGAGTCCGCAAGGCGTTGCGGGATAATGCGCGCGCGGAAAATTCCCCCGACCCTGAAATGGAAAACCGGAGAAAATCCATCATTCTGCTCTTCAGTATATCCGGCAACTTCATATTGCTATGGCTCACGTACACGGTCAATTACCTGTACTTTCGGATTACCGAGACGTATTATTACTCTGGATATAACGACCCGTTGTTTATCCTCCAAGAAACAGGTTACATGCTTCTTCTTCTGAGCTGCTGCACTAACACATTTATTTATGCGGTGACCCAAAGCAAATTCAGAAACGAATTGAAGACGATGGTAAAATCTCCAGTGCAGCAGATTGTTAAATGTGTACGCAGGTAGTCTAGTTAGCGACTTGTTCTCTTTAAATCCTATTTGGACAAGAATAAACAATAGAAATACGAGGTGACATTGTAGCTTAAGACTGGTACGCCGACTTCGTCAGGCCATGTAGAATATGCATCCAAAATGGCATCTCCGTAGCCATTTTCTAATGAAGGTCCAACATCGAAGGTGAATACCCGCAACTAGTAAGCTGCACAACGATACATCACTGCAAGGTGGCGCTGTGGTAGAGTTGATGCCTAACAGTGTGAGGAACCCGTGTCCGATCCCGACTGCGGTCGTTGTCTGTACGGAGTTTCTACGTTCTCCACGTGACCTGCGTGGGTTTTCCCCCGGGTGCTCCGATTTCCTCCCACTCTCCAAAGACGTACAGGTTTGGAGGTTAATTGGCTTCAGTAAAATTGTTAATTGCCCTTCGTGTATGTAGGACAGTGTTCGTGTACGGGGTGTTCGCTGGTCGGCGCGAACTCTGTGGGCCGAGGTGCCTGTTTCCACGCTGTATCTCTAAACGAAACTAACATTGAATATCCGCTCGTTCATTTCCTTATCATAAAATCCCACCGAATACTCTACTGGGCAATGTATCAAAGTGTAGAAATGAAATATTCCAATGTTCAGCGTAATATCGCATATATGGGATATCAATGTTAAACACATGTTCTAAAGATGCGTTTGGAAACTGGCAGTTAATAAAGTTATGATTCCTTATAAAACGTGGATAGGTACAAAGTGCAGAAGTAACATAGCGGGTCGGGCAACATCTCTGGTGAACATGGATAGGTACGAAGTGCTGGAGTAACTCAGCAGGTCAGGTAGCATCTCTGGAGAACGTGGACAGGTACAAAGTGCTGATGTAACTCAGCGGGTCAGGCAGCATCTCTGCAGCACGTGGATCGGTGACCCGTCGGGCGGAAACGCGTCTTCAGAAACATTACCTTCCCACGTTCTCCTGTGATGCTGTCTGACACGCTAGGTTACTCCAGCAATTTGCGACATTTTGTGTATCTACCCGCATCTGCAGTTCCTTGTTCTACGGTTTCTCTCATTTTAAAACGGAGCAGATTAGTGGGTCAGTCGTCACACTGAGGAGACAAGGTGATAATGACATTGGGTTCCTGGGAGAGCTTTATCGTTGCAAATGCTTTTCCGGCAATTTCCTTCTCAGCATTTTGGTATAATTTTGATTCCTGTTTGCTTATTGCAATTGACACTCGAGGCTGCAGTGGCGGGCACATTAGTTATCTGGTGGAACTAAGCTGGCATCTGTGGACGGAATGGACAGAAGACATTTCGGATCGGGATCCTTGTTCAGACTGAAGATCGACACAAAATGCTGGGGTAACTCAGCGGGATAGGCAGCATCTCTGGATGACGTTTCGGGTCGAGACTCTTCTTCAGTCAGCATCTGCAGTTATTTCCTGCACATTATTCAGACTGATGGAGTGAGGGGAGCTGAAAATGAATGACGCAGAGGAGCAAATCCCTGGCAAGTGACAGGTGGATACAGGAGAGAGGTTTGATTAGCAGATAGGTGTAGCAAGTGATAACGGATGGAGAAAACGAGTCAAAAGGATATCAGGTGAAGGGAGGGTTTGGTAGAAATGTGGGGTTGAAGGGAGGGATATGATTAGAACGGGAGGCGAGGTGTAAGAGCGGGGACAAAGGAGAAACTCGGAGATGGACTAAAAGGGGAGTGAGCGTTAGAGGGGCTGGAACGCAAAATGCGGGGGCTATGTATAACACAGCTGTAATTTCTACATGGTGAAACCAAAATGTACAAAAATTGCCTTTAATAAAATATGACAATGTGCACTTTAACCACATGTGATTTCTTCTATTAAAAATCTCAAATTGTGGGGTACGGAGTCAATTAAATAAACGATGGGTCTTTGTCCCAAACATTATGGAGGGCACTGTACAATATGCAGCAAACGAGGTTCGAAGCGGGCGCAGCGGTAGATTTGCTGCCTGCCAGTGCTTGTCGCGCCAGAGACTCGGGTTCGATCCTGACTACGAGTGCTGTCTGTACCGAGTTTGTACTTGCTCCCCGTGGGAACCGCGAGGAGTTTCTCTGAGATCTTCAGTTTCCTCCCACACTCTAACGACGTACAGGTATGTAGGTAAATAAGCTTGGTGAATATAAACAATGCACCAAGTGTGTGTAGGATGGTGTTAATATACGGGGCTCGCTGGACTGCGGAGGGCCGAAGGGCCTGTTTCCGCCTTGTATCACTAAACTAAACTAAACTAAGAGAAGGTTGCAAGAGAAGCGGCGGTTTGCGCGAGAAGGGATGAGTGAACTTTGGAGTTAGGTCGAGAGTGGTCTCTCGGGTAAGCGGAAGGAGGTGGCGACGGGAAAATGTGACACCTGATGTGATCACGTTGAAGGCGATGTGAATGTTGGAGAATAATGTGTTGGTCAGGTAGACAAGGGGTGCAAATGGTCAGAACCAGTGGGACTCTATCCTTGCGCCGTTTGTGGTAGGTGGTTAGGGGTTGAGGGATCCATCCATAAAGAGGAAAGAGGACACCTCGGATTTCCCAGAGTGGAAATCTTCATCTTGGAAGCTGATGCGGTGGAGAAGGAGAAATTGAGATGATGGGATGGAGTCCTTGCAAGAAGTAGGGTGGGAAGAGATGTAGACAAGCGAGATGTGAGAGTCAGCGGTTATGTAGTAGATGTCAGTCGATAGTCTGTCTTCTCTGCTGGACACAGTGTGATCGACAAATGGAAGAGAGGTTTATTTCAGTTTAGGTTTAGTTTAGAGATACAGCGCGGAAACAGGCCCTTCGGCCCACCGTGTCCGCACCGACCAGCGATCCCTGCACATTAACACAAGCCTACACACAACAGGGACAATGTAAACTTATACCAAGTATACAAACTCAAGCCAATTAACCTACAACATTGAACGTCTTGGTAGTGTGGTAGGAAACCGACGCTCTCGGCGAAAAACCCACGCAGTTCACGGAGAGAACGTACACGCGCTGAAGGGGAGCAACTCTACCCTCTGCGCCACCGAGCCGCCGGTGTTAGAGCTGGTCCAAATGGATTTTAGGATCGAGTAGACGTTAGCAGTAAGGTTGGCGAAATTCACGTGTTCTGCGCAGGTGCTGGAGAAAGTTCCGGTAAAAAACGTTGACGTAGCAGAGTAATTGTGCCGGGGTATACTCGGAGATCAAGTCATATAGTAATACAGCGTGGAAACAGGCTCTAAGGCCCAACGTGCCCGCACCAACCAACATGTCCCATCTGTAAATGTCCCATCTGCCTGCATTTGGCCGATAAACCTCTAAATCTGTCCTATTCATGTACATATCTAATTGATTCTTAGAAGTTGCCATAGTCCCTGACGCACAGTACTTGGCCCACATCTGTTTTTGCTTTACATAAACGACATCCATGAAAAAGTCGCAAGCACGACCAGACTATTCGCTGATGATTGTTTGCTGTACCTTCCAATTAAGTCATCTGATGATGAAGATGCTCTCCAAAAGGACCTCGATACAATCGTTGAGTGGTCACAACAATGGGGCATGCAGTTCAACCATTCCAAATGTGAAACCATGCATGTCACCAGAAAGAGGAATCCAGGCGAAACATCGTACAATATACTTGGTACCACCCTTGAAGAATCCAAACAAACCAAGTATCTTGGCATCAAATTGCAGAATGATCTGCGCTGGAATGGTCAGACTCATCATGCAACGGTGAAAGCAACAGGTGTCCTAAATTTTCTGAGGCGCAACTTTCATCATTGTTCAACTTCTGTCAAGGAGAAGCTATACTTCACCCTCGTTAGACCTCATTTGGACTACGCAGTTGCAGCATGGGACCCATACACAAATAAAAACATTTCTTCCATCGAACGTGTCCAAAGACAGGCAGCTCGATTTGTTACTAACACCTATGAAATAGAAGCGAGTGTTACCAAACTTCTGAATTCTCTGGCGTGGAACCATCTCCAAGACAGACGTGAAGCTCACCGTTTGACCTGCTTTTACAAAATGTTAAATGGTCAGCTCGACATAGATTACAAGACCTACACCAAACCCAAACCAACTAGGAGCAGACGAGGGCATTCGATACAATTTGTGATTCCAGCTACCAAGACAGATGTGTACAGCAATTCATGTTTCCCCCGCACAATTAAAGCATGGAATAATCTCCACCCTACTTTAGTTACCCAACCAGATGCAACTAAATTTAATGTCGCTCTTTCTTCCCAATAACCCTTTCTGGCTTAAGTCTTCCCCCACCACCTCCAGTTTAAATTACATTTGGAATATTTTGGAGGACCAAGAAACCAAGACCAAGAACGACCTCCTCCGGCAGCTTGTTGCATACACTCACCGTCCTGTGTGTGAAAACATCTGTGGAATTATCTCCCAGAGAAGGCCGTAGAGGCCGATTCAATGGATATATTCAAGAGAGAGTTAGATTTAACTCTTAGGGCTAACGGAATCAAGAGATATGGGGGAAAGCAGGAACGGGATACTTATTTTGGATGAGCAACTATGATCATATTGAATGATGGTGCTGGCTCGAAGATCCGAATAGCCTACTGATGCAACTGTTTTCTATGTTTCTATGATTCTATGTTTCGATGTGACCCCTCAGGTTCTTAATAAACCATTTGGGGAAAATAGGGCTCGACGTAACCAACGAAAGTCCTGGCATAGCTGGGATCTAAGCGAGTGGCTATGGCTGCACGTTCGAATTGAAGAAAGTGACAGAAGTTTAAGGAAAAGTTAATACGGACGACGAAACTAATTAGTTATCTGTTTCTTGTAGGAACCGGAAGATGCCGAGACATTCCTGATGGGGATGGAGTTGTTAGTGGATTGGATGTCCGTGGTAATGACTAGATGAAGAGGACCAACGAATTGAAGTTAACCGAGGTGAACTCTCATGTTACACACTCGCGGACCTGTACGCTTCTCGAACAATGGGGTTTCCTTTCTGTATGTAATGGACAACATGCGCGGATTTTTTAGATGTGTTTAGAATGTTCTCAGCTGCTAACATTCCGTGCAAGAGAGTTATATGATTCCACAATCAACTAAATAAAATAATAACACATTGACGGCGGCATTGTGGCGCACCGGTGCAGTTGCTGCGGCAGACCGCCAGAGAACCGGGATGGATCCTGACTACGGGTCATTGTCTACACGGAGTTTGTACGTTCTCCCCTTGATCTGCGTGAGGTCTCTGGTTTCCTCCCACACTCCAAATAAGTACAGGCTTACAGGTTAATAGGCTTTGGTATAAATGTCAACATTGTCCCTCGTGTGTGTAGGATAGTGCCCGTGAGCGGGAAACGCTGGTCGGTGTGGACCCGGTGAGCCGAAATGACTGTTTCCGCACAGTCTAGCTAAAGTAACCCAAGCTAAACTAAGCTAAACTAAACTCAACTATACATTTCTTTACTTTGACTGGATCGCTGAGTTCCTCTAATTCTGATAATTTATCTGTACCCAGAAGGGGCGTCGATGGACGAGAAGGCGAAGCGATGAAATGGAAGCCAAGATACCGAACCGAATAGACGCCGAAAGGCCAAATAACCGAACGGACGCGGCGCCGAAAAGCCAAATAACCGAACGGGCGCGACGCCGAAAAACCAAATAACCTAAAGGACACGACGTGGAAGAGCCAAGGAACCGAACGTCGTAAAGCCAAATAATGGACATGACGTCTCCGGGGACGGGATTTGTCCGAGACCTTGTCAGCGATTGGTGCAGACAGCCGCGTCCAACACAGCACTGTCCAGGGGAGACGGGAGGGTGGGGGGGGGATTTTTTTACATTTTCCTTCGCCGCTTTTGGACTGCCAAAGATCATAGAGCGGATTATTTTTGTAAGCGTTGATCTACCACGGTGCTTGGGGTTTAGTGGCTGGAATCTCTCTCTCTCTCTCTCTCTCTCTCCCCCTCTCTCTCTCTCTCTCTCTCTCTCTCTCTCTCTCTCTCTCTCTATCTCACTCACTCTCTCTCTCTCTCTCTCTTTCTCTCTCTCTCTCTCTCTCTCTCTCTCTCTGTCTGTCTGTCTGTCTGTCTGTCTGTCTGTCTGTCTGTCTGTCTGTCTGTCTGTCTGTCTGTCTGTCTGTCTGTCTGTCTGTCTGTCTGCCTGTCTGTCTGTCTGTCTGTCTGTCTGTCTATCTATCTGTCTATCTATCTATCTATCTATCTCTTGCTCTCAAGGTCTCCCGCTCTCTCTCTTGGCATTCCCGGCATCATTTGGCGTTTTGCAAAGATAACTGCATCTGCAGTTCCTTCCTATTGAAGAAGAACCCTGGCCCGAAACAACTCCTAATCCATTCCCTCCACATATGCCGCCTAGAACGGAGACGAGGAAACACTTTTTCTCACAGAGAGTGGTGATTCTGTGGAATTCTCTGCCTCAGAGGGCGGTGAAGGCAGGTTCTCTGGATGCTTTCAAGAGAGAGCTAGATAGAGCTCTTAAAATAGCGGAGTCAGGGGATATGGGGAGAAGGCAGGAACGGGGAACTGATTGGGGATGATCAGCCATGATCACATTGAATGGCGATGCTGGCTCGAAGGGCCACATGGCCTGCTCCTGCACCTATTGTCTATTCTGTGTTGTCTATTGTCTAACCCGCTGTGTTCCTGCATCACTCTGCGTTTTATATTTAACTAAAATTGAAGATTTCAGAGCCGACCCGGGGTACTTAAGGTCATGTTACGCCCGGTCACGAGGTTGGAGTCGGAAGCAGCACGGTGTAGTAATACGCACTTTTTTCGTTCAGACAACTCGTTTTCGCCTCATTTTTGGCTGGACTTCTGGAGTCCCCGCTACACCGGTGACCCCTACGGCCAGTAGTGGAATCCTGGGCAAAGTTCACGCAAAACTGTACAGCGCTCAACCCGCGGCCGCCGCCTACGAGCTCGAGCTCAACGCGGTAGGCCTGAAGCTGCCTAAATTTTGGACCTCACAGCCGGGGGTTTGGTTTGGTCAGGTGGAATCCCAGTTCCACGTCCGCGGCGCAACGGTCGACGAGACCCGGTACTATTACGTGCTAGGGGCTCTCGACCAGGAAACGGCCGGTCGTGCCGTACCTCGATAACCCGCCGGCGGCGGGTAAGTACGCAGGGTTCAGGGGTATGTTTTTCTAGCAGAGGGATCCAGAGTGCAGCAACACATTTCCTTGAAGGTGGCATCAGAGGTAGAAAGGGTGGACAAAAAAGATTTTGGTACTTTGGCTTTTATCAGTACGAGAATTCAGTATAGAAGTTGGGAGGCCATGTTGCAGGTATATAAGACATTGGTGAGGAGTATTGTGTTCCGTTCTCAGCACCATGTTACAGGAATGACCTTGTCAAGGTGGAAAGGGTACAGAGAAGGATACGGGGATGTTGCCAGGACTCGAGTGTTTGAGCTATTGGGAGCGGTTGAGCAGGCGAGGTCTCTATTTCATGGAGCGCAAGAAGATGAGTGGTGATTCAATTATTTTATAGGGATACAGTGCGGAATCAGGCCCTTCGGCACACCGGGTCCGCGCCGACCAGTGATCCCCGCACTTTAACACTATCTTACACCCAAAAGTCACAAATTTGTTTTTTATAGTCACCAAGCCAATTAACCAACAAACCTGTACGTCTTTGGAATGTGTGAGGAAACCGAAGATCTCGGAGAAAACCCACGCGGTCACGGGGAGAACATACAAACCCCATATAGACAGCACCCGTAGTCAGGATCGAACCCGGGTTTCCAGCGCTGCATTTGCTGTCAGGCAGCAACTCTGCCACTTTGGAGTTTAGAAGAATGAGGGTTGATGTGTTTCGAACATATAAGGTCCGTAAGAGCCTGGACAGGGAAAATGTTGACCAAAAATAATACTGTTGAAGAAACATGATTGGTCAAGCAAACAATCTTGGGGGTGGGGGGTGTGCGGGGATTACGTGGAGGAGGGAATGGTCTCCGTTTGGGTCATGACCCTGCATTAGGTATATGTAGAGATGTATCCATCAATGGGAGAATCTGAATATAGGAAAATAGTTGTAAGATTATGGATGGTCATATAAATAGGTGCGTAGGAACATCTCTTGGAGGGAGATCGAAATTCTCAAAGCTGGATATTGAGTAGGCTAGATCATAAATATTTATAAATGACGTTTTTCATTGAAAGTTCCGTGCATTTAAGCCAGTGGGGAACTGGTACAAAACAGGAGAGATCTCGAATACAACGGTGGACGCTGGACCAAGGGTCTGTAAGAAGGAACCAGTGGCCCGAACTTACGCGCACTCATTGTTAGCTTAGGAAGGCATCACGGGGGCATGAATCTTGAAGATGGCCGAGCAAGGAGAGGGGCGACGGTTCGCAAGTCGACGATATGGAGGCAGCAGCTGCGAAAGATCGTGATGGCCAACAGAATTTGGTGTTTGAAAATGGCGGCAAAAACCCTTGCATATAGACTCAATGTGTCCATGTATTTTGTAATTATGAATGGGAATAATCTCACTCATCTGTTAAAAAAATAACTTCACTGTACCTTATTATACGTGATAAAAATAAAGGATTCATTGATTGCCATTAATTGTAGGTATGTTACAATACTTACCTTCAGCGGCGCTGCAGTTCTGCCACTGGCCGTGTGCGCGACTTTGGCGCCTTTGAGGGTGTGGGGGGGGGGAGTGCGGGACTAAAATGCCGTTTTCTCCTGCCTGTCGGAGTCGATCTTTCTAAGGCTGTTAAGCTGCTGAAGAATAATCGATCCGACGCGTTCTCTGAAGTAAAAAAAAATAATCGCGGGACAATTTAATCCCTGGAGTAAAATAAAAACGCTACTTCTAACGCCGTCAACGCCGACAACGGGACGGATCTCACGTAGGGGACAAACCATAAGGTAAGTCGTTTATTTTACATATAAACTTGTTTCTTAGGATTACTTTAATCCAAATTTCATTGGCGAAAATGTGATTATGGCCCAATACGAACCGGAAGTGTTTTTCCTGCCGATATGGGGTTCAAATTCACCGCAAATGGCAACGTTCCAAACGATCGCGTTCCACAAAATCTCATTCGCAAGATGATTTAAATGCCCATTAATTTACGGGAATTAAACATTAAATTCCTTCCATTTGGCCTATAAATTCATGACAATGAGATAAAAAAATCATGTTAAATTGTGAATTCTTGTGTAAATGTTATTTGGACACTTAGGCTATTTAAAAATGTTAACCTTTTCTTAAGAAATTGATAGATGTTTAGATCTAGTAATTGAATTTTGTAATTAGCTACAATTAGGTAACTAACTAATTATGTGCTTTAATTTCAGGTCATCCAAGTAAGATTGTTTCATATTTGTTTCAGAATGCTTCAATCTATAATAACTGAAAATTTCATTCAGTTCTCTTGATTGTTAAGAAAGTTATGGGCTTCTGACTGTCCTCGTTCACAGCTTTTGAGTTAAGTCAATGGAAAAGCAATAGGGAACACGATGCTAATTTCAGAGTATGGCCATAACTTTTTTAATACTGAAGATATGAAAGTGAAATAGTTGTCAAATTAAACTTCTTTTTATGCTTTATCTGATGGGATAAATTGCAGACTTGAATTTTTAAATCTAAAAATGTTGTAACATTGCTATTAATTGTATATTCTCCGCTTACATTCAACTTCCCAAAGGATGGTGGAGGTTTTGTGAGTGATTGTTAGGTATCTCAGGCCCAAATTTATGTTCTACCATTATTGATCCTCCCTCAGAGAATCACCGCGCAATCAGGGAGAACCAGAAAGCAGGACACACACTGGAAGTAGCAGGATTACATTCCATTGCCATTGCTCTAACTAATTTACCAACGAATCACCATCACACTACAGGTATAGTTCATATAATTAAACTCTTGCTTACATTCAATCATGTCATTGAGAAATAATCAATGGTGTATTTAACCGAATGAAAGATGAACTTACTAAACTTAAACTTCCGGTGGCGCCATGTTGGACTGAACAGGCGTTGCATTTAGCTCCGTGCCCGTATTCGGAGAATTTTCGCTGTTAAAATCGATTTGGAAGTCGGGTCCGTGTGTAATAACTTACCGGAGCTGCTTGTCGCGGTGCTGATGACGTCATCAGAAATCGCCGCGAAAATAACGGTGGTTTAAGCTATTTTTAAATGAAAAGAACGACTACCTGTCAGAGCCCTCAGAGATCTGTCTCCAAGCACCTTTTGAAAATACAGTCACTACCTGAAAAAATTCAAGAACCTGAAGAAGTAACTGCTGAACTTCGAGAACTTGAAGAAGTATCTGCTGAATTAGCTCTGAAAATGACTACAAGATCAAAGGCTGAAATGGCTGAAAACGTTTTAAAAGGACAAAGAAATGGAGGAAATTAAGATATCGGCGAGTGACTTAAAAAATGAACTTTTGGCAGCTAATAAAAGTATGATGGAGAGCATGGAGAGCATGGTGCAGAACATGAACGTCGGGAATCAGAAAGTTATTGATTCAATCGGTAATATAAATAAACGAATAGACGATGTTCATGGTGAATTATCTTTGAAAATTGATAAGGTTGAAACAGACTGTACTAGTAAGTTTGATGTGGTCCACCAAACTGTTAAAACATGTTGTACTACCATGAAAGATATGGAAATAGCAATGTTACAAATGGCTGAAGAAATGCAGAAAATTAAGAAGAATTATGAAGATGTCGTGGGTCAGCTGACCAAAACGTCGGATAAATGCCTTGACTTGGAAGCAAGGCCAAGACGGCAGAATGTAAGAATAGTTGGAGTGGCAGAAGGGGAAGAGGGGAACGATCCCCAAGAGTACACTGCTAACTTACTTAAAAATATACACGACCTGCCAGCTAAACCGAAAATTGAAGTGGCACGCCGGGCGAATCGGCCAAAATTAAGGGCACAAATAAGAGGTGCTCCCCCACGACAGATCATTGTGAAATTTCGGGACATTTCAGCTTTGGAAGAGGCCATAAGAAAAGTACAATATGGGAAGATTATGAAGTTTGGGACGAACACTATCAGACTTTTTAGAGACTATCCTTATGAAATTGCTAAAAAACGACAAGCGTTTAAAAATACACAACAGATCTTGAAAGGGCACAGGGAAATCAGATATGGAATAATTTATCCTGCCAAGATGATCATTACTTATAAGAATACCGAACGCAAATTTACTGATCCAGAAGCTGCATACAAATATGCCCAAGACATTGTAAAAGAAATAGAGGCTTAAGCAAAACTTCACATCCTCAAGACAAGGTTTTTATTCTACAGACAACGGATGAGGGAAGGTCGATAGAAATAACTTTATAAACTCTTTAAAAAAGGATTAAGATGGTGCAGCTTCTCCATGTGCAGCTGTCTAGACTCTCTTATCTCCTCAAGGACAAATTCGGCTTCAACATGAGGGAAAGATGGAATAACAAGGGTGTGGCTGAATGAGCAACCTAACGAAGATGGATGGGGGGGGGGGGGGAATCCGGAATGAAAGACTGTTAAAATGCTATCCTTACACTAATTCCATACTAACACAAAAACTACTGAACTAATATAGTTATAGTAATTAATGTTATTGAAATTAATACATTAACAGTAATGATTTAAAATTGAATTGCTTAACTGATAAAATGTAATAGTTCATTGCAAGGATTGACCCCCCTCCCCCCCCTGGTAGGGGAGGAGGGGGGCTAAATATAAGTAAATAGATTTAAAGCAGACTAACAAATTAATTTAGAAATTATGATAAACTGTAGTTCAAATTTTGTGCGGAAGGAGGTGAGGAGGTTCAGAATCTTGGCAAATAGCCAGGTGCCTGAATCGGGTTAACCCCTTCCAACCAAAGGCAATTTAGTATGGAGGAAGAAAATGTAATAATTGTTAACATACATAAATGGTAGATAAGCTAGGAGATTAGAGAAGGTTTATTTAAATATAAAGATATGGTAGATACGGTAAGGCTGACACATAAAATTTGGCTTTGAATGGGTCCCAACTCACTTTTGTAAGATTATTCAAGGGGATGGAGCTAAATGTAGATTAACAACTACGGAAGTCATTAATTGTGTAACTACCACCATTAGGTGGATAATTGGCCACTGTGTCGTCATTTTTAGACACTGTAACCTCACTCTTTTGATTTTTTTTAAATGTCACAATAATGTACACTTTTTTGTTTTTTTACTTAAGGACAATTTTGAGAGGGATGTAATAATTGAATTTAATATTGCAAATGCTCGCCCAACAGCCAGAGACCTGAGGTATTGTTTGCACCACATGTTTAAAGGGTAGTAAATAATTTAAAATGCAAGACGATATACAAAATAAATTTGGAGGATTCACGTTCAGTAGTTGGAATATTAGGGGTGCTAATGAACCAATTAAAAGGGTTAAGATTTTTGCACAATTGAAGTCACTCAATTCGGACATAATATTCCTACAAGAAACTCACTTGAAACTGCAAGCTCAAGCCAGATTGAAGGCAAACTGGATAGGCCAAACATATCAATCTTCATATATTTCCAAAGCTAGATGCACAGCAATCATTATTCGAAAAGTATACCATTTAAATCGAAGAAATGAAATTACTAGAAAATATAAGTCTGTATTTAATGCAAACTATATGCCCTTACTCAATAAACTAAACACACTGATTACATTCTGGAAAACCCTCCCGATGTCTCTTATAGGCCGAATAAATGCTATTAAAATGATCTTTTTACCACAAATTTTATATCTATTCCAGTCAATACCGATATACTTACCCAATTTTTTTTTTTAATTGGATGCTGATATTACAAATGTTATATGGGACTATAAATCCCACAGAATCCAAAGAAAACATTTGTGTAAACCTAAGGAATTTGGTGGATTATCACTCCCCAATTTTTTATATTATTATTGGGCCACAAATGTCAAAATATGATTGACCTGTTGGACAATTCGGCCCAGCAGGTGGATTGGATAGTAATGGAGGGAGAGGACTGCTCCCCTTTTAACATAGGAGCGACCCTTCTCTCACCAACAAAAATAAAGAATACAATATATAGTAAAAATCCAATTATTCACAGTACAATTAGAATTTGGAAACAAATAAAATTAACGTTAAAATTAAGAAATCTATCACTTCTTTTACCTATAATGAATAATCCTTCGTTTAAACCTTCTATGATAGATAGAGCTTTTATAAATTGGGAAAGAGTAGGAATTAAAACGTTTGGAGATATGTATGATAATGGAAGTTTTTTTTAACATTTTACCAATTACAACTTAAATACAACTTGAATAATAATCAATATTGCCAACTACGTGACTATTTGAAAAAGTATACACGGGAATATCAAAATATGTCTCCTGACTTATTAGATGGGATAATGAATATAAAAGCGGAATCAGCTAATTTAATATCATACCTATATAATTCCATTTTAAATATAGAAATTCCATCATCGGACGGGATCAGAAGAGAATGGGAACAGGAATTGGCTATAAAAATCTCGAAAGAGAGTTGGGATAAACATCTATTATATGTGCATAAATGTTCGATTAGCGTAAGACATATTCTGATTCAATTTAAAATTGTACATAGATTATATTATTCAAAAGCTAAATTAAGTATATTTTACCCAAATACCTCTGCAAACTGTGATAAATGCCTAGTCCAAGAATCAACTATAGCACATTCTTTTGTTTTTTGTATAGAAATTCAAAAATTTTGGAATGCAATTTTTGAAATTTTCACTAAATTATTTAAAATAAAACTGAAACCGAATGCAGAACTGATTCGTTTTGGAACAATAGAAGCAAGTTTGGAGCTTACTTCGTTTCAAAGGAGTTTTCATAGTTATGGCTTAATAACGGCAAAAAAATTAATACTGAAATTTTGGAAAAATGCTCCTACGCCAACAATAAAAACGTGGACTTCTAATATGTCGGAATTGTTACATCTAGAAGATATGAGATTCCTCCTAGCATGTAAACAAGACCAATTCCAAAAGATTTGGTCTCCATATATCGACTTATTACAAACATAGGGTGCAACAAAATGTTGATAATAAATGGTTTTAGGACCTGGCGAGGGGTGAGTAAAGATAAGGAGGAGGTACATCCCTTTCGTATTGTCCTATCTTATTTCCTTTTTTCTCCTTTTTTCTTTTCTTCTTTAACTACTTCTTGTGGTTTAGGTTCACATGTGTGTTCCTGGGCCACTTTTTCATTCACTCACTGACTGTCCTTGCTAGCTCTTTCTATTCTTTTTTTTCTATTAAAGTTGAAAAACAGAAGTGGTACAAGAACTGTATAAATTTATGCTATTGCAGATTACTGTAATGTAAAATACTTCTAATAAATTAAAAAAATAAATTAAAAAAAAACTTAAACTAAACAAACTAATAACAATCAGAAATTATGGACGAATAATCAGATGGATATTAATCCAGATATCGCATTGACAGTAGTTGCATTGACAGTATCGCATTGACTCTTCACACCCACCATCCCACTCCACACACATCACCCACACGCCCACCGCCACTCCACACACCCACTCCACCCCATAAATTCACCACCCCACCCCACACACGCACTCCACCCCACACATACCACCACCCCACCTCACACTACACCGTCTCACATACATCACCCACACGCCCACCACCACTCCACACGCCCACTCCACCCCACACACTCCCCACACTACTCACTTCACACACATAATCCCACATACATGCCCGCCACCACACCCATATACCCATTCCACGCCCCCACACACACACTCATCACCCCCAGACACACAATCCCACATCCACCACACTCACATAACCACTTCACCCTCCCCACACTCACCACCCCACACACAATCACTTCACACACACACACACACACACACACACACACACACACACACACACACACACACACACACACACACACACACACACACACACACATACACACACACACACACACACACATATATATATATACACACACACACACACACACACACACAATGCCACAGCCACCGGACGCCCATACCCATTACACCCACCCCCCCCCCCACACACACACACACAACCCCACTCCCGCCACGCACTACCCCACAGGCACAAGTGCCATGTATTTGAAACGATGTTCAGAGAGATATTTGTACCTCACGGACATGGTGGATAGAATAGACCATTGTATTATACGCCTTATGGTAAGTCGCGGGAAATTTGATCACCCAGCATCAGGACGAAACTCCCACATAAGGCAGTGACGGGATGTGTGCATTCAGCAGCAGGAGTGAGAGGATGAGACAGGAGCTCAGTCAGACGCACGAGGTGGGGATGTAATCCGTAAACCAATCAGAGAGAATATTTTTCATTTTACCCTGACCTGACACTTGCAATGAACGACTGCATGCGAATCGGCTCCTATTTTTGACCTCATGCATTCCACTCCGTATCGACAGAGGATATTTGGATCGAGTTCAGTCGCATTGGTGCACAGACCGAATGACTGAGCATTTTATATTTAGCAAAAAACTGTTGGGATTCTCATTTCGAAAAAATGCGACCTGATTTACCATTCGGCATTCACTGGTCTGACCATGTTAATGGAGCGAGCCTGTGAAGAGACGGACCTGAGTCAGTGTGACAGCAGCGTCGGCGTAATCCCTCTCAACAAAGAGAGGCAGCGGCAGACAGACCGTTCCCCCTCGTGGCTGCCGCATGGAATGGCAGCTCTGCGTCGGCAGTGGCTGGGGCAGCGAGCGGTTTGGTGGGGCAGTTTGGTGGGGCAGTTTGGTGGGGCAGAAGAAGAGATCCTCTTGTCGGAATCGGAAGACATACCAGGGTCACAAATATCATCTGTGGATCAGGTCACTGAGGATCCAAAGCGTGTCGGGGAGTGAGGGGGGAGGGTGAGCAGATGGGATGGAGAGTGCACGGATTTCTAGACCCCGCGGCGCTGAATACATTTTACAATCAGAGTAAAGGGCGATTTCACCACTTCTTTGAATTGCTGCCTGAACTTAGTCTGGGTGACGGCGTAAAGAGCCGTGTTTGTGCAGCAACTCAGGGTCTGCAGCATGGCGGCCAGTTCGCCAATGTTGGAATTCGGATAATCCCAGCTAGGAATTAATCCAGCCAGTCTGAACCACACAACATGTATCGCACGGAGAGCCCACAACACGATGAAATTCCCCGAGATGACCAGCAGTAAAATGAGAGATTTCCTGCGGCTCTCCATCTCCGGGTCTCTGCCACTCTCCCCACTGCTGGGACCCCGGAGTCTGCTGCGGGCTCTGCTCGCCACTAACACGTATCTGATGGTCGAAGTGTTGAATAAAACAATGAGGACAAATGGGATCGCGGGGGTGATGAGATATTGGAGAAACTCCCCGATTCCCCAGACCAGTGAGTTACGAACAACGACACTGACCCCACAAAACCAGGGGGCATTAAATAGCAAGTACCCATCGCCCAACATAAAATACCAGAACGTGTTCTTTAAACAGCTCAGTACGGTCACTGTCCCTAGAACCACAGCCGCTGTTCTCTCGGTGCAATATTTTGGTTTCAGCTTCTGGCAACAAATGGCCACAAGTCGATCAAAGGTGAAGGTGACGGTGAACCAGACAGAACAGTCGGTGACGGCGTAAAGCAAGACGGCGTGGATATTACACACTGGGACGTAGTACAGGAACAGAAATGCTTCAAAGTAAGCAATGGGAATCTGCCTCAGTATCAGGTCCAGAATAATGACCAGTAGATCGGCCGTTGCCATGGCGATCAGGTAGCGAGTGACACCTGTGGAGAGACCGCACTTTCCCCGGGACAGGACCACAATCGTCAGCGCGTTCACTGTGAAGAGGGAAGTAAACAGAGACATGACAGCGGACGAATCAAACTCGGCAGATTCATCGAGGGGCAAATGAAAAGCACAATCCTGTTCTGGGATTCAGAGCTGTAAACGATTTTCTAACAAAGTTATCTACAAGTGATAATTCACCGAAATCAATTAGTGATGATAAAATAAACTCATCAACTCGACTACTGAACAGATGAGAAGCTGCTGTTACGAGGGTTCGGATAAAGAATCTGACCGGTTTCTGACCATTGCTTACTTCACCATGGGAGTTTAGATCAGTGGTTCATTGTGAATCTGGTTCAGTGTGGGCTGGAGAACAAACACTCGTCCTGCTCTTTATGCAGGGACGTTGTGTTAGTGTGAATCAATCAGCCCAGGGTTCTACATCTATTCATGGCCCAATGCGCCAGTGTCAGTCTGTTGGGGACATAAGTGGTTCCGATACGGAGCATTACGCAGACACAGTGATATTGGGCGAAACTGAGCCAGATCCCACCAGGTACCGTTCGCTTCAGTCGCACCTGGGAGGAGGAGGGATGCAAAGGAAAGCGTGTCAGTATCTCAAGATTGAATTTATCCAGTAAAACATGTAAAACATGTAAAACTCCTATAAAATCAGTTTATTGTTTGCAGCGGACAGTTTCGACAGCTGCATATAGATCGCGAGGCGCACGGCAGCAGTGAATTACAACAGGAGAATGAATTACAGGAACTGGAAAGGCGTTAACGATTGTTTCCCGTTTTAATAACATTAACTGTGGACATGGTAGCAATGTAAAAATACCAAGTATAAAGGGTAAGCAACACGGTGATGAACAGCGTGAAACCTCTGATCTCCACAATCAGACAGCATCAGCACATTACCCGTTACTCAGTCGAAGATTCCTTAAATAGAACACATCATTAATTGTCCGAGCTACAGACATTTATACCGGATCCCGTAACCGCCGCTTCTCACCTGTTGTTGCTCGGGAATTTAGACAGAGACTTACCTGGAAGAGCAACAAGAGCTAGGATGGGATAAAAGACAAGCTGAATATTCATGATTAACATATAGATCCGATGACTTAAGCTGTACCCAGACCCAAACATATCGTCTGCCGAATAGAACATACTCTTCTTCATCGCGGTAACTTCCCAGTCTACCGTTTTCAGAGACCGATCCAATTGTGTAACACCGCACTCACTGTTCCTCGATTGCACTCGGTGACAATCACTTCACTCTCAAATATTCTCGGGTTCCTAAACATCCATCTAACATCCCACTTTATTGTTCACAGATTCCGAATGGTTTTCTCCGTCTGTGGAGCTGTTGCTCTGTGTCGGTGACGGACGGGATGCTCTCACTGACACTCTCATATCCTATCAACAGGGATCGTTTTTATTGGAACTGGGAAACCTCCGGTGACACAACCGGGCTCCGTGCGGACTGACTTTAATTACACTCACTGAACAAACAACTACTGTTAACTCTTTTGTGTCCGGGCACAAAGTGCCTCACGGAAAGGGTCCCAGTCATCATGGGTGATGATAGCCATTATTTATGTTCTGTCGAGTGGACTGTTAGTGCCGGGGAGCAAATATAAAGGCCTGATAGAATCCGCACCATCTCTCCGAAATATCAATATACGCGAGCAGTAATCTGAAATCGGATTGTTCAGATTAATCGTTTCCATTGACGTGAGCATGGAAGTGGAATTTCGGGAACCTTGAATCATTTAATCTAACATCTTGATATGGAGGGCACGCATTAGAAAATTATATGTTATATATAATTATATAAGGGATTTGGGGCCCAGCCAACAATTCTGTAATAAAGGCATCCATCAGATCGCTTTTAAAATATTGTCCTCTTACCTTGTCCTCCAACCGATGTCCTGTAGAAGATGATATTCCGACCATGGACAAAAAAGTCGATCTCTGCTCTCCGTCCCTTGTAACCTGATACATTTCTTTCAGGTGACTTCTCAACGTCCATGGCTGTAGGGAAGATGTCACGTTCTCCAATTTCTTGAGTCAGGAGTGTTTAATTGTCATATGTACAGAGAACTCAACAATATTTGTTTCTTGTAGCAGCGTAACACATCTGTGAAGACAGCGCACACAGATAACACAAAGAACAAAAGAAAGTTCAATAAGCTAAAATAATAAATATTTGAGCAAATCCAAAGCTGGAAGTCTCAAGCACAAGCAACACTTTTTGTAGATCATAGTTTAGTAAGTGTTTGTGGTGGCCAAGAGCCCGGTTGCTATGGAAAGAAACTGTTCCTGAAACTGAGGTTAGCACAGTTTGCAGACTCCGATATTCCGGGTTCCAGATGATTGCTGGTAGCCATTTCATAACACTGTCTCTTGCAGATCCATTACATGGTGGACAGTTCAGGTGATGGATAGGACCGGTCGATGGCCAACACGTTTTTCAATCTCCTACATTCCTGGGCTTTCGAAGTTCCGAACCAGGCCCTGTGGCAACCATTCAATATGGTCTCTACCTTAGACCTGTAGAAGAACGAGAGAGCATTCGCCACCACACCTATGTCCTTTCTGGTCTAACAAAGTCATTGGACCGTCGATGAAGACAGGTTCTTGGTTCTTGGTTCTTGGGAAAGTTAATCGATCCTCGGCCTTCCTCTTCTAAAATCAGCAATATACCACATCGCAGCCACTTGCCCATGGGAAACAAATTGACGAAGAGCGTCTGAGGTGTCTTGGATTGGACCAGGGGGGTAGGATGGAGTCCAGGTATGTGGAAATTAATTCGGTAAGCCATGAACACGCTGAAACAATGAGTCTACCAGGACAGTCAGAAGAAGCACGTAAGGACTTGGAGGCAAATGCTGTGCCGCTTTTCAAGAAGGACTGCAGGGAAAATACCCGGATCTATAGGCCGGTAAGCTTAACATCTGTAGTTGGTAAGTTGCTGGAGAGTATTCTGAGGGATAGGATATGAATGAATGAATGAATGAATGAATGAATGAATGAATGAATGAATGAATGAATGAATGGATGAATGAATGAATGTATGAATGAATGAATGAATGAATGAATGAATGAATGAATGAATGAATAAGTTTATTGGCCAAGTAATCACATACAAGGAATTTGCCTTGGTGAATTTACAGGGATTTGGATGGGCAAGTGCCAATTAGAGACAGTTAGCATCGTTTTGTATGTGGGAGGTCTTGTCTCACGTGTCTGATTGATTTTATTAAAGACTTGAGCAAAAATGTTGATGAAGGCAGAGCTGTTGATGTTGTGTACATGGACTTTAGTAAGGCGTTCGACAAGGTGCCGCATGGTATGCTGCTCTGGAAGGTTAGATCTTATGGGATCCAAGGAGAGATAGTAGAATGGATTGCAAATTGGTTCCATGGAAGGAAGCAGAGAGTGATGGTGGAAGGTTGCTTCTCAGAATGAAGGATTGTGACTAGTGCCGTGCCACAGGGTTGGGTGCTGGGCCCGTTACTGTTTGCCATCTACATCAATGATTTGGATGACAACATATAGGGCAAGATTAGCAAGTTTGCTGATGATACAAAAGTTAGTGCTTTTGCTGATAGTGAAGATTATTGTGAACGATTGCAGCAGGAGTCGGATCGATTGGCCAGGTGGGCAGTGGAATGGTTGATGGAATTCAATACAGAGAAGTGTGAGATGATGCATTTTGGGATGTCGAACAAGGGCAGGACCTAAGCAATAAATGGCAGGCCTCTTGGTAGTGTTGTAGAGCAGAGTG
The DNA here is from genome assembly GCA_038087875.1 of Malacoraja senta. Classification (NCBI taxonomy): domain Eukaryota; kingdom Metazoa; phylum Chordata; class Chondrichthyes; order Rajiformes; family Rajidae; genus Malacoraja; species Malacoraja senta. The sequence goes on along the minus strand of JAXLNO010000073.1, from coordinate 72,495 downwards.
ATCTAGGAGAACAAGTGCATGATTCCTTGAAGGTCGAGTCGCAGGTAGATAAGTTGGTCAAAATGGCTTTTGGCACTTTGGCCTTCTTCAGTCAGGGTATTGAGTATATAAGTTGGGATGTCATGTTGCAGTTGTATCAGACGTTGGTGAGACCACATATAGAATATTGTGCTCAATTCTGGGAACCATGTTATAAGAAATATATTGTCAAGCTTGAAAGTGTTACGAAAATATTTCCGAGGGTTGCCAGGACTAGAGGGAGTGAGCTCTAGGGAGAGAGTGAGTATGCTGGGTCTCTATTCCATGGAGCGTAGGAGGATGAGGGGAGATCTTATAGAAGTATACCAAATCATGAGATGAATAGATCGGGTTGATGCACAGACTTTTACCCAGAGTAGGTGTAAATCACTTCAAAGCATATAAGATTTACACACATCTTAATTCAGCACATTAACTTAGCAGCATTACAGATCTAGGTGTTGTCAGTTCATCCTGGCTGCTTCAACTAACGGTGCTGGGAATGGGCGTTAGTATAGTTGTTATAATGGGGTGGAGTTAGTGATGCCAACTAAGTGTGATTGATTCACATGCATCATCAATCTACATCCTTTCCCCTAAAGATTAAAAGCATATTAAACATACTCGCCATACCTGTCTGGTGGTCTACTAACACGGCCCGAACGCGTGCGGACCCAACCATCCCCTCCCTCAACTGAAGGATGAGGCGGGGAGGTTGAAGGTGAAAACCGCACGGGAGAGGATTGTGGTGACCGAGGGGAAAAACATGCGGTGGGTGAGACCCCGTGGTTATTGGAGACCGATAGACGTGGGGGAGTGGCAGGCATGCTGGAACGGGTTGGAGACATCGCGGAAGGTGGCTGGAACTGGAGCGGCGGAGCATAGGGATCGGCAGGCGGCGGTCGGGGCTCCTTCACAGCAAGCAGGTGTTGACGACTTCTCCGGTAAACCGCTCCCTCACAGTCCACAAGGTACGATCGCGGCTCATCAGTCGGGCGCACAACAACGCCCAGACGAGAATGTCCAGTTGGAGTTCGTAGACGGACGACCTGGCCCGGCAGTAGAGGCTGGAGTGGTCTGCTGGAACTGTCGTATGACCGTTTCTGGGTATCGTGCTTCTCTTGGAGACGTTGCTGGATAGTGGCGGGCTTCAACACCCGAGGAACCAGCTGCTGTTGTGCGATGGGGACCGGAGACCTCGTCACACTCGATAGCAGCCGCTGTGCTGGTGACCCCAAGACTCCGTCTCTCGGAATGTTTCTAAGGTTCAGCAGATCGAGATAGACGTCAGAGTTTGAAATGCGCGCTCCCTCCAGCAAGTGCTTGGCGCTCCTGACAGCGCGTTCAGCGAGTCCATTACTCTGTGGATACTCGGGACTGCTTGTGATGTGCTGAAAGTTCCATCGGTCAGCGAAAAGCTTGAACGAGTGGCTGGTGAACTGTGGACCATTGTCGGTTCTCAGAATAGGAGGAATGCCATGGTCTGAGAAATGTCTTTTCAGAATCTTGATGACCATCACCGACGTGAGGGAGGTCAGCTGGTCAAGTTCGAACCAGTTGGAGTACGAGTCGACCAGAACGAGGTAGTGCTTACCACGCCATTCGAAAATGTCCGCAGCCATCGACAACCATGACAGTGCTGGTGAAGGTTGTTGCAGAAGGGGCTGCCGCTGCTGATGAGGCGCAAGATTGTTGCAAGTGGGGCAGGAGGCTACACGGTCCCGGATGTACGTGGCCATTCCAGGCCAGTAGAACAGATCCCGGGCGCGTGCCAGTGTGGAGTCGGCTCCTGGGTGAGCGCCGTGTACCTCTTTGAAGTACTCGTCTTGTAGCGATGCAGGTACAACTACCTTGTGGCCCTTGACGACCACACCATCCTGAACCACCAGTTCATCGCGGACCAAGAAGTACGGCTGCACCTCAGTGGGCGTGTTGGATTGTTTGTCTGGCCAGCCTGTCTTGATGATGGACGAGAGGGCTTGAAGCGTAGCATCCTTGGCAGTGTGCGCGGCCTGGGAGCGCAGTTGCTTGCTGGAGATTAGACCGACACCGAGAACAGTGAAATCCTCCTGTTCGTGTGGGTGTTGTTCGCAAGATGTTCGAGGGGCACGAGAGAGTGTGTCAGCAACATGCATGTCCTTGCCCTTTTTGTAGGTAATAGAGAAGTCGTACCGCTGCAGCTGCATCATCATGCGCTGCAAACGAGCTGGGGCGGCGTGGATAGGCTTGTTCAAGATTGTCACCAGTGGCTGGTGATCCGTCCCAACCATGAACGTGTTGCCAAACACGAAGTCGTGGAATTTGGAGCAGGCAAAGACGACCGCCAGCAGTTCCTTTTCGATTTGCGCGTAGTGCTGCTCCGTGTCGGTCATGGTGCGAGAGGCATACGCGACGGGTAGTAGGGTACCATCATCAGACGGTTGTAGGCAGGCTGCGCCGAGCCCGAATTTCGAGGCATCGCAGGTGATCACCACCGGACGTTTCAGGTCGAAGAAAGTCAGGGTCGGTGCACTAGTCAGTTTTGATTTCAGAACATCGAAGGCATCCTGATGTTGCTGGAACCATGACCATGCAGTGTCCTTTTTTGTCAGCTGCCGCAATGTGGAGCTTAATTCGCTGAGGTTAGGTATGAACTTTCCGATATAGTTTACCATACCCAGGAAACGTTGCAGGTCTTTCACGTCAGTAGGTGCAGGCATTTCTGTGATGGCAGAAGTCTTCTTCGGATCCGGTTTGAGGCCGTCAGGGGTGAAGATGTGGCCGACATAGGAGACCTCTGGAACCCTGAACTTGCACTTGTCAGGATTGAGTTTGAGGTTGATCTGGACAGCACGCTCCAAAACGAGCCTGAGATTGTGGTCATGTTCCGCCGCGTCCTTGCCATAGACCAGAATATCATCGACAATAATGGCACAAGGCAGACCCTCGAACAATTGTTCCATAGTTCTTTGGAAGACTTCGCTGGCAGAGTTGATCCCGAATGGCATTCTCAAAAACTTAAATCTGCCGAATGGGGTAGCAAATGTGGTGACGTTTGATGACCTCTTGTCCAGCGGTATCTGCCAGAATGAGTTCTTTGCATCTAGGACGGAAAATAGGGTGGCCGTTCCGATCTTTGCTGCAACATCCTCTACTGTCTTCATGGGATGGTGTGGGCGCTTAATGGCAGTGTTCAGGTCTTTTGGATTAATGCACAGGCGGATTTCATCCTTTCCCTTCTTGACTGTGGCAATCATGGTTGAGACCCAGTCGGTGGGGTCACTAACTGCTTCAATTACGCCTTTGGAGACCATGTCCTTCAGCATAGAGTGAACCCTGTCAGTCATGGCAAATGACAATCTGTGTGGGTTTCGGACAACGGGTGTCACGTCGGGGTCGATTGTAATCTTGTAGGACACAGGCAACTTGCCTAGGTTGTTGTCGAAAAGACCAGGGAAGTCACTCAGTGGATCAAAGGAAACTTGCAGTTTGCGGACAGTTTTGTCAAAGGAAATCAGCCCTAGTTCCTGACAGGCACGATTGCCAAGCAGGGTAACCGAATTAAAGTTCAACACATGGAAAGTCAATTCCCTAGTTGTTTTCTTCAGTACACATTTCAAGTCGGCTTTGCCCAGAGGAAATAGCACCTCCCCGCCAAAAGCATGCAAAGTGGACTCGTCCTTGACAAGTGGCTCGTTAGCCCTGATCCTGTTAAAAAGGTTGATTGACATTGTATTGACTCTGGCCCCCGTGTCGAGTTTCGCGCCAAAAGCAACATTGTTTACAGATATCGTAACTGTAGGATCAGAGTTCTTGGCAGCAGCATTCTGTGACATGTAAACAGTAGGATCCTCTTGCGAGTCAAATGAAGTACATTCGGGGGCGGCGTCGAGCTGGAAATGGGGAGTCAATGTGTTACTGTCTCGTTGCAAAAAATTGAGATTAGACCTAGGACTGGGCACATTCCTTCCTCGGGCCCTGATAGCAGCCCGACAGGCTGAGGCAAAGTGATTTAGCTTTTTGCAGTAATTACAAGCCTTCCCGAGGGCGGGGCAGGTGGATTGCCTGCTGTGTGTATAGCCGCAGTTAGGACATTTCTGTGAAGGAACGCTGAGAGCTGCCTGGCTATCTTGGATCTTAGATCGGCTGTTATCTCTGTATGTCCGCTGCCTAGTGAGGCCCGTCAGATTGATGGTATTGCTTTCATGTGGAATGTCTATAGGATCAACAAGTTCAGCCGTTCTACACGCATGCGCTGCGTCGTTTAGCGACAACTGTGGCAGTCTCAATAGCTCTGATCTGAGCTTTTGATCGGTGATACCATTCACTAAAATATCCCTCGTTAACTGATCAGTCAACTGATCCGCAGGCATTTCCTGAAATCGACAACGTTGTGCTAGATACATTAAAGAGGAAATATATGCATCCGCTCGTTCCCCGGGAAGTTGACAACGAGAGAAAAACCTTGCCCTGTCCAAAATGTGATTTGAGGGCAGGTCACAGATCTGAGCCAATTTACGCAGCAAAACATTGGGGTCGGCTGGAGACTCCGCCGGTGTAATTACCTGGCCCTGGGCATCAAGGATAGCCGGAGCATAGCGGAATGTTCTGGATCGACGAAGGGCACCAGGTCCCGCAAGGTTGAGCAGAAGAGAAGCCTTAACAGCATCTGGTTCATTTCGGTGTACAATGTTGATGTAGTGCTGGTAATCAATTTCAAACGTGGCCCAGCGTTCGCTGATATCGGCATCAAAGACAAGAGGCTCAGGCTTCCAACAAGAAGAAGCCATCGTGAAGTAAAGCAATACTCACAAAATAGAAAATAAAAACCGTTATACAAGAGGAGTGGGTATGACCACATCTGACGCCATGTAAATCACTTCAAAGCATATAAGATTTACACACATCTTTATTCAGCACATTAACTTAGCAGCATTACAGATCTAGGTGTTGTCAGTTCATCCTGGCTGCTTCAACTAACGGTGCTGGGAATGGGCGTTAGTATAATTGTTATAATGGGGCGGAGTTAGTGATGCCAACTAAGTGTGATTGATTCACATGCATCATCAATCTACAGTAGGGGAATCGAGGACCATGGGAAATAGGTTCAAGGTGAAGAGGATAAGATTTAATAGGAATCCGAGGGGTAACTTTTTCACATAGTGGGTGTATGGAACAAGCTGCCAGAAGAGGTAGTTGAAGCTGGAACTATCCCATCATTTAAGAAACGGTTGGACAGATACATGGATAGGACAGGTTTGGAGGGTTATGGACGTGTGGCTCCGGGACGCAGGGAAGTGTGGCTCGGATAGCTGGGACATTGTTGGCCGTTGCGGGCGTGTTGGGCCGAAGGGCCTGTTTCCACACTGTATTACTCAATGACTCTATGAGTCTAATTGGAACTACACTAACGAAAGGACAACCAATGCAGTGTGGAGTGGAAAATGTTACTTGAACCATTTGGAATTACAATGTTTGTAGTTGGCTCTCACTAGGGGGACGCAAATGCAATTTGTTACGTTTTGGGTGTCTCCCGGAGCACCCATTAGAATAATACGTGGAGATGAACGTTGTATAATTTGGTTCATATATTGCCCAACTCACTACCCACCACTGCCAACAACACGACCACCTGCGAAGGGAATATTAAGGTGGCGGGTGGTCACGGTTTATTAATTTTACTTCGGAGTCACGTGAGTGACTACGTGAAGAACCCCGCCAGTGCGCCTGCGCGTCATTACGGCATTAGCTCCTCTAGTGGAATTGTAGTTTTTAAACTACAAGGTAAGTATAAACTTTTTTGGAAGTATTTCCTTGTCCGTTTGCTGTGGGTCTGTGGGGATTTTTCCACAGGCGCCATGGAAAAAACGGGCAAGGGGAGGAGGCGAGCGACTCAGCCGGTAGAAAGTCGCGAGATTGCGGTCGGCGACCAGCCGCCTCTGACCACGGTACAGTCGCCAGCAGACAGCATAGCGACTGGGGATAATGTGGCTGAAGTGAATTTAGTCAGCACCAGTGGGGCAAGCCAAAGCCGATAAAAAGCTGCGGGAATGCGGCCGGTAAAGGACTGCCTCATACCCTACAACAGTCGCCGGCTGGGAGCGGGGCGAACTGTGGACTTGTGCATTAAAGAAAAGAACGGAGCCAGCGTCAGTTGGGTGCTAGGCAACATACAAGTCATGGCCATGGAGCAAGAGTCAGTTTGGGATTCACCTCCAAGACTGGATACCACTTTCTGAGTGGATATTCCAAATGGATAAACTGTACACAGTATGGATATTCCAAATGGATAACCTGTACACATTTGGATATTCCAAATGGATAACCTGTAACCTGTACTGGAGTATGTTTTGTTGCTCCAACAAAACATACTCCAGGAGGAGTGATGTCAGAACCAGGCTCCAGAAGCCAGGTCAGCAGCACCTAGTAAAGGGCTGCTTGATAGCACCATCATTGATGAGGCGCGTGCACAGGGTCAGCAGAGTTTCCAAAACAAGCGAAGACGGCAGCTGCCAGATGGGCTATTCCTGGCAGTACGATTTGCTGCTCTGTGAGAGTTCTGACCCTGAGTCTGACGGTGAGGCCGATACAAGCGAAGACGGCAGCTGCCAGATGTTTTACTCATGGTAGTACGATTCGCTGCCCCGTCAGAGTCAGGAGAGCCACTGGAAAGGACGTGGTCTCTGTGATCAACTATTGTGTCTGCCATCAGCTCTAGTAGCTTACGATGGATGAAAATGCCAAAAAAGCACGAGATCCCAAGGAACTGCGTATTGCTAAAAGTACTTGCAGTGAACCAAGATATAAGGGGTCAGATGGGCGAAGGCATGTAAGCCTAAGGAAAGTAAACTGCAGAGAATATTGAAGCTGCTGGGTTGATGAATAACTGCAATTTGCAAAACGATGGATGGAGGCCATGGATGGAGATGCATCAAGTGGCACTAAGGTTGCTATGTAGCGCCCACTTCAAGAAGAATTGTTTCAGGAAGTATGCCCTTCGGTCCACCATCAACCCAAAGTTGCAGCAACTCTGTAAAGCCCAGCAATGTGCAGTCATTCAACTTATTCTTCAGAGGAAAAACCTCATGAATCGTGGGAAAGAGTTGGTTAATGAGGCAAAAACAGCAACGTTGATCACAACATCAATGGTCGTCAAGTCTGCAAAGAGGACGTATCCTTTCAGACATCATACAAAATCCTGGACCGACATCAAGATCAAATCGACCATTGAAGCAGGTACGCAGTTGATGTCCTGCAGCAGGAAAACGAAAAAGCGTGGGTTTTGCCTGCCAGGAGCCGGGGACCACAGGTCACTCAGATGACAAAGGAGGTAGGTGGACCTGGTTCTTATGGGAACATATTAAGGCAAAAATAGCCAAATATTGGAAGCAAATTACTTCAGTTATTATTCTGAGTATTATAGAAAGGTTTCTAATTGAATCGATTCAAATACTGATTTGCCATCCAGCATGTTCCAAGCAGAACACTCCAATTTCACATAAAAATAATTGATGGAGGTTCAAGCTGAATTGAAAACTTGTTTATAAACAAGTAATTGAAAGGTCGGTTTATCAAAACCACCAAATTGTGTTTAAAATTTCTCAACCTAAAAAGGTGAGGAGTATTTTAGATCTGACAAGTCTTTAAAATTTTGTGAAGTATAGACACTTCAAAATAGAGACTTTGAGACTGCCAGACAATTTATTTCAAAAAAGATGTTTTATGGCACTTATAGATCTGAAAGATGTATATTACTTAGTGTTTGTTCATTTATAAGATAAAATTATCTAAAGGAACAATTATGGCAATTCAAAGTTCTGTCTAACGGGTTAACTTCAGTCCCTGGAAATTCACTAAATTGGTAAAACCAAATTTGCGGCTAATTAGAGTCCAAGGACAGATGTGGATGGCTTAACTGGATGATGTTCTAATTAGGACGAACAAGAGAATTCGTGAGTTATCTCTCTCAAATTATTCAAACATCTTTTGAAAGTTGGGTTTAATTCATCCAGAGAGAAATTAAGTTAACGATACTTACAACAATTGATTATTTGATTCAATTGAAAAGATAGTAATTTAACCAGGGTAAAGGGTAAAGCTAATTGATGGTTGTATTAAGCAGTTGGAAAGCAACAATCTTCAATTAAGACAGGTGGCCAGCTTGTTAGGAGAATTAGTGTCATTTCCTGCAATACAATATGGGCCATTGGACTACCAGCAGCTGCAGACTGCAAAAAGAAAAACACTAAGATGCATGATGGCATTTTTTGATAGGCCATGCAATTAAACAACAAATGCTTCTTCTGATTGCAGTAGTGGATTTAACATGTCTTCAGTAGTTCAAGCAAGATACGGATTGAACAGCCTTCCATGGTCTTAACAGACTTATATCAGTGTACTAGGATTGGTGCCACTGAAAAGGTATCCATCTGTGGACAGATGGAATATGGAAGAAGTATTATTTTACAGACATGGAGAATCGACGTTTTAAAGTCTATTGGAAGGCTTATGAGCTACAAGCTTGTTGTTAAATACAACTAATCTGCATGTTCAGTTTCAAATTAACAACACTACAGCAATGGCATTGATTAATTGTATGGGTGGAATTTCTATGATAACAAAGAATGGATGTTTAACCTTAAGATTTTTTTAATGATATAATAGTCAGATTTGGGAAGCCAGATATAACTTGTTTCCATCCAGACTCAATCACCAGTTACAGAGATATGTGTTATGGGACTACATCGGGAGACAGTAGCGATGGATGTTTCTCGCTATATTAGGATGGTATGTTGTTATATGCATTTTACTTCATCCTGTTTCATAAATCGGTGTCTGCTTAAAACGAAGCAGTATGCTGCCTCTGGGGTATTCGTGGTACCAGACGGGTCTACGTAGCCATGGTTCCCTTTGATATTGGAATTTATGACAGTTTCTGATAAATGTTCCCAAAAGAAGGAAGTTACTGGTGTATTCGATAATTGGAGAGTAACATCCGTCATATGCCTGTATGGATGCAGGTTTTTAAAAAGGGGATTGTCTGGGCATGATGTGGACATGCTTACAGCAGTCTGGCGGAAGAGTACTCAAAAGCAGTACATTTGTGAATCTGAGTTGTGACTCTGTAAATACTGCTTTCCCATTATGTAAAGAATGAGGGGAAAAAAAGAATATGGAATGTTGTACGGCACATTTCGCAAATATCTTGGATTGACCTCTATTTAATGGGTTGAGGTATAGTGCGATTTATTCACACAGAAGTATATTATTCCTCGTTTTTATTTGGTGAGGTTGGAAAGACATCCTGTTGAGTCTCGTTCTTTTATTTCCAGACTAATGAAAGGAATTTTAATTCCAGACCTTCTAAACCTGGGAGGGAATCTGGAATATAGAATTGTTTTAAGCTACTTCATCAAAGGAGTCTTGGTACGATTCTGATTTGGCCAAGTTCAGCATGAAGGTAGTCATGTTTATGGCACTTGTAACATTACAAAGTTACAGATACACAGAAGTACCTCAGGATTATGTTATGTTTTAAATTTTATGAACTACTCAAATGAAGTAGGATCAGGTGTGACTAGATTCAAGATTGTTTTATTAACATATTCTATGGATCCATGTCTATATGTTAAGACATATTTATTGCAAACAATTGAGGCTACAAAGATCTTATGAATTATGAAAACAAGATTGTTTATCATTCACGAAAAACCACACAAGCTAGTGTCAGTTTAGACTATTTTAAGATGGTTAAAAACAAGTTTTAGTTGCTGCACGTGTGAACATTGATGGTTTTACATTCCATTCAGTTTAGCAGCAACATTGACGACCAGGGCGAAGGAAGTCCCGTCGATCATATTCTCACAGCCGCCGGGTGATCTAATAAGTTGGTGTTTCAACACTTTTACCATCGGGCTATTGCCAATACGGGGCTGTTTGCAGATACTATATTAAGTTCTGCTTAATTTCCCCTGGGTTAAAGGGGATACTATTAATTATTTATTCAAATAAATGAATTACTGCATTTGTGGTACAAATGTTATTATTAATGCAATATTGAATATTCTCGTTCCGAGTCAATCAATGCAGTGAGAAGCCTGGATTTGTCTGCGGCATGAAATCACAAAGCTTTAAAATCTCCACGTAGTCACTCACGTGACTCCGACGTAAAATAGTAAGATTAAACGAGAACTTACCTAAGTTTGAAGTTTGATCTTTATTTTATGAGGAGTTACGTTGGTGATTACGTGCCCACCACGACCCAACCCTCTATCATAAAGGTCAGATGGAAGTTCTTGTATTACTCATTTTATTATGATACTATATTACTTCGCTTGTTGTTTTTTGTGATTTCACACCGCTGCTTCGAAGATTGACGCGCAGGCGCACTTGCGGGGTTCTTCACGTAATCACCAACGTAACTCCTCATAAAATAAAGATCAAACTTCAAACTTAGGTAAGTTCACGTTTAATATTACTATTAACCTGAAGGCCGATAAACAAACCAATGTTCCAACATTACCGTTACTTTCCGGGCTGGACAATTTTAAATGCACACATTTTCGTGAAGTGAACGGGGAGAAGGCCGGACACTGTGGGAAGGTACCAAATCCACGGAGGGTAAATTCCTACTTTAATCGGCAGAAGTTAGGTGCAATGGGAGAAGATTTTTTCTTGCATCTCCACGTCTGACATGTCTGGCAAGAGCTGATTAAAGGCCACTTGATGAAAGTTCATGACCGACATGTCCCTGTAAGGAGGCGGGATAAGGATGACAAATGGCCTTTGAGGACCAAAGAGATTGTCTGTAGGGTCAATGCCTAAAGGGCCGCGCATGAAAAGTTTAAGAAGATGGGCGGCACGGTGGCGCAGCGGTAGAGTATCAGCCTTCCAGCGCTTACAGATCACAGAGCCGGAATCGATCACGACTACGCATGCTCTCTGTACGGAGTTTTCACGTTGCCCCGTGACCATGTGGTTTTCTCCGAGATCTTCGTTTTTTCCCCACATTCCGAGGACGGATATTTTAGTAGGCTAATTGGCTTGGTATAAATGCAAATATTGTCCCTAGTGTGTGTAGGGTAGTATTGGTGTGCGGGGATCGTTGGTCGCTGTGGACTCGCTGGGCCGAAGGGCCTGTTTCCACGATGTACATATAAACTAATCGAAGGATGAAAGCAAACAAGGCCTTAATGAATATAATGCAACGTGGGAAAAAAACCTCAAAGGGTTAAATTAGCAGGACCTAAAGGGACCCCTGTTTTGACGAGTAAGATTGAAGAAAGGCCCAAGGATTTGTATTTAAGAAGGAACTGCGGATGCTGGAAAATTGAAGGTACACAAAAATGCTGGAGAAACTCAGCGGGTGCAGCAGCATCTATGGAGCGAAGGAAATAGGCAACGTTTCGGGCCGAAAGGAAAAAGGCGGAGGAGGAGCCCGGGGGCTGAGGGATGGGAGGGGACAACCAGAGGGCTGAGGAAGGAGAGGAGACAGCACTTTTGATGAATAAATTCTTTATAGTTGATGAGAAACAATAAGGTACATTCAAATTCTTCCGACTCTTTACTATAATCTTCATCGAACTCCAGCTTATCGCTTTAAACGTTAGAAAACTCCACGTGTCTCCGTTACACTTCGTATGATCACCTTTTCCATGCTGGTCCGAAACTAAACTAAAAACTAAGCTTCTGCGCAAGATACATAGCCCCAAACACGCCCAAAAATACGTCATAAATCCCACCCACACTATAACGGGCAGTCTAAAATTTAAAGACACATGCCATCATTAATGACCCACAAACCAAGCTAAATGGCCAATACACCCAGCTCCACTTGCCCCTGCCCCATTTGCCGTCGTTACTTAACAGGCGTCACAAAGGACACTTCACGCAGTTGGATCCTTGCAGGAGTTTCAAACCACCTTCTTTTTTTCCAGTTACGACGGTAACCCAAGGGCTCCGCGGGGTAAGTTTGTTTATGTTTGAATTTCTGCCCCATGGGCTGGGGTTGGATCCGTTGCAGGAATTGGGGGGGCAGTCTCCCAGCTCCAGCACGCTCGCTGCCCCCTCCCTCCCCCCCTCTCCGGCTCCACAACGCTCGCTGCCCTCCACCATCCCCCCAAACATACCCCTCCCACACACACACCGCTCACCCAACACCCCCTCCCCTCAACACCTCTCGCCCACACACACCCCTCCCCCATACCCCCCTCTCCCCCTCCTACATCCTCCCTCCCCCACAGCTCGCCCACGGACACCCCATCCCCCGCAAATCCCCTCCCCCTCTCACATCCCTCCTCTCTCCACACCCCTCCCGCCGACATAGACACCACATTGGCTAGCGGGGCCTAACATCGCCCGGTGCAGCTTTAACGGCCACAGGACATACCATCGCCCGCCGGGGGCTTTAACATCGGGAGCCCCAGTCGCCTCGACGCTGCAGTTGGACTGCTGGATCGCGGGTGAAGAACAAAGGGAAGCTATAAGACTTTTGCCTTCCATCACAGTGAGGAGATGTTGGATAGTCACTGTGATGGATGTTTGTGTAAATTGTGTTAAGTGTTGGTCTTTGTTTTTTTTGTAATGTTAACATAGAAACATAGAAACATAGAAAATAGGTGCAGGAGTAGGCCATTCGGCCCTTCGAGCCTGCACCGCCATTCAATATGATCATGGCTGATCATCCAAGTCAGTATCCTGTACCTGCCTTCTCTCCATACCCCCTGATCCCTTTAGCCGCAAGGGCCACATCTAACTCCCTCTTAAATATAGCCAATGAACTGGCCTCAACTACCTTCTGTGGCAGAAGGTTCCAGAGATTCACCACTCTCTGTGTGAAAAATGTATTTCTCATCTCGGTCCTAAAGGATTACCCCTTAATCCTTAAAATGTGACCCCTTGTCCTGGACTTCCCCAACATCGGGAACAATCTTCCTGCATCTAGCCTGCCCAGCCCCTTAAGAATTTTGCAAGTTTCTATTAAGACTGTAGAAATGCAATTCCGGTCAATGGAAACTGTTTGAATGACAATAAAAGGCATCCTATCCTACCCTATCCTATCCTATCCCCCTTACCCACCCGCTCCCATCCTCTCCTCCGACACATGAAGAGGAATGGGAGGGAGTGCAGGGGGATGAGGGGAAATGAGCCGCATCTGCGCAGTTATGGACTATGTGTGAGTGGTGGAATATTGCGTTGGGGAATGGGTTGCGTTGCGTGACCAGGCCTCCGGTGCAACGGGTCCTAGTGGAGACCCAGTGGAGGCCCAGTGGAGGCCCTGGTCCCGTCTCACTCTCCCTCATCACTCACCTCTCTCCCCGCCCACCCTCTGCGGCAATGGCGGTCCCGTCTACTCGTTCCCCCGGGACCGTCTCCTTCGCCGCCGCCGTTGCAGTAACTCACCCTCACAGCCTTTTCGGTGGAGATCTTCTCCACCAGCTCATCGAAAGTCATGATGCAAACCGTGACGAACACCGACTCCATCCCTTCACCCTACCCCGCGGCACGGCGGCGGCAGCGAGCAGGCAGGCAGGTAGGCGGGTGGGCAGGGCGGGGACGGGCCGATCGGCAGCAGCGGGCGAGCGTGCAGGGCGGGGACGTGTCTAGCGTCAGGCGCGGGTAGTCTGACAGGACAAGGACCGGCTGATCGGCGGCTGAGCTGGAGTCGGCAGAGGGAGGGAGGGAGAGTCGGGTTGCCGGGTGACCAAGCAGTTTGCGCAGAGTTTCAGTTTACTCTCTCTCACACACGATGCAGGGAGGGAGGGAGGGAGGGAGAGTCGGGTTGCCGGCTGGCCAAGCAGTTTGCGCGGAGTTCCAGCTTATTCTCTCTCACACACGATGCAAACTGTTCCAATCGTCATGTCAACGGGATCTAAACCACAACTGACAATGAATGACCTGTGGAGGAAGGAACTGCAGATGCTGCTTTATGTGGATATAGTGAGGGAGGGAGGGCGGGAGGGTGGGAGGGAGGTAGGGAGATAGGGAGGGAGGGAGGGAGGGAGGGAGGGAGGGAGGGAGGGACGGAGAGAATGACAGAGGGTAGGGGAAAGTAGATGGAGGGAGAGGTGAGGGAGGGATTGGGGGAGGGAAGAGGAGACGGGACCGATCCTGGGGAGGTGAGGAGGGAGGGTGGGGGAATTGAGAGTGGAAGGGGTAGGGAGGGAGAGGGGGGATGTGGGGGCGGTGTGGATAGTAGTGGAGGAGGTAAATGCAGGGAAAGGAGGGGGTGGGGGAAGTAGGGAATCGGGAATAGGGAATAGAGGGACAGGAGAGTAATGTGGGACGTCAGGAGGGATAGTTGGGAGAAAGTGGGAGGTGAGGAGTGAGGGTAGGAGGGATAGGAAGGGGGTAGGGAGGGGAGAGGAGTTATGGAGGGAGGGAGGGAGTGACTGAGGGTAGGGGAAAGGAGAGGGAGGGAGACGTGAGGGAGGGGTTGGGAGAGGAGAGGAGGGGAGGAGGATAGGGGAACGAAGAGGGAGTATGATGAGGCGGGGGCGGGAGTGCTGGGGGATGAGGGGAAATGAGCCGCGCCTGCGCAGTTGGGGGCTATGCTGCGTTTGGTGAACAGGTTGCAATAGGGGAACGGGTGAGTGGTGGAACATTGCATTGGGGAACGGGTTGCGTTGGGGACCAGTCCTCAAGTGTGACAGGGACCCAACGGGTCCCACTTCGCTAGTAATATTCCAAAGGCCATACCACCGCATTATGCTACACTCTACTACACTATATTCCATCTGCCACTTGTATGCCCACTCACCCACCCTTGCCAAATCCTTGTTCAGGGTCCCTGCTTTCTCGAACATGCCTGCTCCTCCACCTATTTTCGTGGTATCCGCAAACATGGCTCCAAAGTCTTCAACCCCCTCGTCAAAAATCATTAATATATAACACGAAGGGTAGCGGCCGCAGCGCCGACATCTGCAGAACTCTTGCCGTCACTGGCAGCCAACAGGAAAATCCCTCTTTATTGCCATTCTTTGCCTTCTGCCACGTAGCAAGCCTGTTATCCATGCTAGTATCTATCCTTTAATACCGTGGATTCTCATCTTCATTAGTAGCCTCACGTGTGGCACCTAATCAAAGCCTTTCTGAAAATAGCAAGCAACAGCTATCTACTCGGTCCTACTATTTCTTCTTATTATTATCTGTTATTGTCGGTCCTACTATTTACTTCTTCGAAGAATTCCAGCAAATTTGTCAAGCAAGTCCTCCCCTTCACAAAGCCATGTTGGCTTCAGCCTATTTTTATCGTGTGTCTCTCAGTACTCCGTGACCTCATCTTTTATAATGGACTCATAACATCATACCAGCCACCTTAGTCAGACTAACCGGCCTATAGTTCCCACTATTCTCCTTTGCTCCCTCCTTGTGCAGCGGGGTAATATTAGCAATTTTACAATCGTCTGGCACCAATCCTAACTCCAGTGATTCGTGAAATATCACTATCAATGCCTCCACAATCTGTAAACCCACCTCCTTCAGAACCCTGGGGTGCAGTCCATCCGGTCCAAGTGACTTATCCACCTTCAGCCCATTCAGCTTCCCACGCACCTTCTCCCTGGTAATAGCCAATACAGTAACTTCTACCCCCTGACTCTCTTAAATTTCAGGCATGTTGCTGGTTTCTTACACTCTTAAGACCGATGCACAAAAGTTATTCAACTCCTCTGCCATTTCTTTATTCTCTATTATCACTTCTCCTGCATCATTCTCCAGCGGTCCAACGTCCACTCTTGCCTCTTTCTTGCTCTTCGTATAGCTGAACAAACTCTTGCTCTCTTCTTTTATATTATTGGCTATTCCCTTCGTATTTAATATTTTCTCCACATATTGCCTTTTTGAGTTACCTTCAGTCGTTATTTAAAAGCTTCCCTATCTTCTGGCTTCCCATGAATCCTTGCTATGTTATTGGCCTTCTCTTTTATTTGTATTCTGTCCTTGACTTCCCTTGTAAGCCACGGTCGCCTCTTTCTCCACCTAGAATCTTCCTCGTTTGAATGAAAAGATTCTGCATCTTCCTGCCATTGCTGTTCCACCATCATTCATTCCAGTTCACTTTGGCCAGCTCACCCCTCGTGCCTCTCTAGTCTGCTTTGCTCAGCTATAATACCGACACACCCGATTTCATCTTCTGGCTGTCAAATCGCAGGTTAAATCTTATCATACTGTGGTCGCTACCTCCAACTGGTTCCTTTACCCTAAGTTCCCTAATGAAATCCAGTTCATTACACAACACTAAATCCAAAACTGCATTTTCCCTGGTAGACTCCACTACAAGCTGCTCTAAGAATCCATCGCGGAGGCACTCTATAAATTCACTTTCTTGGGGTTCAGTACAAACCCGATATTCCCAGTTTACCTGCATATTGTCAACCCCTCGCTAAAGACCGAAATTCCATCGTTCCCAGCAGAGCTACCCCCCCCCCTCTGCCCACCTGTCTGTCTTTCCGGCAGAAAGTATAACTTTGAATATTCAGCTCTCAGATCTGTTCCTCATGGAGCCACGACTCGGTAATTCCCATCACATCATACCTTCATTAAGATGGGGGGGGGGGGATTTAATAGGAATCTGTTGCGTAACCTTTTCACAGAAAGGGCAGTGGGCATACGAAACAATCAGCCGCATGGGTAGTTGAGTCAGGGACTATACTAACGTGTAACAACATTTAACACCAGGGGGCGCCGCACGATGGCTGCCTCGTCAACAGTCTGTCTGTTTTTTCGTCTGTTTTTTATTTGCAGTGTGTTTTTAAGATATGATTCAATGTTCTTTGGTTTGTTTTATGTGGGGTGTGGGTGAGATGGTCGGGGGAAACCCTTTTCAATCTCTTACCTTGCCAGAGATGCGATATTTTTCCGGATAGACCTCCGGTCGCTCCGCGGTATAACATCATGGAGTTGGCGGCCTTGCTCGTTACTAAATTTGAGCCCCACCGCGACGACGTGGCTCACCATCGGAGCAGATCCTTGCCTGGGATCGACGCTCCAACCGCGGCCTGCAGATTTCACCATCGAGGAGCTCGCAGTTTCGGGTAGAGACCGATGTCGGGAAGCTCCAAACGACGCAGAAGGTTTTGACCCATCCCGACCTGGGGTCAGATCGCCCAGCGCAGAGGAGCTGAGATTCCCCCTGATGCAGGAGCTTGATCGCCCCGACGCGGAGGGCCCAAACGCAGCCCTTATTCCTCGTATGTTGCAAAACATATTTGGATAATAAAGAATTATTGTGATTATTATTATTATCGTGTAAGAAACAGTTAGGCATGTACATGGAGAGGACAGGTTTGGGGAGATGCGGTCCAAACGCGAGCAGATGTGACGAGTGGTGCTGGAAATTGATGGCCGTTAAGGAAAAGATTGGCCAAACGGCCTATTTCCACGCTGTATCACTCTATGACTCTATGACTCGCTGACATATTTGAAACATCAGGTGGAATCGGCGTCTCCGCAAACATGAGAGCTTGCAGGGAGTTGTACCAGGGTGCTGCAAAAGATGGTTTCTGCTGTCTGCGGGGATAGTGCTCGTGCTCTTTAAACTGGAGGGAAATGAGTGTGGGCTATGTTTGAGGTTCACAAAACGACGAGTACTGTTGTGAGACTGGACACTTGAGAAACATATCGCCTTAGCACAGGTGTCAATAATCGGAGTTTCAGGTGACGGTTATGTGGGCATTTAAGTAACGAATACGCCACCCACTCTGAGCTTCAGGTATACAACGCATTGCCCGATTTGCTAATGGATCTCGGCACACACAACGCTTTGAAAAACAATATCTATATGACGACATGAAACGCAATGACAATTAAATCCGAGTGATGGAAAAATGGAGGTGCAGATTGCTACATGATGGATGGCATTGACACATTGGGCAGAATGCCCTGCTTCTGCATTTCATGTACATGTAACCCTGACACCAGTTAGCTCAGGAGAATATCTGCAACCCAATCTGCAATCTTTGTTAACCAGAGACATAGGCAGGACCTACACAGGGGTTAATAAACAATACGATGTATTCAAACATAAGAACCCGAGGCGCAACACGTTTATTCAGACGGTGGTGGGACGAGCTGCCGGAGGTACAGTCCATGAAGGTTCCATTCGACGTAGTTGTTCCATCTCCCTCCTATCCTTTCCTCTCCGTGTACTTGTCCTGGTGTTTGTAATTGCAGAGGCGGACCACTGGGTGGTAGTTTCCCCCACACATTAGGACCTCCTGTAATTACAGGGGCGGGCCACTGGGTGTGAGTGTCGGACGTACATTGTGGTTGCTCAAATAGTGATGCACCAATAACGATCAATCTTTGCTAATCAATTTCCCCTGTTTCACTCAGATCTCTCCCTGGTAATTTAAAACGAAGATCGACAGATTCCGGATTTGAGAGGGTGTCATAGTTAACGGAGCGAATGCAGGAGAATCCGGTTGAGCGAAGTAGATTCGATGGACCGAACGGCATAATTCAGCTTCTTTTACATGAATTTATGAAGCCTTTCCTATCCATTTATCTGTCCGAATGTCTTGTAAATTTAGTTTACGTTTGTTTAACTTTTATTAACGAGGGAAGAGAAAGTAGGAGAATAGCGTTGAGATGGAAAGATAGGTCAGCCAATATTGAATGGTGGAGTAGTCGGTGGGCTGAATGGCTTAATTCTGCTCCTTTGACTTGTGAGTATGTGCTTAAATCTCTTATCCTAATAGCGGCTTCGGCAGTGCAGGAGATGTGCGGCGGTGGTGGTGGGGAGGAAACGCTGGGCGGCGCTGTCCGCGCGGAGGGCGAAGGGGAGCGAAAGGTCCCTTCCTCTCCAGGAGCCGGGGAAGAGGGGACGCCCTTCCCCAAAAAAACTAAATTAAACTGCTCTGTATTGAACTAAACTAAACTAAACTGTTCTGAACTAAACTAAACGAAACTATACTAGACCGATCTCAACTCAACCGAATTCAACTCAACTTAAGTCAACACAACCCAACTCAACCCAAACCAACCCAACTCAACTCGACTCAACCCAACCCAACCCAACCCAACCCAACCCAACCCAACCCAACCCAACTCCACCCAAACCAACTAAACCCAACTGAATTAAACACACTTAGCAACCTGACGGAACGGGAACATTAACATTGTCTTCAGCTGATCTCTGATTACTCTGGGTCACTGTATAAATAAATGTGTGGGTGCAACAACTAAGCACGATAAGCATATTTCCCGCTTCTTCAAGAATAAACACCGGATCATTGTATCCGGAGTAAGTATAAGTTCTAGTGCTCCGAAAGTACAAATAATGCACTATGTTCGTCAGCCAGAGCAAGATGAAGTTGCCGGAAATGCTGAATAGTAGAATGATCGACTTCCTGCGGTTCTCCATCTCGGTGTCAGGACCTTTGCCGGGGAGCGCGTCATCCCGCAATGATTTGCAGATTCTGCCGGCGACGATGATGCGTTTTGCTGTCAGGAAATTCAGGAACAATATAACCGCGAACGGTAGCAGGGGTGTGTTGACGCGATTAAAATGTATGAGTAAGTTCGCCACCACGGCGAGGTATAAAAGCTTGGAATTATCCGACAATACTGGGTGAGGTTGTCCTCGATGTAAAGGGGTTCGTAAATGAAAAACCAGCCGAAATTCTGTAAACAGCTCAAAGCTACAACCGTGGCGACGACGGGCACTGCCGTTTCTTTGGTACAGTACTTGCGCTTACAGTTGCGACAACAAATGGCCACGTAGCGATCGAAGGTGAAGGCGACGGTGAGCCAGACAGAGGCGTCGGTGCAGACATAAAGGAGAGAATTATTGATGCGGCAGACCCAGGTGAGCGACATGTAACTGTCGGGAAAGTAAATTCAGACGATGCGTTGTAGAATTACACCGATGATGACCACTGTCAGATCCGTCGCAGCCATGGCAACCAGGTAGAGAGTGATACATCTGGATAGACCGCACCTCTCCTGCCACAGGACCACTATGGCTACAATGTTAACTGTTGGGAAATGTACAATCGTTGACCATTGTTAGAATGAGATTGCGCGCATACAGGAGGAAAGTCACCTTAGAACCCGCTGAGTCTATTTCATGTGTAGAAACTGCAGATGCTGGTTAACACCGAAGATGGACACAAAGCGCTCGAGTAGCTAAACCGGACGGGCAGCATCCCAGGAGAAAAAAGTGATGGATCGGGACTCTTCTTCACACTGAATTTAGAGGGGAGGGAACTGGAGGGAGGAAAGGGCCAGATTAAACCAGTGCCTGTCAGAAATAACCAAGGAAGGTTGGAGTACATGATGGTCCATTGTTGGCTGGGAAGAGGTGATAACTAAGGTATACAGGAATGCGAACAGTGGAAATGGTAGGACAACTAGGGTGCGTGTGGGGGTTCGCGGGAATGCGGCGGTAACTTGAAATTAGAGAAATCATGGTGCATGAAAGATCAATTTTCCAATACTAAGTAACCGCTAACACCTTCCACACAAATAACATTGCTCCGTAAATGAACATATAACAAGCTATAAACACAGGTATATTTGAGAGAACATAGAACTAATCGACCTACCAGTCCCACTGTTCACATCCTCGTATCCCTCTCATTAGCACATCTTCCCCAACCAACAATGGGCCATTGTGGGCTCCCCCTTCCTGGAGTCATCTGCTGCCCGCCCTAATGTCTTCTGGCCTTTGCTCGCCTCCGGTTCGCCACTTCCCCACACATCACCACACATCTCTAGCATTCAGTCTGAAGAAGGGTTGCGACCTGAAATGTCAACAATTCCTTTTCTTGATATTTGCTGCCTGAACCGCTGAGTTACTCCAGCATTTTATCTTCGGTGTAAACCGATATCTGCAGTTCCTTCCACACGCAACCCTCTCCAATTTAAATAACAACATACGCCTGCGTACATAAATTGTGTCGAAGCACAATTCCTTGCCACCAAATATAAAACCCTTACATTTCGCGCATCTGAGTAAGAACTTTCTCTCCGTTGAGGAAACAAAATTTCTTTGTCCTGACTTTCTACCTCCCTTCCAGGAATTAAACCAAGCATTTCGACCCACATGTCCGTGTTGAACATGATTCCAAATGAAAACAATCTCCCGTGATCCATATCACTCCATTCCCTATAGAACATAGAACAGTGCAGAACAAATACAGGCCCATCGGCCCAAAGTGGCTGCGCTCAACACGATGTCAAGACCAACACCTCGAACTGCACATAACCCATATCTCTCCATTCCATGCATATTCATGCACTTATCCTAAAGACTTTTAAACATCAGTATCGTAGCTGCCTCCACCACCACCCGCGGCAGCGCGTTCCAGGCACCCACCACTCTCTGTGTAAAAAATAACGCCCCCCACATCTCCTCTAAACATTTCCCCACTCAACTGAAATCTGTGCATTCTATTCCTTGACATTTCCACGTTTGGAACAATGGGTCTGAAATCACGGCTCTCATAATTGCACATATATCCATTAGGACTCCCATAAGTTTCCTCCGCTTTTTGGAAACAATCGATGTTTGTTCAACCTCTCCTTGTAAATAATATTCTATAATCCAAACATTAATGTGGTAAACCCCTTATATATCTCATCGCACCCCACCCAACACCCCGCCCACTCCTATCCCCTCAAACCCCCCGCGTGTTTTTAGTAATTACTCTAACTTCAAGTAGCCCCGGCATTGCCATTTTCCATCCATTCCCACCCAAGTCGCACCAGCTTCTCGTTTTCTCCCGGCAAACAGCTAACAGTGGCCTGTTTCCTTTATCATTGTTACTTTTTTGCATATATTTCATTCATTGTTCATTTTCTCCCAACATCATCGTCTATACCTGTCGTTTCCTTATCCGTACCCAGGCTGAAGAAGGGTCTCGACCCGAAACCTCACCCATTCCATCGGGAGCCCCAGTTCGCCTCGACGTTGCAGTTGGACTGCTGGACCGCGCGACAAGAACAAAGGGAAGAGAGAAGTAGTTTGCCTTCCATCACAGTGAGGAGGTGTTGGAAATTCACTGTGATGGATGTTTGTGTAAACTGTGTTAAGTATGGGGTCTTGGTTTTTTTGTGATGTAATACTGAAAAAAATGCAATTCCGTTCAAACCAAGCTGTTTGAATGACAATAAAAGGCATTCTATTATATTCTATTCTATTCTCCGGAGATGCTGCCTGTCCCGCTAAGTAACTCCAGCTTTTCGTGTCTGTCTTATGTTACGTGGGACACCGAGCGCGGCTAGCACCGGACGGTAGACACCCTGCGCCCCCGCCCCCCCCCCACCCGTTCCCCCGTCCCAACAAATCCAACGCGTCCTTTTCAGTAATAGGGTGCCCAGAACCACGAGAGAGATGACTGCAACATGTTACTCCAGGCTTGCAGGTGGCGTGATAGGTTACCTGGGACCCCGATCGCGGCCAGCACATGGTAGTAGATCGCGTACATAGCGCCGCTCGGTGGTTCGTGCATGGTCCCCCGGAGAAGCCAAGATCACCGTTGTTTTGGCGCGTAAACGGTGGATGAGTCATTATATACGTCAAGGACTCCCCCCCCCCCCCGCTCCAACACCCTGGGGAGAATGTGAGGGAGCCCAATTAGCGGCGCCAATCGATAGTTAACATTGCATTAACATGCCGAGCGAGAGTAATTTGTACATTAGTACAGTAATTACATTAATATGCCAGACGTCATGAATAACACTCAACACCACAAGAAATAATATGTATGTTGTTAAACTTCATGTCAAGAGACAATAGACAATAAGTGCAGAGTGGGACATTCGGCCATTCGGCCCTTCGAGCCCGCACCGCCATTCACTGTGATCACGGCTGATCATCCACAATCAGTACCCCGTCCCTGCCTTTTCCCCATATCCCGTGACACAGCTATCTTGAAAAGCTTTAACGTAAAGGGGCTGTTCCACTTTAGACGAATTTCTCCTCGACTAAAACTCGCAGCATGATCGACACGAAGTCTTCGGAAGTCCTATGAGATAACCGGAACTCTCCTTCATGCTCGAGAGAACTTCCCGAATACTCATGGCCTCAACTAGGTCGCAGAAAAAATGTCAGCATGTTAAAACATTGTCCGCGAGTAAGATTTGGTCGGCATGGTTCATTTTGACTCGTTGTGCAGTGGAGTGGGGGGCACTATTCGCGAGTTAAGAAAAGTGCCTTCGATCTTCAAGCTCGAGGCCTCTCGCCAGGAAAACCTGGAGCTGGATCGACCGTCCGCGTTGAAACCGCGAGCTGGTTCGACCAACCGCACACATACACACACACACACACACAAACACACACACACACAAACACATCGCAAAGGCGGGGGCCTGGGAAAGCGGGGGAGCGTTGTCTGAAATTCACACCAGCGATGAAGAGGAAGGTAAACGGCTGCCACAGTGTACGGTAGGTCCTTTAGAGAACGCAGAGGGGGGGGGGGGGCGGAAGGGGAGAGAAGGGGATAGAGGGGGAGAGAAGGGGAGAGAAGGGGAGAGAAGGGGAGAGAAGGGGGGAGAAGGGTGGGAGAAGGAATTGAGACACTTTTAAGAAGTATAATAAAGTTTAGCGGGCATTTTACCTAACGTTCGGTTTTCCCTGGACCTAAAAACTCCAATGAGCCAATCAAAATGACCGGTCAGCGAAGGAGAGTGCATACTGCCCTCGACTTCCTGTAACGCCTGTCCAACGCCAGCGGCGACGTAATTCGCGGGTTTAGAACAGTTTGACCTCGAGTCATACTCGCAGCATGGTCGACACGAGGTCCTAGGAGATCTTTGTAGCTCTCCTTCATGCTCGAGAGTAGTCCCCGCGTACTCGAGGCCTCAGTTTCTATTCTACTCAGCTAATCCTTTCCAAGGAGGGTAGGTTTAACTCTGTAGCTAGCCACTATGATGGGCATTGTTACTGACTGACCATTATGTTGAACTTTACAGTTCACATGTCTGCATGTCTCCTAAACTTCGCCCGAGTAGGTTTTCAGCTTGATCTTACTCTCAACCAATGGTGTCTGTGACAACTATGTCTCGTACATGTCTTTGCTCATGACCGAACATTCTGCTGCCGTGTCAATACACGTATCGATCAACTGTTCATTAATCAATAGTTTAGTTTAAAAGTCTTTGCCTTGGCTAGTTGTAGGCTTATCGATGTTTCTTGCATGAATGGTGTGCAACCGAAGTTCATTTCCATCTGGGTTCATCTCCAAGTTGAGAACTCATTTCTGGTCGCTTGTTTCCCGCAGGTTGTTAGTTTTCAGCTTTAAGCTTGGCCCGACATGCTGAGGCGATATGGGCTTTCTTCTGGCAGTTATAGCACTTGGCCATTTTGAACTGACAAAATTGGGATGAGTGATTACCATTGCAACGATAACAACTGAACTGGGCACCCCGCCATACTTTGGTTCAGTGCCTCTTGATTTGGCCATAGGCACTGCCTTGTGACTGTAAACGGCCACTGCAGTCTGTGGTGGACGAAACTCGCGAGCATTCTTTGATGCCATCTCCATTGTGGTAGCAATCTTGCATGCTTTCTCGAATGTAAGATCTGGAGTGTTCATGAGTTTGGACTGAATTTGTTCATCCACTGTGCCACAAACAAATCTGTCGCGTAGAGCACGTCCGAGAAAGGTTCCAAAGTTACGGAGCAAAGTTACGTTTTTCAAGGCAACAATGTACTCATTGATTATCTCATTCTGCTTCTGGTTTCTAGTTCCGCATGTATAGCTTTCTGCAATTTCCAGAGGGTTTGGGTTGAAGTGCTCCTCCAACTTCTTCATAAAGTCATTGAATGGCACGTCCTTTGCCTTTATGGCGCAAGGAGATTCACGAGTGTGCCGCACACTTCAGCACTGATCTCCGTCAGCAGAATCGCTTTCATGCGTTCGCAAAACAGCCTTATTTGTTTCAGTCACCACCTCTCCTTAACCGCTAATCTCCATTATATTGTTTGCCGTGAAAAACATGTTCGCTCTCTCCATATAGGACTCTTGTCGAAAGTGCCAAGGTTTCCGATGTTGCCCGTGGACGCCGCCATCGTGTCCCTCTCTTTAAAAAAAAGGGAACGAGGAAAGTCCGCTCAAAAAAACAGATTTCCTTCATTCTCCCATAAGGCAAGAGGGGTCGCAATTTTAATCCGTAAAGGTATACCTTTCAAACACATATCAGCTGTTGCGGACATCAATGGTATATTATACTAGTGGGTGAATTATATCTAAAACAAGTGATTCTTCTCAATGTCTATGGACCAAGTTTTTAAAGAATATACTTAATACTATCCCGGAACTCACACAACATAACTTGATAATTGGGTGGAGATTCAAATTGTACATTAGATTCTTATCTAGTTAGTTCATCAAGACAAAGAAAAAAAAACAAAATCGAAGACAAGCGAATTATTAAACTCATACATTAATGCTACTAATATCAAAGCTGTTTGGAGAATTGAAAACCCATCCGAAATACTCATTCTACTCACCGGTACATAAAACCAACTCAAGGATAGACTGCTTTTTAATAGACTCTAAACTTATTCCACTTACTTATAATTCGAAATATCATAACATTATAATTTCGGACAATGTTCCTTTAACATTTATGATCAAACTAAGTGGAATGACTGAGAAGCAGACACAATGGAGACTTAATCCTCAAATTTTAAATGATAAAGCATGTTACGAATATCTTATAACACGGATAAATATGTTTTTCGAGACCAATGACTGCCCTGAAATATCTGCCTCCCTTCTTTGGGAATCATTTAAAGCTTTTATACGAGGAGCGTTATTCTCCGCGCAAGCCTTTCGTAATAAAGAGAATCGCGCCAAACAAAAGTATTGGAAATGGAGATAAGGCAATTAGATATGGGAAATGCAATCACGTCCTCTACGATAATACATATTAAAATTGCTGCACTCAAATATAAGTTAAACCAAATATATTCAGATCAAATCATAAAACTTTATCAAAATACTAAACAGCTAAACTTTGAGTTCGGTGATAAACCACAAAAATTACCTCACGTCAACTCCGGAAACAGGAAGTGGAAAAATCAATTTATAAAATCAAATCTGATACGGGAGAAATACTAACATTACCCAAGGATATTAATGATACATTTTCTCAATACTATCAAACACTTTACTAAACTAAAACGATCGTGGGTTCTGCAGGAATGGAATCATTTTTACAGAAATGAAATCTTACAGGTTTAGATCTGAAAGAGAGGGAATTATTAGGGGCTGAAATATGAGTAAAATATATTTTTTAATAATATATTTATTAGAAGTCATACACAGCAGTATAAACCAAGAATAATATAATACATTTCATGTACAACTTGTTTTTAAATTTAATAATAAACAAGTAGTAGAAGCAAAAAGAGAAAAAAAGAAAGTTAGATAAGGTGGTGAAAGTAGCAGATCGTGGAAAAAGTGCAGTAAAAAGAGAGAGAAGAAGAGAAAAAAGAAAAAAAAGAAAAACAGAAAATAAGGAGAAAACAAAAAAATAATTAAAAAGAAGATAAAAGGTTCTGAAACAGTTAATTTCCACGGTTATGTTGCACCATATGCTTGTAATAAATCGATAAAGGGAGACCAAATCTTTAAGAATTGGTCTGATTTGCCTGCTAGGACGAATCTCATGTCTTCTAGGTGTAACATTTCAGACATATTTGAGATCCACATTTTAAGCGTTGGTGTTGGTGCATTTTTCCAGAATGTTGATATGTTTTTTCGCCGTTATTAAGCCACAATTAAGGAAACTCTTTTGGAACGAAGTCAGCTCAGGGCCGACCTCCGTTGTTCCAAAGATAATCAGTTCTGCGTTGGGGTTCAGTTCTATTTTAAATACTTTAGTAAACATTTCGAACATTTCCTTCCAAAATTTCTGAAGTTTTATGCAAAAGACAAAAGAATGTGCTATAGTTGCATCTTGAGATGAGGATTTGTCGCAGATGGGAGACACATTTGGGAAAAAAAAATATTCAATTTAGTTTTCGAGTAATATAATCTGTGTAAAATATTGAATTGAATTAACGTATGGCTTACATTAATCGAACATTTGTGTACATGTAGCAAATATTTATCCCATCTGTCTTTCGAGATATTTATGGATAATTCTTGTTCCCAATCTATTCTAATTGCATCAGACGGTGGTATCTCTGTGTTTAAAATGATATTATACAAATAGGATATTAAATTTGTTGAGTCCGCCTTTCTGTTCATAGCTTCATCTAATATATCTGAAGTCGAAGTTTTATGTTCTTGTGTATGTTTTTTCAAGTAGTCACGGGTTTTAAGGTATTTAAAGTATTGATTACTTTTCAGGTTATATTTAAGTTGTAGTTGTTGAAATGTTAAAAGGTTTCCCATTTCATACATATCTCCAAACGTTTTAATTCCTATTCTTTCAAATGAGATAGTCGAGGATGGAGTTAAAGGGAAAGAGAGTAAAGGGATGGATAATGACCCCAGAATTAACGGGAAAGGAAGCTCACAAAGGGATAGGAGAGTATGACCAAGTGTAATAGGGATCGATTTGAAAGGTGAGATGCGTAAGGAATTAAAAGTATTGTATATGAATGCGCGAAGTATAAGAAGTAAAGTAGATGAGCTTGATGCTCAGTTAGAGGTTGGGAGATATAACATTGTGGGGATTACTGAGACGTGGCTGCAGGAGGATCGGGCCTGGGAACTTAATATTCAGGGTTATACATCCTATAGAAAGGACAGGCAGGTGGGCAGAGGAGGGGGTAGCTCTGCTGGTGAGGGATGGAATTGAGTCCCTCGCGAGGGAAGATATAGGGACTGACGAGATAGAGTCACTGTGCATTGAGTTGAGAAATTGTAAAGGCAAGAAGACACTAATTGATGTTATTTACAGACCCCCAAATAGTAGCCCGGATGTAGGGTGTAAGTTGCAGCAGGAGTTTAAACTGGCATGTAACAAAGGTAATGCCACTGTGGTGATGGGGGATTTCAATATGCAGGTAGACTGGGAAAATCAGGTTGGTTCAGAACCCCAAGAAAGAGAGTTTGTAGAATGCCTCCGAGATGGATTCTTAGAGCAGCTTGTAATGGAGCCGACCAGAGAAAAGGCAAATCTGGATTTAGTGTTGTCCAATGTACCATATATGATAAGAGAACTGAAGGTAAAGGAACCGCTTGGAGGTAGTGATCATAATATGATTAGTTTTAATTTGCAATTTGAGAAGGAGAACGTTAAATCGGAAGTGGCAGTGATGCAGTTGAACAAAGGGTACTATGAAGGCATGAGAGCGGAGCTGGCCAAAGTAGACTAGAAAGGGATCCTAGCAGGAATGACGGTGGAACAGCAATGGCAGGAATTTCTGGGCATAATCCGGGAGACGCAGGATCATTGTATTCCAAAAAGGAAGAAAGACTCTAAGGGGAGTAGGAGGCAACCGTGGCTGACAAGAGAAGTTAGGGATAGAATAAAACTAAATGAAAAGATGAAAAACACAGCAAAGAGTAGCATGAAGCCAGAGGATTGGGAAACTTTCATAGGACAACAGAATGAAACAAAAAGGACAATACGAGCTGAAAAGATGAAGTACGAGGGGAAGCTGGCCAGGAATATAAAGAAGGACAGTAAAGGCTACTTTAGATATGTTAAGGGAAAAAGAGTAGCAAAGTCAAATGTGGGTCCCTTGAAGGCAGACACGGGTGAAATTATTATGGGCAACAAGGAAATGGCAGAAGAGTTGAATAGATACTTCCGATCCGTCTTCACTAAGGAAGACAAACATTCTCCCAGATGTACTGGAGGGCAGAGGATCTAAGGGGGTAGAGGAACGGAAAGAAATTTTCATTAGGCGAGAAATAGTATTGGGTAGGCTAATGGGACTGAAGGATGATAAATCCCCTGGGCCTGACGGTCTGCATCCCAGGGTCCTCAGGGAGGTGGCTCTAGAAATAGTGGACGCATTGGTGATCATTTTACAATGTTCAATAGATTCTGGATCAGTTCCTGTGGATTGGGGGATAGCTAATGATATCCCACTTTTCAAGAAAGGAGCAAGAGAGAAAACGGGGAACTATAGACCAGTTGGCTTGAATTCGGTGGTGGGAAAGATGCTGGTGTCAATTATTAAAGATGTAATAATGGGGCATTTGGATAGTAGCAAAAGGATTAGTCCAAGTCAACATGGATTTATGAAAGGGAAATCATGCTTGACTAATCTTCTGCAATTTTTGAGGATGTGACAAGTAAAATGGATGAAGGGGTGCCAGTGGATGTAGTGTATCTAGACTTTCAGAAAGCCTTTGATAAGGTCCCGCACGGGAGACTGGTGACTAAAATTAGAGCACGTGGTATTGACGGTAGTGTGTTGACATGGATAGAAAATTGGTTGGCAGACCGGAAGCAAAGAGCAGGAGTGAACGGGTCCTTTTCAGAATAGCAGGCAGTGGCGAGTGGAGTTCGCAAGGCTCGGTGTTGGGGCCGCAACTGTTTACCATATATATTAATGATTTGGAAGAGGGAATTAGGAGCAACACTAGCAAGTTGCGGATGACACAAAGCTGTGTAGCAGTGTGAACTGTGAAGAGGATGTTAGGAGGTTGCAGTTGACCTGGACAGGTTGAGTGTGTGGGCAGATGCGTGGCAGATGCAGTATAACATAGATACATATGAGGTTATCCACTTTGGCGGCAAAAACAAGGGCGCAGATTATTATCGCAATGGGGTTAGGTTAGGTAAGGGGGAGGAGCAGCGAGACTTGGGTTTCCTTGTACACCGGTCACTGAAAGTTGGCGTGCAGGTACAGCACGCAGTGAAGAAAGCTAATAGAATGTTGGCCTTCATAACAAGAGGGTTTCAGTATAGGAGTAAAGAGGTTCTTCTGCAGTTGTATAGGGCTCTGGTGAGACCACATCTGGAGTATTGTGTCCAGTTTTGGTCTCCAAATTCGCGGAAGGACATCCTTGTGATTGAGGCAGTGCAGTGTAGATTCACGAGATTGATACCTGTGATGGCGGGACTGTCATATGAGGAAAGGTTGAAAAGACTAGGCTTGTATTCACTTTAGTTTAGAAGGATGAGGGGGCATCTTATAGAAACATATAAAATTATAAAAGGACTGGACAAGCTAGATGCAGGAAAAAATGTCCCAATGTTGGGTGAGTCCAACCAGGGGCCACAGTCTTAGAATAAAGGGGAGGTCATTTAAGACTGAGGTGAGAACAAACCTTTTCATCCAGAGAGTTGTGAATTTATGGAATTCCCTGCCATAGAGGGCAGTGGAGGACAAATCACTGGATGGATTTAAGAGAGAGTTAGATAGAGCTCTAGGGGCTGGTGGAGTCAAGGGATATGGGGAGAAGGCAGGCACGGGTTATTGATAGGGGACAATCTGCCATGATCACAATGAATGGCGGTGCTGGCTAGAAGGGCCGAATGGCCTCCACCTGCACCAATTTTCTATGTATCTATGTTTCTATGTTTCTTTCCCAATGTGTAAACGTTTTGTCGATAATAGATGATTTAAACGTCGGATTATTAACAATAGGAGAGAGAAGCGAAAGGTTTCTTAATTTGGAAGTTAATTTTATTTGTTTCCAAGTTCGTAATGTACTATGAATAATTGGATTTTACTTGTATATTGTATTATTCAATTTTATCGGTGAACGAAGGATCGCTCCTATATTATAAGGAGAGCAATCCTCTCTCTCCATTACTATCCAATCTACCTGTTGGGCAGAATTGTCCAACAAGTAAATTACATTTTTGATATTCGTTGCCCAGTGATAGTACAAAAAGTGGGTAGTGTCAGTCCTCCGAATTCTTTGGGTTTACACAGGTGTATTCTTTGAATTATGTGGGATTTATAGTCCCATATGAAATGTGTGATATCAGAGTCGAGTTTTTTTTTAAATGTCGGTAAATATATTGGTATTGATTGAAATAAATATAAGATTTCTGGCAAACAAATAATTTTATGTCATTAATTCTGCCTATTAAAGACATCGGCAGTGTTTTCAAAAATGTAATCAAACCATTTATTTTAGTAAGTAAGGGCATACAGTTTGCATTGAATAAAGCTTTATATTTTCTGGTAATTGAATACCTAGATATTAAAAAATTTCTGTAGCAATTCTAAAGGGGAAGTTTAAAAAGTGTGTCGATTCTTGAGGTTTTATCGTCATAATTTCGCATTTATTCCAGTTTATTCTATATCCTGAGAAGGATCCGAATTCCTCTATTAAATTTAATATATTTGTTATGCTGATTTGCAATTTTGTACTATATAATAATACGTCGTCTGCATATAGTGATATTTTATTATTTGAATGTTTTGTATTATAACCGTGGATGTTCGGATGTGTTCTTAAACTTTCTGCTGAGGGTTCTATCACAAGAGCGAATAGCAGGGGTGATAGTGCACATCCCTGTCTATTGCCCCTGGATAGTTGACATTTTGGAGAGAGTATATTATTGGTCAGTGTTCCAGCAGTCGGCTTCTCATATAATAATTTTACCAATAAAATGAAATTCTCTCCCATATGAAATGTTTGCAGTACTTTGAAGAGATAGTCCCATTCCACCTGATCGAATGCTTTTTCTGCGTCCAATGAAATAATTGATAAGTCTTCCTCTTCAGGCCCTGTTGCTCAGAAGGGTAAGGACAAGAAGAGGAGGGCAGTAGTAATAGGGGACTCTATAATTAGGGAGTCAGATAGGCGATTCTGTGGACGCAGTCAGGAGACCCGGATGGTAGTTTGCCTCCCTGGTGCCAGGTTCTGAGATGTGTCTGAACGTGTCCAAGATATCCTGAAATGGGAGGGAGCGGAGCCCGAGGTCGTGGTACATATAGGTACCAATGACATAGGTGGAAAAATGGAAGAGGTCCTGAAAGGAGAATTTAGGGAGTTAGGAGGAGAGTTAAGGAGAAAGACCGCAAACGTAACAATCTCGGGATTACTGCCTGTGCCACGCGACAGTGAGAGTAGGAATGGAGCCAGGTGGAGGATAAATGCGTGGCTGAAGGACTGGTGCAGAGGGCAGGGATTCAAGTTTCAGGATCATTGGGACCTCTTTTGAGGAAGGTGTGACCTGTACAAAAAGGACGGGTTGCACTTGAACCCAAGGGGGACCAATATCCTGGCAGGGAGATTTGCAAAGTCTACTGCGGATACTTTAAACTAGAACGGTTGGGGGGAGGGACTCGAATAGAGAAAGCTAGTAGACAGTGTGTGAGGCAGGAGGCAGAGAAAGGGAAGCACTCAGCCCCAACATGTAGGGGGGAAAGAAGAAAAAAATTATAAACAGAGAATAAGAGGTGGTGGGTTTCTTAAATGTGTGAGCAGAGAGACAGAGGGGTGTAAAATGAGGGGTGTAAAACAATGTCACTCTCCATCCTAATGAAGAACTCAACCATATTATGGTCACTCTTGCCCAAGGGGCCACGCACAACAAGACTGCTAACTAACCCTTCCTCATTTCACAATACCCAGTCTAGAATAGCCTGCTCTCTCGTTGGTTCCTCTACATGTTGGTTTAGAAAACTATCCCGCATACATTCCAAGAAATCCTCTTCCTCAGCACCCCTGCCAATTTGATTCACCCAATCTATATGTAGTTTGAAGTCACCCATTATAACTGTTTTACCTTTGTTGCACGCATTTCTAATTTCCTGTTTGATGCCATCCCTAACTCCACTACTACTGTTAGGTGGCCTGTACACAACACCCACTAGCGTTTTCTGCCCCTTAGTGTTTCGCAGCTCTACCCGTATCGAGTCCACATCCTCCAAGCTAATGTCCTTCCTTTCCATTGCGTTAATCTCCTCTCTAACCGGCAACGCTACCCCACCTCATTTTCCTTTCTGTCTATCCCTCCTGAATATTGAATATCCCTGGATGTTCAGCTCCCAGCCTTGGTCACCCTGGAGCCATGTCTCCGTGACCCCAACTATATCATAATCATTAATAGCTATCTGCACATTCAACTCATCCACCTTATTACGAATGCTCCTTGTATTGAGACACAAAGCCTTCAGGATTGTTTTTACAACGCTCTTACCGCTTATACAATTATGTTGAAAAGTGGTCCTTTTTGATTTTTGCCCTTGATTTGTCTGCCTGCCACTTTTACTTTTCACCTTGCGCCTATTGCTTCTACCCTCATTTTACACACCTCTGTCTCTCTGCTCACACATTTAAGAAACCCACCACCTCTTATTCTCTGTTTATAATTTTTTTCTTCTTTCCCCCCTACATGTTGGGTCTGAGTGCTTCCCTTTCTCTGCCTCCTGCCTCACACACTGTCTACTAGCTTTCTCTATTCGAGTCCCTCCCCCCAACCGTTCTAGTTTAAAGTCTCCGCAGTAGACTTTGCAAATCTCCCTGCCAGGATATTGGTCCCCCTTGGGTTCAAGTGCAACCCGTCCTTTTTGTACAGGTCACACTTTCCACAAAAGAGGCCCCAATGATCCAGATACTTGAATCCCTGCCATCTGCACCAGTCCTTCAGCCACGCATTTATCCTCCACCTGGCTCCATTCCTACTCTCACTGTCGTGTGGCACAGGCAGTAATCCCGAGATTGTTACCTTTGCGGTCTTTCTCCTTAACTCTCCTCCTAACTCCCTAAATTCTCCTTTCAGGACCTCTTCCCCTTTTCTACCTATGTCATTGGTACCTATATGTACCACGACCTCGGGCTCCGCTCCCTCCCATTTCAGGATATCTTGCACACGTTCAGACACATCCCAAACCCAGGCACCAGGGAGGCAAACTACCATCCGGGTCTCCTGACTGCGTCCACAGAATCGCATATTTGACTCCCTAACTATAGAGTCCCCTATTACTACTGCCCTCCTCTTCTTTTCCTTACCCTTCTCAGCAATAGGGCCTGAAGAGGAAGACTTATCAATTCTTTCATTGGATGCAGAAAAAGCATTCGATCAGGTGGAATGGGACTATCTCTTCAAAGTACTGCAAAAATTTCAAATGGGAGAGAATTTCATTTTATGGGTAAATTTATTATATGACAAGCCGACTGCTAGAATACTGACCAATAATATACTCTCCCCGAAATTTCAACTATCCAGGGGCAATAGGCAGGGATGTGCACTATCACCCCTGCTATTCGCTCTTGTGATAGAACCCTCAGCAGAAAGTTTAAGAACGCATCCGAACATCCACGGTTATAATACAAAACATTCAAATAATAAAATATCACTGTATGCAGACGACGTATAATTATATATTACAAAATCTCAAATCAGCATTCCAAATATATTAAATTTAATAGAGGAATTTGGATCCTTCTCAGGATATAGAATAAACTAGAATAAACGCGAAATTATGACGATAAGATCTCAAGAATCGACACACCTTTTGAACTTCCCCTTTAGAATTGCTACAGAAAAATTTAAATATCTAGGTATTCAATTACCAGAAAGTATAAAGCTTTATTCAATGCAAATTATATGCCCTTACTTACTAAATAAATGCTTTGATTAAATTTTTGAAAACACTACCGTCTTTAATAGGCAGAATAAATGACATAAAAATGATTTTTTTGCCACAAATCTTATATTTATTTCAATCAATACCAATATGTTCACCGACATTTAAAAAAAAACTCGACTCTGATATCACACATTTCATATGGGACTATAAATCCCACAGAATTGAAAGAAGACACCTGTGTAAACCGAAAGAATTCGGAGGACTGACACTACCCAATTTTTTGTACTACCACTGGACAACGAATATCAAAAATGTAATTTACTTGTTGGACAATTCTGCCCAACAGGTATATTGGATAGTAATGGAGAGAGAGGATTGCTCTCCTTTTAATATAAGAGCGATCCTTCTTTCACCGATAAAATTGAATAATACTATATACAAGAAAAATCCAATTATTCATAGTACAATACGAACTTGGAAACAAATAAAATTATCTTTCAAATTAAGAAACCTATCGCTTCTCTCTCCTATTGTTAATAATCCGACGTTTAAATCATCTATTATCGACAAAACGTTTACACGTTGGGAAAGAAACATAGAAACATAGAGACATAGAAAATTGGTGCAGGTGGAGGCCATTCGGCCCTTCTAGCCAGCACTGCCATTCATTGTGATCATGGCAGATTGTCCCCTATCAATAACCCGTGCCTGCCTTCTCCCCATATCCCTTGACTCCACTAGCCCCTAGAGCTCTATCTAACTCTCTATTAAATCCATCCAGTGATTTGTCAGAAACAGGTGAATTGATCATGGGGAACAAGGATATGGCGGACCAATTGAATAACTACTTTGGATCCGTCTTCACTAAGGAAGACATAAATAATCTGCCGGAAATAGCAGGGGACCGCAGGTTAGTCGGGAAGTGGTGTTGGGTAAACTGAATGGCTCAAAGGCCGGTAAATCACCAGGGCCAGATAGGCTGCATCCCAGAGTACTTAAGGAAGTAGCTCCAGAAATAGTGGATGCATTAGTGATAATTTTACAAAACTCTTTAGATTCTGGAGTAGTTCCTGAGGATTGGTGGGTAGCAAACGTAAACCCACTTTTTAAGAAGGGAGGGAGAGAGAAAACGGGGAATTACAGACCAGGTAGTCTAACATCGGTAGTGGGGAAACTGCTAGAGTCAGTTATTAAAGATGGGATAGCAGCACATTTGGAAAGTGGTGAAATCATTGGACAAAGTCAGCATGGATTTACGAAAGGTAAATCATGTCTGACGAATCTTATAGAATTTTTCGAGGATGTAACTAGTAGAGTGGATATGGGAGTACCAGTGGATGTGTTGTATCTGGACTTTCAGAAGTCTTTCGACAAGGTCCCACATAAGAGATTAGTATACAAACGTAAAGCACACGGTATTGGGGGTTCAGTATTGATGTGGTTAGAGAACTGGCTGGCAAACAGGAAGCAAAGTGTAGGAGTAAACGGGTCCTTTTCACAATGGCAGGCAGTGACTAGTGGGGTACCGCAAGGCTCAGTGCTGGGACCCCAGCTATTTACAATTTATATTAATGAACTGGATGAGGGAATTGAAGGCAACATCTCCAAGTTTGCGGATGACACTAAGCTGGGGAGCAGTGTTAGCTGTGAGGAGGATGCTAGGAGCCTGCAAGGTGACTTGGATAGGCTGGGTGAGGGGGCAAATGTTTGGCAGATGCAGTATAATGTGGATAAATGTGCGGTTATCCACTTTGGT
Organism: Malacoraja senta; assembly: GCA_038087875.1. Taxonomy (NCBI): domain Eukaryota; kingdom Metazoa; phylum Chordata; class Chondrichthyes; order Rajiformes; family Rajidae; genus Malacoraja; species Malacoraja senta. Next base: position 36,328 of record JAXLNO010000073.1, on the reverse strand, counting down.
GGCAAAAACAGGAAAGCAGACTATTATCTAAATGGTGGCCGATTAGGAAAAGGGGAGATGCAGCGAGACCTGGGTGTCATGGTACACAGTCATTGAAAGTTGACATGCAGGTGCAGCAGGCAGTGAAGAAAGCGAATGGTATGTTAGCTTTCATAGCAAAAGGATTTGAGTATAGGAGGAGGGAGGTTCTACTGCAGTTGTACAGGGTCTTGGTGAGACCACACCTGGAGTATTGCGTACAGTTTTGGTCTCCAAATCTGAGGAAGCACATTATAGCCATAGAAGGAGTGCAGAGAAGGTTCACCAGACTGATTCCTGGGATGTCAGGACTTTCATATGAAGAAAGACTGGATAGACTCGGCTTGTACTCGCTAGAATTTAGAAGATTGAGGGGGATCTTATAGAAACTTACAAAATTGTTAAGGGGTTGGACAGGCTAGATGCAGGAAGATTGTTCCCGATGTTGGGGAAGTCCATGACAAGGGGTCACAGTTTAAGTATAAAGGGGAAATCCTTTAGGAACGAGATGAGAAAAACTTTTTCACACAGAGAGTGGTGAATCTCAGGAACTCTCTGCCACAGAAGGTAGTTGAGGAGAGTTCATTGGCTATATTTAAGAGAGAGTTAGATGTGGCCCTTGTGGCTAAAGGGATCAGGGGGTATTGAGAGAAGGCAGGTAAAGGATGCTGAGTTGGATGATCAGCCATGATCATATTGAATGGCGGTGCAGGCTCGAAGGGCCGAATGGCTTACTCCTGCACCTATTTTTCCATGTTTCTATGTTTCTAAATGGCAAATTAGGGAGATAGTAATAAATAGACAATAATAGGTGGACCACTGTGACTGTTCCAGCGTCTGTCTATGAGCACCACTGTGAGTGTTTCTGCCTATGTCTGTCAGGGTGCTTGCAACTCTCTGTCACTGCTCCTTTCCTTGTCTATGACAGACTATGTTTCTACAGGAGCTACGTTCAATGCGAATGCCAGGACACCTGTAAGTGAAGCCTGGTCTGTGACACTGAGATGCGGAAACAATCTGCCGCAGGGCCTCTTTCTGATGAACCGCCATTATTCTCCACAAGAGCTGACCATCCAGATTACAATATTGTGACGGGACCTCACTTACCCGAAGCCAAATTCGGTTCGTTGTCAAATAAGCGTCTGTCCTGATGGTTGAGGCCAAGCTGCTTGACACAAAACTGCACAATCTCAAGGCAACAATACAGATTCGTGTTAATATTACCAGTCTTTGGATCATTCATCTCAGGCAGCTGCATTTCCTTCAACAAACGATTACGTGAAGGTATTCAGTTGGTCAAGCAGCACCTGTGGAGGAATGGATCGGCTGTCATTTAACGGTTAAACAGACACCGTCAACAAAAGGAGTTGTGAGCTAAACGCCACATATATGATTTTGAGCGAAAATAACAACACTGACGTAAGCAAAGTCGCTTAGAACAACAATTGGATATTTGGGACAATACTGTGACTAACGTAGAAGATCCAGTAATCGTCAGGCCATCACTGAGGTTAACTGTAATGTTCTCAACGAAATCCCAGACTAGCACGACGCCTGATACGCCAAAAAAACTAATTTTCTTGTTGCTGGGGAGGACAGCCAGTTTTAAAGCACAGCCAACTGTTTTTCTTGGATTCGGGTTTTCAAGTATAAATACGCCGATTACAAAATGCGCGCACAGGACTTCAACTCAGAACGAGAGCGGAACGGTGTCAGTATCCTCGAGATCACTATAACAGCCACCGCAAGCAGGCGTCCCCAATAGGCAGAAGTTGAACGTGCGACTAAACATGTGAAATTTGAGACGTTTTTAGATCCCGATATGGATAGACAATTATGAAGGGGTCGTGAGCTTGGCCAATAATTTGGATATCAGTGGATCACTTTTGGTATTGAGGGAGTGAGAGAAAGGATCAGCCAGAAAAAGTTGCCGCACGTTGTTATTAAATGCACGGAGCCATCACATTGAGCGGGCCCATAATTTTACAACCTCTGCATAATACAGTGCGGCTCCTAGAAGCAGGTAAGTTAATGCAGTATCGAATAGTTGATGTGCAGATGGCAGAGTGTACATTGCCTGTTTACAAATATATGCAGGTAAATTTTACTGGACCTTGCCCTTGTCTCTAAATTAAAGGTGCTGTTTCGTAACTTTTGAACACTTTATACGCTGGGTGGAGGCATTCCCATGCAGTAGCCCAGTTGCAAACGTGCCATGGATCCTAGAAAAAGAAACATTACCGGGATGGGGGAGTCCCTCTTCATATAGACTCCCACCGAGGAATGCATTTTGCAGGGGACGGAAGCTTGTATCTTGTTAGGATGAAACGGCAACTTCACATTCACCACCACCCACAGCGTTCTGGATTAGCGGAGGGAATTAACAGGACATTTAACAGCAGTCTAATTAAAGACTTGAACCAGATGAGATAGGGATAGGTTCAGGGATTCCTGGCCATTTTCATAGACTCATAGAGTGATAGTCATTTCGTCGTAGAGCGTGGCATCAGGCCCTTCGGCCCAACATGTTCAAACCGACAAACATGTCCCATCCACACCAGTGGCCACCTGACTGCGATCTCATAAACTTTATGATAGTACCTGCCTCAACGACTTCGTACGGCAGCAGATTTAATATATCCATAACACTTTGTATATAAAAGTTCCCTCTCAGGTTTCCATTGAATTTCTCCCCTTAACTTTAAACTTATGTTTTCTGGTTCTCGATTCCCCTACGCTGTGAAAAATGGCCTGCGCATTTAACCGATCAATTCCTCTCATAATCTTGTACACGTCTATGAGATCATCCCATCCTCCTGCGCTCCAAGGAGTAAAGTCCTCGACTGCTCAACCTCTTCTTGTAGCTCAGGCCCTTGAGTCCAAGCAATATACTCGTAAATATCCTCTGCACCATTTCCAGCTAGACAATAACACTCCTATAACAGGGTGACGAAAACTAACCATAATCCACTAAATGGGGCCTCACAAATGTCTTATACAACTGTAACATGACCGCCGAATCTCTATACAAAATACTCTGACTTATTACCGCCAATGTGCCGAAAGCCTTCTTGACCACACTATCTACCTGTTATGCCAGTTTCAAGGAAATGTGCGCTGATGCACCCATATTCCGCTGCCTTTCAAAACTCCACAGAGCCCTGTCATTCATTGTGGAGGCCCTACTCTTAATAGACTACCCAACATACAACACCTCGCACTTCTATGTATTAACATCCATCAACTTTTCCTCAGCCTTGTTTCGCCACCGATCAAGATCCGGCTTGAATTTTATCCAACCATCTTCACTATCTACAATACCATCCACTTAAGCATCATCTGTAAGCCTTGTATTTTCCAATCCTGATCTTTTATACAGATGACAAACAGCAATGGGCCCAGCATCGAATCCTGACGCACGCCACTAGTCACAGGTTTCCAAAGGAACAGCAACCTTCCACCATGACTCTCTGCTCCCTTCAACGGTCAATTTTCTATCCAGGCAGCTAACTTTCATTGTACAAGACGTTGGTGAGACCGCATTTAGAATATTGTGCTCAGTTCTGGGCACCATGTTATAGGAAAGATATTTTCAAGCTGTAATGATTCAGAAAAGATTTACATGGATGTTGCCAGGACTAGAGGATGTGAGCTATGGGGAAAGGTTGATTAGGCTGGGACTCTATTCCATAGAACGTAGGATGATTAGGGTAGAACTCATAGAAATATACAAAATCAGGAGAGGAATAGATCGCGTAGATGCACACAGTCTTTTAGCCAGAGGAGGGGAATCGGGGACCAGAGGACGTAGGTTCAACGTGAAGGGGAACGATTTAATAGGTATCCGAGGAGTAAGTTTTTCACACAAAATGTGGTGGGTGTATGGAACAAGCTCAGAAATGGAACAGGCTCACAAATGGAAAGGATTCGAATGCAGGCTCACCGAGAAGTACTGAAGAAAACCCCAAATCCAAACGGGAATGGAACCCAACGACACAGACCTGGAAACGACAGAACTCAGAACTGCTATCGAACTGACAGAATGCAGAACTGATTAGTCGGCACACAATTGGTGATGATCTCAGTTATTTATACCAAGTGTGAAATTAGGGGAGCAGATTAAATGCAGGTGTAATTTCTAATAGTTCAGGGGACGAGTGTGGAGAGAGTCGCAAGTGTTTCGAGACGTGGCAAGTGTGGCAATCCCATCGTTTAAGAAACAGTTCGACAGGTACATGGATCGGACAGGTTTGGAGGGATATGGACAAAGCGCAGGCAAGTGGGACTAGTGTAACTGGGATATTGTTGGCCGGTGTGGGCGCGTTGGGCCGAAGAGTCTATTTCCATACTGTATCGCTCTATGATTATGTTCTGAAGTCGGTTTGGGACGTCTTGGACCCGGGAACCACGGAGACAATACACCACCCTCGTTCGTTCCATGAAACCAATTTTCTATCCATTAGGCTAGCTGTCCTTGGATCCCATGCGATGTAGCCTTTCCCAGCAGCCGACGACACCTACCTTGGCAAATACCTTGCTGAAATCCATATATCCGCCGTCCTCAGCTGTTCCCTCAACATCCTTTTGCTTCCATCTTCATAAACGAACGCTTACATACAGGGGACTTGATCAATCACCCTGTTCAACTCTCGTGTATATGGAACACTTCAGGATACGTGCCAATCACATGAAGCCCAACTATTCACTTGAAATTAATAAACTCACTGAAACCGCTAAGGAACTGGAAAATACATTTCATATTGGTGGAAATTGTAGAGCTGCTGGCAAATAACTGCGGAGCCCTGTTTCACTCCAGACACGTAGTGATGATAGTGTTAAGTTTGAATGCTCTCCCTGAGACCTCATGGGTACACCAGAGTTCCTCCGACATTTGAAAGACATGGGTGTTGTTCGGCTGATTTGACTGTTTAAGATACGTCGATGAGTGGTAGCACCTGGATGAGCTAATGGGAATGCTGGGCACGTTGAAACGAATGTTGCCTGTAGGACCTTGTTCAATGGCGGGACATGTAGCAGTCGGCGCTGTGAACACATTATGTGACTTTATGATTTAGATTTGAGTGAAGCGCGCAGTTGAAAATATGCAATGGCATAAATGGTTTAAAAATCATTGCTAAGACATTGCTTATCACTGGCAGAAATATCAAGTTCATGTTCAAGAGAGTTTATTGTCATGTGTCCCTGTTAGGACAATGAAATTCTTGCTTTGCTTCAGCACACCAGAACATAGTAGGCGTGAATACAGAACAGATCAGTGTGTCCATATACCATTATATAAATATATACCCACATGAATAAATATACGGATAAAGTGCAAATAAACAGATAATCTATTAATGTTCCGAGTTTTGTCCGAGCCGAGTTTAATAGCCTCATGGCTGTGGGGAAGCAGCTATTACTGAACCTGGTCGTTGCAGTCTTCAGGCTCCTGTACCTTCTGCCTGAAGGTAGCGGGGAGATGAGTGTGTGGCCAGGATGGTGTGGGTCCTTGAGGATGCTGCCAGCCTGTTGAGGCAGCGACTGCGATAGATCCCCTCGATGGAAGGTAGGTCAGAGCCGATGATGGACTCGGCAGTGTTTACTACTTTTTGTAGTCTTTACCGCTCCAGGGCGCTCAATTTGCCGAAACAAGCCACGATGCAACCAGTCAGCATGCTTTCTACTGTGCACATGTAAACGGTAGAGAGAGTCCTCCGTGACATACTGACTCTCCGTAATCTTCTCAGGAAGTGGAGGCGCTGATGTGCTTTATATACAATTGCATCAGTGTTCTCGGACCAGGAATGATCTTCAGAAATATGCACGCCCAGGAATTTGAAGCTCTTGACCCTTTCCACCTTCGATCCGTTGATATAAACAGAATTGTGGGTCCCCATCCTACCCCTTCCAAAGTCCACAATCAGTTCCTTGGTTTTGCTGGTGTTGAGGGCCAGGTTATTGTGCTGGCACCATTTGGGCAGTCGGTCGATCTCACTTCTATACTCTGACTCATCTCCATCAGTGATACGTCCCACACCAGTGGTGTCGTCAGCGAACTTGATGATGGAGATCGCGCGAAGATCGGCTACGCAGTCATGAGTATAGAATGAGTACAGCAGGGGGCTGAGCACGCAGCCTCGAGGTGCTCCCGTGCTGATTGTTATCGAGGCTGACACATTTCCACCAATACGAACAGTCTGTGGTCTGTGAATGAGGAAGTCAAGGGTCCAATTGCAGAGGGAGTTCTGCGAGTTTGGTCACGAGCTTGGAGGGGATGATTGTATTAAATGCCGAGCTGTAATCAATGTTTAACAGACTGACATACGAGTTTTTGTTGTCCAGGTGGTCCAGAGCGGAATGGAGAGCCAGCAAAATCGCATCCACCGTTGATCTGTTGTGGCGGTAGGAGAACTGTAGTGGGTCCAGCTTTTTGTCGAGGTAGGAGCCGATTTGCGCCATGATCAACCTCTCAAAGCACTTCCTCACCGACGTTAGTGCCACTGGTCGATAGTCATTGAGGCACAACACCTTGGTCTTCTTGGGCACCGGTATAATTGATGCCCTTTTAAAGCAGAATATATGAACAATTTTAGGAAAGGTTTAGATTACTAGGTCTAGTTGGCTGGAGTAAACCGCAACATAGGGCTTATCATGAGAAAAGTGGTGTCGCTTTATGACACGCATTTGCCAGATAATCGGGTGAATCAGGAAACAGATCTAAAACAAGAATGAAAGACTGCAAGGAAACTTTGATCACTGATGACATATTTCTAGAACATGAAATCTTCATATAACCATTGTGTCGCGAGCCATTAAACAACCTGTAGGTAAAAATGGCAGTAAACTCAAAGTTTTGAATCCATTCAAAGTGTTTCCCAATATGTACTGTTCAGTCCTTGAATAAACGGATATGTGTCGGAATCGCACCGCGTCTTGACGAAGATTTGTTTGGTGATCTCCAGACTTGAACAATGATTAAAAGGGCGACAGGGCACAACGTAAAGCTAGATTCAACGACAGATCAGTCACACAATTGTGTGTAAGATAATGTTAATGTTCAAGGATCGCTGGTCGGTGCTGACTCGGACGGCCGAAGGGCCTGTTTCCGCGCTGCATCTCTAAACCATAAACTAAAAATTACAGAAATAAATTGGTATTTACGAATATTATAATTAGCGTACACTAGAAATTTGAAATCGATTATTTCGGAATTGGTGTTTCATAAATATCTTTTGTTAACAACAATGCAATTCCACAGAGTGTAATTATTTTGGTCAGGAACTTTGAATTACTGATTTTCAGTTTGTGTTCTCTTGGAAAAGCTTGCTCTGATGTATTCCCAGTGTTTGTCTTGTAAAATGTAAATAAACAGGCAGGATTCCTCTCTCCAAGAATGCAAATATTTATTGTGCTTGAAATTCAGCATGTGTCAGGTGAGAACCAAATGCGGGTCCATGCAATATAATACGCTTGTCAATTTCGTCCGATCCAAAATGTTTTTAAGGTAATTATTCTAAAATGCAAAAAGATACATTGCAAGAGGCTGGCAGCAACTAATCCCAAGGATACGTGTATTATGAGTTGTGCACTCTGTGCCCATCGGCGCATGGCAATAGTAGACACACTATTCTCTATTTCAGACAAGCAGCGAGTGGAAGATATATAATGCATCATGTGTTAGGCAATGCTGGAATAGGATTAAAGTCATTTGCAAGTGGCTCCTTTAACATTAAGGAAATGTAACAGGGTATTCTGAACCTGTCCCAATTGATAACAGAGAACAGTTTAAAATAAAACAGTATTGGGTATATCGCGGTGCTGGCCGAGTTCGGAACGGGAGGAGCTGTGGTGGCGCGCTGCTGCGGCCCGACCCCGGAGATTCGGAGGCTCCAGCCGCCGGCCCGGTGGACGGTGACATCGGGAGCTCGCGGGTCCCTGGTGGGAGACCGCTTTTCGGAGCTCCCGCAACGGCAACTTCTCCCGACCGAGTTGCGGGGTTGAAGATGTCCTGGAGCGGGGCCTTACATCGCCCGGCGCAGCTTTAAATGGCCGCGGGGCTTGCTAGCGCCCGCCGGGGGCTCAAAGATAAAGACCCGGAGCGCGGCCTTGCATCGCCCGGCGCGGTCTTTATGGCCGCGGGACTTACTTACCAAGGCCCGCCGGGAGCTTTGGCTTTGACTTTGACATGGGGAGGAGAATGGGGGGTGCAGGGGAGAGACAATACTTTGCCTTCCATCACAGTCAGGAGGAGATTCACTGTGATGGATGTTTGTGTAAATTGTGTTGTGTCTTGGTTCTTTTTAATTGTTTGTATGACTGCAGAAACCAAATTTCGTTTGAACTTAGATTCAAATGACAACAAATAAATTGTATCGTTGTATCATTGTATCATTGTATCATTTAATTACGCGAACAATTTGTGGAAAATTAATTTGAATTGGTAAAACCTCCGCAGGGTCTTTCCAGGGGAACGAAACGCGAATTCAGCCCACTATTCTGAGAGCACACTTGGGTATTTGCAAATATCAAGTAAGCCCGCTAAAATCTCAAGCTCTGGGCTCACAAATCTGCCGAAACCCTTCCATTTGTGCTATGACATTGAATAAAGTTGCTCTACGTCAAAAGTAACATAAAGCATGGAAGCAATGAGGCCAGTGGCATACTGTGCCACGCAGTAATGTCCAGTGGTGGCTGGGTGCATTGATGTGCTCAAGTTCTCGCCTGCGTGACATGCCGTTATAAGTCTTAGAAGCCATCACACTGAGTGGGACCATAATTTTACAACCTCTGCATAATACAGTGCGGCACCTAGAAGCAGGTAAGTTAATGGCAGTATCGAACAGTTGATGTGCAGATGGCAGGGTGTGCATTGCCTGTTTACAAATATAAGCAGGTAAATTTTACTGGACCTTGCACTTGTCTCTAAATTAAAGGTGCTGTTTCGTAAATTTTGAACACTTTATCCGCTGGGTGGAGGCATTCCCATGCAGTAGCCCAGTTGCAAACGTGCCATGGATCCTAGAAAAATAAACATTCCCGGGATGGGGGAGTACCTCTTCATTTAGACTCCAACCGAGCAATGCATTTTGCAGGGGACGGAAGCTTGTATCTTGTTAGGATGAAACGGCAATTTCACATTCACCACCACCCACAGCGTTCTGGATAAGCGGAGGGAATTAACAGGACATTTAAGAATAGTATAATTAAAGTCTTGATCCACATGAGATAGGGATAGGTTCAGGTATTCATGGCCATGGTCAGAGACTCATAGTGTGATAGTCATATCGCCGTAGAGCGTGGAATCACGCCCTCGGCACAACATGTTCAAACCGACAAACATGTCCCATCCACACCAGTGGCCACCTGCCTACGATTGCCCCAGTACCTATCCTATCTGTACTTGTCAAAATGTCTCATAAACTTTATGATAGTACCTGCCTCAATGAATTCCTACGGCAACACATTTAATATATCCATAACCCTTTGAATATAAAGGTTACCTCTCAGGATTCCATTGAATTTCTCCCCCTTACTTTAAACTTATGTTTTCTGGTTTCGATTCCCCTACGCTGTACACAATGGCCTGCGAATTTACCCGATCAATACCTCTCATAATCTTGTTCACTTCTATGAGATTATCCCATCCTCCTGCGCTCCGAGGAGTAAAGTCCTCGACTGCTCAACCTCTTCTTGTAGCTCAGGCCCTTGAGTCCAAGCAACATACTCGTAAATATCCTCTGCACCCTTTCCAGCTGGACAATAACACTCCTATAACAGGGTGACGAAAACTAAACATAATCCACTAAATGGGGCCTCACAAATGTCTTATACAACTGTAACATGACCGCCGAATCTCTATACTAAATACTCTGACTGATTACCGCCAATATGCCGAAAGCCTTCTTGACCACACTATCTACCTGTTATGCCAGTTTCAAGGAAATGTGCGCTGATGCCCCTATATTCGTCTGCCTTTGACAACTCCACAGTGCCCTGCCATTTATTGTGGAGGTCCTGCTCTTAATAGACTGCCCAGCATACAACACCTCGCACTTCTATGTATTAACTTCATAGTTAATACATAGAAGGGGAAAAGGATTAATAGGTATCCGAGGAGTAACTTTTTCACACTGCTATCGAACTGACAAATGCAGAACTGATTAGTCGGCACACAATTGGTGATGATCTCTGGTAGTTATACCAAGTGTGAAAATAGGGGAGCAGTTTAAATGCAGGTGTAACTTCTAATAGTTCAGGGGACGAGTGTGGAGAGAGTCGCAAGTGTCTGCAGGCGTGGCAAGTGTGGCAATCCCATCGTTTAAGAAACAGTTCGACAGGTATATGGATCGGACAGGTTTGGAGGGATATGGACAAAGCGCAGGCAAGTGGGACTAGTGTAACTGGGACATTGTTGGCCGGTGTGTGCGAGTTGGGCCGAAAAGTCTATTTCCACACTGTATCGCTCTATTGCTCTATGATCTGAAGTCGGTTTGAGACGTCTTGGACCCGGGAACCACGGAGACAATACACCATCCTCGTTCGTTCCATGAAACCAATTTTCTATCCATTTGGCTAGCTGTCCTTGGATCCCATGCGATGTAGCCTTTCCCAGCAGCCGACCACACCTACCTTGGCAAATACCTTGCTGAAATCCATATATCCGCCGTCCTCAGCTGTTCCCTCAACAACCTTTGGCTTCCATCTTCAAAAACGAACGCGTTCATACAGGGGACTTGATCAATCACCTTGTTCAACTCTCGTTAATATGGAACACTTCAGGGTACGTGGCAATCACATGAAGCCCAAATATTCACTTGAAATGAATAAACACACTGAATCCGCTAAGTAACTGGAAAATATACTTAATATTGGTGGAACTTGTAGAGCTGCTGGCAAATAACTGCGGAGCCCCTGTTTCAATCCGGACACGTAGAGCTGATAGTGTTGAGTTTCAATGCTCTCCCTGAGACGTCATGGGTACACCAGAGTTCCTCCGACATTTAGAAACATAGAAACATAGAAACATAGAAAATAGGCGCAGGAGTAGGCCATTCGGCCCTTCGAGCCTGCACCGCCATTCAATATGATCATGGCTGATCATGCAACTCAGTATCCCGTACCTGCCTTCTCTCCATACCCCCTGATCCCTTTAGCCACAAGGGCCACATCTAACTCCCTTTTAAATATAGCCAATGAACTGGCGTCAACTACCCTCTGTGGCAAGACGTGGGTGTTGTTCGGCTGATTTGACTGTTTAAGATACGTCGATGAGTGGTAGCACATGGATGAGCTAATGGAAATGCTCCGCACGTTGAAACGAATGTTGCCTGTAGGTCCTTGTTCAATGGCGGGACATGGAGGAGTCAGGGATCTGAACACATTATGTGACTTTATGATTTAGATTTGAGTGAAGCGCGCAGTTGAAAATATGCAATGGAATAAATGGTTTAAAAATCATTGCTAAGACATTGCTTATCACTGGCAGAAATAGCAAGTTCATGTTCATGAGAATTTATTGTCATTTGTCCCTGATACGACAATGACATTCTTGCTTTGCTTCAGCACACCAGAACATAGTAGGCGTGAATACAGAACAGATCAGTGTGTCCATATATCATTATATAAACATATACGCACATGAATAAATAAACGGATAAAGTGCAAATAAACAGATAATCTATTAATGTTCAGAGTTTTGTCCAAGCCGAGTTTAATAGCCTCATGGCTGTGGGGAAGCAGCTATTCCTGAACCTGGTCGTTGCAGTCTTCAGGCTCCTGTACCTTCTACCTGAAGGTAGTGTGGAGATGAGTGTGTGGCCAGGATGGTGTGGGTCCTTGATGATGCTGCCAGCCTTGTTGAGGCAGCGACTGCGATAGATCCCCTCGATGGAAGGTAGGTCAGAGCCGATGGTGGACTGGGCAGTGTTTATTACTTTTTGTAGTATTTTCCGCTCCAGGGCGCTCAAGTTACCGAACCAAGCCACGATGCAACCGGTCATCGTGCTCTCTACTGTGCACGTGTAGAAGTTAGATGAGTCCTCCGTGACATACTGACTCTCCGTAATCTACTCAGGAAGTAGAGGCGCTGATGTGTTATTTTATAATTGCATCAGTGTTCTCGGACCAGGAAAGATCTTCAGAGATATGCATTCCCAGGAATTTGAACCTCTTGACCCTTTCCACCATCGACCCGTTGATATAAACAGGACTGTGTGTCCCCATCCTACCCCTTCCAAAGTCCACAATCAGTTCCTTGGTTTTGCTGGTGTTGAGGGCCAGGTTATTGTGCTGGCACTATTTGGTCAGTCGGTCGATCTCACTTCTATACTCTGACTCATCTCCATCAGTGATACGTCCCACAACAGTGGTGTCGTCAGCGAACTTGATGATTGAGTTCGCGCGGTGACCGGCTACGTAGTCATGAGTATAGAATGAGTACAGCAGGAGTCTGAGCACGCAGCCTCGAGGTGCTCCCTTGCTGATTGTTATCGAGGCTGACACATTTCCACCAATACGAACAGTCTGTGGTCTGTAAATGTGGAAGTCAAGGGTCCAATTGCAGAGGGGTGCGCAGAGACCCATTTCAGCGATTTTGGTCACCAGCTTGGAGGGGATGATTGTATTAAATGCCGAGCTGTAATCAATGAATAACAGCCTGACATATGAGTTTTTGTTGTCCAAGTGGTCCAGAGCAGAGTGGAGAGCCAGCAAAATCGCATCCACCGTTGATCTGTTGTGGCGGTAGGAGAACTGCATTGGGTCCAGGTTTTTTCGAGGTAGGAGCTGATTTCCGACATGATCAACCTCTCAAAGCACTTCCTCACCGACGTTAGTGCCACTGGTCGATAGTCACTGAGGCCCGACACCTTGGTCTTCTTGGGCACCGGTATAATTGATGCCCTTTTAAAGCAGGTGGGAACCTGAGACCTCAGAAGTGAGTGGTTGAACATCTCCGTTAAAACTCCAACCAGTTGGTCCGCACAGGCTTTTAGAACACGACCGTGCATACGATCAGGTCCAGGCGCTTTCCGAGGGTTCACCGCTCTGAAAGATCTTCTGACGTCGGCCTCTGTGACTGTGACTGAAGTGCCATCACAGCGAATGGGGGCTCGAGAAGGCATTTCAGTGTTCTCCCTATCAAAGCGTTTGTAACACGCATTGAGCTCATCAGGGACTGATGTTTCGCCGACATTCGAGCTACCTCCTGATTTCGCTTTGTAGGAGGTGATTGCATTCAGGCCCCGCCACAGCTGCCGAACATCTGTCTCATCCTCCAGTTTGGAGCAGGTCCATTTTGGCCTTTTTGATGGCCTTACCAAGGTCGTATCTGGATTTCTTGTAGACCGCTGGTCTTCAGAAGAGTGCGGATCTCCAAGTTCATCCCAGGCCTCTGATTGGGAAACACTTGGAAGGGTTTTGTTGGGATGAAGTCATCAACACTTTTCTTTATGAAGTCTGTAACGAATGTGTCGTGTTCGTTCAGGTCCGTTGCCGATTCCCTGAACATTGCCCAGTCTACAGACTCCAAACAGTCCTGGAGTTGTTCCTCTGCCCCCGACCCCCGACCAGCTCTGTACAGTCCTCACCTCTGGGGGTGCGCTGTTCAATTGCTGCCTCTAGGCAGGAAGAAGCAGCACCGCGGTATGGTTGGATTTACCGAAGTGCGGGCGAGGGATAGAGCGATAGGCATCCTTGATGGTGGTGTAGCAGTGGTCGAGGGTCCTCTGGTGCAGCTGGAGACATGTTGATGGAAGTTTGGGAACGATTTCTTGAGGTTTGCTTTATTGAACTCCCCGGCTATGGTGGTAAATGCCTCGGGGTAAGACGTCTGGTGTTTACTGTACCTTCTGTTTCTGCGAACCTGCGCTGGAACGGGGATTCCCTCACAGGTGGCAGCTCCAGCTCCGTTACGAACGGGGGTTCCCTCAAAGTCAGATAATTAATTATAGAAGTTGGGAGGTCATGTTGCAGTTGTATAAGTCGTGGGTGAGGCAGCATTCAGTGTATTTGTTAAGTTATGGGCATCATGTTATGGGAAAGATGTTGCCATGCTGGAAAGAGTATAGAGAAGATTGACAAGGATGTTGCCAGGCCTAGAGGATGTGAGCTATAGGGAGAGGTTGAGTCGGACGAGACTCTTCATTGGAGCGCAGGAGGATGAGGATGTTTCTTATTGAGGTGTATAAAATCATGAGGACTAGATAGTATAGTTGCACACAGTATATTTCCCAGAGTGGGTGAATGTAGGGGAAACGATTTAATATAAATCTAAGGGGTACCTTTTCACACAAAAGGTAGCTGTATTGGATAACCTGCCATAGGAGGTAGTTGAGGCATGGAATATACCGACGTTTAAGAAACATTTAGAAAGGTACGTGGACAGGACAGATTTCGCACAGGAAGGACGTGTAGCGGGGACATGTTGGCCGTTGTGGGCAAGTTGGGCCGAAGGGCCTGTTTCTACGCTTTATCACTGTGACTATGAATGTTAGTCACTACTGGCTGGGACTTAATGGAATTATCTCGTGAGTCAGTCAGTGTTAAACAATATTTCAAAATATCGATGGAGATCACCTTTAACTATAACAATATAATCCGACTATGTATATGAATCTCCGTAAACGAGTATCAATGTTGAATAAAGGCAAATCAGTGACTGGGCATTTAAAGAACCGCTGATGATGGAATCGTGGGCGTCTCTGGGCTGAAAAATCACCACGAACGCGCTCTTGAATGCGCCGCTTATCATTAATGTGGGTAGTTTTTCATGTAAAAAAATAGGTGGCGATAGCAAAGATGTAACAAAAATGAGGGTTCGTATCGCAATTGTAGATATTGAGGTTTATATTTAACTTTGACAGGGAAAGTTCAATCGGTTGGGCGTGGACGGTTTGCAGATTCACGATGAGGGAGAATACATATGCGGTGAATATTTGTTTTCTCCGATGTGCCCGAACAATTATAAAGCGCTGTGGAGCTTCACCTGAATAACCATGTGGTACTTACTTCACAATATTATGCAACACTCTGTGTTCAGGCTTGCTCAGCGACTGTGATCACCATGGAACTAATGACACCGAACGGTCCCGCAGGGATAATCCCTTTCCTTCAAATAAGGGAACCTTTCCAATGAGCCATTCCGCAATCAAATAAGAAATTAACCTAAATGCCATTGAAGAATAAACGGTGACAAGGAGATGGATGTAATATGGATTGTTAGAGTCGTGTATGCGATCCAAAAGATATACTACCCTATCCTGGCTATTCTCGGTGTTCCCGGTAAGTAAGAAGAATTATTGTTTGTGCTTGAATATTTGAGAAACTGGCTGCATGTCTCTCGAAACTCCCTATATTCATTTCCAGTTCTGTGATCGCGCTCTGCTGACGGATGATTAAGGCGCGAATAGTTCTTATTGTTACGGCCACGTTGACCAGTGCATTTTACGGGATGAAACGAAGAGAGATCGGCAACTTCCCGGTGTTTGCACTGTTCGATATCGTGTACAGTGACGTTGTAGTGGGTCCCTTGAGTCACATTGTCTAGTTCCAGCTAAATTGATGGAACACACAAAGTCACAGTTGATAGAAGAAATGCAAAATGTTAAAGGAGTAAGTGCGGCGGCAACTGGCATGGCCAGTGTTTCATATTAGTACCCTTTCACTGGGTGATTTCCTGACTTACATTATCATAACAACTGCAGGAGAATTGCGCAGCGGTATAGAACTGCAGACCCCATGCGAATGATTAACCAATCATGTATCTGTCGAAATTATCCCCGTCTCCTCTTTGCGTCAACTGAACATCTCTGTGGTTAGCGTGGAATTAAAATCTGCGTTCCAGATACAATTTCATTCAGCCGTTTAGTTAAATTGACTGATTTCCAAAACTTTCATTGAAGAGACAGTTCCACCGCACCGTGTTAATGCGGGTTGCACTTCGGGCTTTGCTCCCTCTCTTTATTATCTATGTGTGACTTCACATGTGTGCGACCATTTGATACCACACCACTCTCTCCTCAATTACAATTCGACTCCAAGATTAAAGATACAAGTAATCACACCTTCCCGTCAGTTACCTAGTCAAAGACAGGCATCATCTGGGTGAATTGTAAACTGGAAGTTAATCGATACTCATCAACCGCCGGGTCAGCGCCAATCTGAATCACACCAATAAAATCTCGGGTTCCTGCCTGATACAGAACACGCGTCTGTGGTGATCGACGTGCTTTCACACAACATAAAAGGTCGGAAGAAGGGTCTCGACCCGAAACGTCGCCTGTTCCTTCTCTCCATAGATGCTGCCTCACCCGCTGAGTTTCTCCAGCATTTCTGTCTACCTTATATTTGTCCTGCATCTGCAGTTCTTTCTGAAACATAAAATGACCATGTCGTTGGTACGGATGTTTATAATGAGCAGTGTATTACCCATATCGTATTATTAACCCTTATTCGTTGAGACCCATAACACTAAACTTTGTTTTCAGAATCACACAGATGTAATGGTGGAATTGCTGCTGAACGGTATCGAAGTAATGTGTGTTTGTTCACAAAGCTTAACTCATGTGAACCACAAAGTGCTCTGGTAATATGTTCATTCTTTTTGCATCATAGTGAACCTGGTGACAATTGTGATCCTGTGTCGAGGAAAGTGTGGTCTCTCCAGCTGTGTGACCCGCTACCTGGTGGCCATGGCAGCGGCGGATCTATTGGTCATTATCTTTGACCTGATATTGAGACAGATTCCGATTTCTCATCAAATGGAATTTGTGAAGTTCATCCCCCTGTGTAATATCCACGCCGTCCTGCTTTACGCGGTGACCGACTGTTCTGTGTGGTTCACCGTCTCCTTCACATTTGACCGGTTTGTTGGCATCTGTTGCCAAAAGCTGAAGCATAGATATTGCACCGAGAAAACAGCGGCTGTGGTTCTGGGCACGATGAGTGCGCTGAGCAGTGTAAAGAATGTTTACTGGTATTTTATGTACACATCTTGGTACAGATTGGCGAATACTCCCTGGTTTTGTTACATGGATGTCCGTGTTATGTTTTCAATTACCTGGTCAACGATTGAGTTTCTTCATTATATTCTCACCCCCTGTGTCCCGTTTGTATTGATTCAGCTGCTCAATACTTTAACGGTCAGACATATTTTGGTGGTCAGCAGAGCCCGCAGGAGACTCCGGGATCAGAAAAGTGCGAAGAGCCCCAGTGATCCCGAGATGGAGAATCGAAGGAAATCGGTGATATTGTTGTTCATTATTTCCGGCAATTTCATTTTGTTATGGGCGGTATTTACATTCTATTTAATATGGCAACGAATATGGAATTTGAGATATTCAGATTTTTTCCTTCCTCTCTTTGTATCGGAAATAGGATTTATGCTGCAGCTGCTTAGTTGTTGCACAAACACGTGCATCTATGCAGTAACACAGACGAAGTTTAGAGAGCAGTATTTGACTGTGTTAATCTATCCGTTTACTCGACTGATAAGAGCAATTAAACACTGCAGAATGATAAAGGCTGAGACAATTACAGTGTCAATGGTTAGAATCGTAGATTTATAGAGAGATGCTGCACGCTCACAGCCTCTGCGCTCATCGAGACCTCGCCGAGCATCAACCTGCTACCTACATTAATCTGACATCGATTGCATTCTCCGTATATTCTATTACCCCCATAATCTCACCACCCCCGAATAATATAGGAGCGATTATTCTCTCTCCAATAAATTTGAATAATAAAAATTATAATAAAAATCCAATTATATATAGCACTATTAGAACATGGAAGCAAATAAAACAGAATCTAAAATTAAGAAACCTATCTCTCTTAATACCAATAGTCAATAACCCATCGTTTAAACCTTCAATCATAGATAAAGCATTTATACAATGGGAAAGAATGGGAATTAAAACGCTCGAAGATCTGTATGAATTAGAAAAATTACTATCATTCCAACAACTACAACTGAAATATAATTTGAAAAATAATCAATATTTTAAATATCTACAAATCTGTGACTATTTGAAAACACACACAAAAGATTATTATAATATGCCTTCCGACTTACTAGATGAAGCAATGAAGACAAAGGCGGAATCAGTTAATTTAATATCATACTTATATAATATCATCTTAAATATAGAAATACCCACAACAGATGGAATTAGAAGAGATTGGGAACAAGATCTAGGTATAAAAATTTCAAAAGAGAGTTGGGATAATCATTTATTACAGGTGCATAAATGCTCGATCAACGTACGACATACGCTTATCCAATTTAAAACATTACATAGATTATATTATTCAAAAACCAAACTAAATAAAATCTTTCCTAACGTCTCACCAATCTGTGATAAATGTATATGTCAAGAAGCTACCATAGCACATTCTTTTGTTTTTTGTACAAAAATCCAAAAATTCTGGTTTGAAATATTTGATATTTTTTCAAAATTAATCAAAATAAAACTGGTACCAAAACCAGAATGGATTATTTTTGGAATATCGGAAGGTATTCCTGAATTAAACGTGTATCAGAAGAATTTACTCAATTATGGGCTAATAATGGGAAAAAAGCTTATACTTAAATTCTGGAAAAATGCGCCCACACCAACAATAAAAATGTGGACATCAAATATGTTGGAAACATTACATCTGGAAGAGATGAGATTCCTCCTAGTAGGCAAAGTAGATCAATTTCAAAAGACGTGGTCTACGTTTTTGGACCTATTACAAGCATGAGGTGCAATAGTAATTTAGAAAAACAAATAAATAAATAAAAGGTATCTGGACCTGGTAATGGGAGGTAAAATAAAAACAGACTTGGTTGGTAGTTCCTTCTCTATGAAGTATGGTATAAGAGTTATAATAGAGCGATTGTTCCTTCTTTCTTTCTCTTTTTTTTTCTAGGGTCTATTTTCTAACTTTACTTCCTTCTCTAACTTCTTTTCTAAGGGGCTTTCTTTTCCCAACACTCTTTTGCACTTCACAACCTTTGCGCACTTTCTTCACTTTTCTTACTTCTTTCTTTTTCTTTCTTAAAGTTTAAAAAAGTGAAGCGGTACAAAAAATGTATTAATATATACGTGTTGTACATTACTGTAATCTACCGTACTTCTAAAAAATAAAATTAAAAAAAAAAAAAAAAAAAAAAAAATTAAAAAAAAAAAAAAAAAAAAAAAAAAGAAAATGTATAGGTGACGTTTCGGGTCGGGAACCTTCTGCTGACTGATTGTGGGTGGGCTGCAATGAAAGCAAGCAAAGACCAGGACAAACCAGGGCCAGTAACACATTACCTCAATCAGGGTGTTTCCTTGAAAGGCCAAGACTAGAGACTGTGTGATCCCAAGAGAGGCACATCGTTGTGAGCTGCCAACTAGTTAACCGACTTTTAATAGAGGAGGGGGAATGTTTTGCCGCTGGGTTGTAGGGAAACAAAATATGAGGTGCTGCTGCCGCACCTGCGCGTGGCCTCACTCTGTTAATTGAGGAGCCTCAGGACAGAAATGTATGGTGCGGTAATGGGAAGGGGAGTTAAAATGGTTCGCCACTGGTAGATCCAGTAAGCCTTGATAGATCAAAATATTGAGCCCTCCAACAAAGTGGTTCCTAATTGGATGATAATATTAAATCTTACCGCACATGGTCAGAGTCGGTCCAATATTGTTGTCAGGTGATCGTAAGTTGTAGAACAAAAAGAACAAATCGGAGAAAAAGAAAGCGTGGCGACTTTGCTGGACAAGAGTTTGAGTGTTAAGATTTCATGGGGAGATGTGATGACATATATTTACTGACGGAGAGTCATAGAGCATGGAGTCATTTGCGTTTTACATTTGTTCAGATTATTGAGTGAATTATATTGTTAATGCAGGAGGCTCAACACAGAAATGAATGGTGTGGTAATGGGAAGGAGAGTTAAAATGGTTAGCCACAGGAAGATCCAGTAGGCCTTGACAAATCGAACGTATGTGTTCAGCATAACGGTCGTGTGTTTAAACTTGGTCTCGGCGATTTACAGGAGCCCACATGTGGAAAACTGGATGCTGTAGATGAGGTTAGTGGAGGTGCATGTGAACATGTTGCCAATTCGAACTAATGGTCGTCTGTTGATGAGGAGGTACAGAATCCAGTTGCATAGGGGTGAGCACAGAGATAGTTCCATGAGCTTGTTCACATGAGTAGTTTCGGATGGGATGTCGATGTTGAACTCGGATCTGCAATCGATGAACATGAAGGAGAGAAAAAAGTGGGGGAAATAGTCATAAGTGTGAACGTACTGTAACTAAAAAGTCAATTCGGAGAATACATAAACAATTTTAGGAAATGTTTAGATTACTAGGGCTAGTTGGCTGGAGTAAACCGAAACATAGGGCTGATCATGAGAAAAGTGGTGTCGCTTCATGACACGCATTTGCCAGATAATCGGGTGAATCAGGAAACAGAATGTTAGAGGTAAACCCAACAGATCTAAAACAAGAATGAAAGACTACAAGGAAACTTAGATCACTGATGACATATGATTTGATTTGATTTCTTGTCATTTGAGCCTCAAAGAGGCTCAAACGAAACTCCGTTTCCACAGCCATACAAACAAAACAATTCTTACACGACACACAAACAATTCAATTTACAGAAAAACATCCATCACAGTGAATCTCCTCCTCACTGTGATGGAAGGCAAAGTCATTTCTCTCCCCTGCACCATTTTTCTCCCGATGTTGAAGCCCCAGGCGGGCCGTTGAGGCCGCGCCGGGCGGTATACAGCTTCGCTCCGGGCCCAAAAGTCACAAAGTTGGAGCCCCGGCGGGCGCTGGAATGTTAAAGCCGCGCCGGGCGCTTTACGGCCCCGCTCCGGGTCGTTCCAACCCCGCGACTCGAGCTGGAGAAGTTGCGTTGCGGGAGCTCCGGAAAGCGGTTTCTCACCCGGACCCGCGAGCTCCCGATGTCCCAGTCCACGGGTCTGCAGCTGCAGCAGGAGCTCCGTAGTCGGGCCGCAGCAGCGAGCCACCACCGGTCCTCACGCTCCGAGGACGGCCAGCCCCACGATGGTAACATATTTCACGAACATGAAATCTTCATATAACCATTGTGTCTTGAGCTATCAAAAAATCTGTAGATAAAAATGTCAGTAAAGTCAATGTTTTGAATCCATTCAAAGTGTTTCCCAATATGTACTGTTCAGTCCTTGAATAAACGGATATGTGTCGGAATCGCACCACGTCTTGACGAAGACTTGTTTGGTGATCTCCCGATCTGAACAAAGATTACAAGGGCGACGGGGCACAAAGTAAAGCTAGATTCAACGACAGATCAGTCACACAATTGTGTGTAGGATAGTGTTAATGTGCAAGGATCGCTGGTCGGTGCGGACTCGAAGGGCTGAAGGGCCTGTTTCCGCGCTGCATTTCTAAACCATAAACTAAAAATTACAGAAATAAATTGGTATTTACGAATATTGTAATTAGCATACACTAGGAATTTGAAATTGATTACTTCGGAATTGGTGTTTCATAGATATGTTTTTTGTTAACAACAATGCATTTCCAAAGAGTGTAATTATTTTGGTCAAGAACTTTAATTACTGATTTTCAGTTTGAGTTCTCTTGGAAAAGCTTGCTTTGATGAATTCCCAGTGTTTGTCTTGTAAAATGTAGATACACAGGTAGGATTCCTCTCTGCAAAAATCCAAATGTTTATTGTCCTTGAAATTCAGCATGTGTCAGATGAGAACCAGCTGCGGGTCCATGCAATATATTACGCTAGTCGATTTCGTTCGATCCAAAATGCTTTTGAGGTCATTATTCTGAAATAAATAATATATATGTTTTGAAAGAGTCCCTAGCCTGGACAGCAACTAATCCCAATGGTAAGTGTATTATGAATTGTGCACTATGTGCTCATCAACGCATGGCAATAGTAGACTCACTATTCTCTATTTCAGACAAGCAGCGAGTGGAAGATATTTAATGTACCGTGTGGTAGGCAATGTTGGGATAGGATTTAAGTGATTTCCAAGTGGATCCTTAAACATTAAAGAAATAAAACACGGTAATCTGAACTAGCCCCAATTGATAACAGAGAAATGTATAAAACAGTATTGGGTATATTTAATTACGGGAGCAATTCTGTGGAAAGTTAATTTGAATTGGCAAAACCTCCGCAGGTGAACTAAACGGGAATGCAGCGCCCTACGGTGAGAGCCCACTTGGAAATTTGCAAATAATAAGTCAGCCCGCTAAAATCTCAAGCTCTGGGCTCACAAATCTACCGAAACCCTTCCATTTGTGCTGTGATATTGAACAAAGTTGATCTACGTCAAAAGTAACATATAAGCATGGAAGCAATGAGGCCAGTTGCATACTGTTCAACTGAGTAATGTCCAGTGGTGGCTGGGATGCATTGATGTGCTCAAGCTCTCGCCTGCGTGACATGCCGTTATAAGTCTTAGAAGCCATCACACTGAGTAGGACCATAATTTTACATCCTCTGCATAATACAGTGCGGCTGCCAGAAGCAGGTAAGTTAATGGCAGTATCGAATAGTTGATGTGCAGATGGGCGAGTGTGCATTGCCTGTTTACAAATATATGCAGGTAAATTTCACTGGACCTTGCCCTTGTCTCTAAATTAAAGGTGCTGTTTCGTAAATTGTGAACACTTTATCCGCTGGGTGGAGGAATTTCCATGCAGAAGCCCAGTCGCAAACGTGCCATGGATCCTAGAAAAATAAACATTACCGGGCTGGGGGAGTCCCTCTTTATATACACTCCAACCGAGGAATGCATTTTGCAGGGGACGGAAGCTTGTATCATGTTAGGATGAAACGGCAACTTCACATTCACCACCACCCAGAGAGTTCTGGATTAGCGGAGGGAAATAACAGGACATTTAAGAATGGTATAATTAAAGTCTTGACTAAGATGAGAATGGGATAGGTTCAGGTATTCCTGGCCATTGTCACAGACTCATAGTGTGATAGTCATATCGACGTAGAGCGTGGAATCAGGCCATTCGGCCCAACATGTTCAACCCGACAAACATGTCCCATCTACACCAGTGGGCACTTGCCTGCGATTGCCCCATAACGATTTAAACCTATCCTATCTGTACTTGCCAAACGTCTCATAAACTTTATGATAGTACTTGCCTCCACGACTCCTACGGCAGCACATTTAATATATCCATAACCCTTTGAATATAAAAGTTACCCCTCGGGTACCATTGAATTTCTCCCCCTTACTTTAAACATATGTTTTCTGATTCTCGATTACCCTCCGCTGTATAAAGTCATGAGAGGAATAAATCGGGAAGGTGCACAGAGTCTCTTGCCCAGAGTAGGGGAATCGAGGACCAGAGGACATAGGTTCTAGGTGAAGGGGAAAAGATTTAATATATACCTGAGGGGTATCTTTTTCACACAAAGGGTGGTGGGTGTATGGAACGAGCTGCCGGAGGAGGTAGTTGAGGCTGGGACTATCCCAACGTTTAAGAAGCAGTTAGACAGGTTCATGGATAGGACAGGTTTGGAGGGATATGGGCCAAACGCAGGCAGGTGGGACTATTGTAGGTGGGACATGTTGGCCGGTGTGGACAAGTTGGGCTGAAGGGCCTGTTTCTACTCCGTATCACACTTTGACTCTATATGCAGTTCAGAGCTTATTTGGAGGTTGTAGTGATACCTTACGAAAAACAACCAAATAAATGGGACGGAACGTTCAAGAAGGGATAAGAGAGTAAGGTCAGGTGAAATAGGACCCAGTGTGCGAAGGGTGGTGAATACCGAATTATAGGTGTTATATATGAATGCGCGAATTATAAGAAATAAAGTGGATGAGCTTGAGGCTCAGTTAGAAATTATTAAGTGCGATGTTGTGGGATCAAGGGATATAGGGAGAAGGCAGAAACGGGGTACTGATTATGGAGGATTAGCCATGATCACAGTGAATGGCGGTGCTGACTCGAAGGGTTGAAGGACCTGCTCCTGCACCTATTGTCTATTGTCTACTGTCTATTTAATTATAGAGACATGACTTCAAGCGGATCAGAGCTGGGAACTGAATATTCAGGGGTATACGTCCTATCGAAAAGACAGACAATGGGGCAGAAGGGGTGGGGTGGCTGTTTTGCAAACAATGAAATTCAGTCCCTTCAGATGGGTCACATAGAATCAGAAGTGGAGTCATTGTGGATAGAACTGAGAAATTTTAAGTGTAAAAATACCCTAACGGAGTATCTGCAAGCCCCCAAACTGTAGCCGAGAGAAGGGTGCAAGTTGCATCAGGAGTTAAAATTATCATGTAACAAAGGTAATGACACGGTGGTTATGGGAGATTTTATCATGCAGGTAGAATGTGAAAATTAAGTTGGTACTGGACCACAAGAAAGGGTGTTTGTAGAGTGCCTCCGAGATGGATTCATAGAGCAGCTTGCACTGGAGCCTACCAGCGAGAAGGAAATTCTTAATTTATTGTTATGCAGTGAACCGGATTTCATAAGCGAACACAAGGACAAGGAACTATTAGGAGGTAGTGACCATAATATGATACGTTTTAACCTGCAATTTGAGAGCGAGAAGGTAAAATCGGAAGTGTTGGTATTGCAGTTGAATAAAGGGGACAATGGACGCATGAGGGAGGATCAGGACCGGTCCAAGTCAACATGGATTTACGAAGGGGAAATCATACTTGACAAATCTTCTGGAATTTTTTGACGATGTAATAAGTGAAAATGGACAAGGGAGAGCCAGTAGCTGTAGCTCACCTGGACTTTAAGAAAGCCTTTATAAACTCGGAAATAATCAATATTTTAAATATTTTCAAATATGCGACTATTTGAAAAAATATACAAAAGATCATTATAATAACCCAGTAGATGTATTGGACGAGGCAATGCAGATAAAAGCGGAATCAGCAAACTTAATATCATATTTGTATAATATTATTTTAAATGTACAAATACCACCTACGGAGGGTATCAGAAGAGACTGGGAACAAGAGTTAGCTATTAAAATTTCAAAGGAAAGTTGGAATGAATACGTATTAAACGTGCATAAATGCTCGATTAATGTAAGACACACTTTAATACAATTTAAAATTTTACATAGATTATATTATTCGAAAACTAAAATTCATAAAATTTTCCCAAACGTATCATCTATTTGTGATAAATGTCAATCCCAAGAAGCTACTATAGCGCACTCATTCGTCTTCTGTACAAAAATTCAAAAATTTTGGAATGAAGTTTTTGAAATCTTTACAAAGTTATTTAAAACAAGACTGATACCCAAAGCAGAATGGATTATCTTCGGAATAACGGAAGATGATCCAGAACTAAATGTGTTTCAAAAGAAATTAATGGACTATGGGTTAATAACTGGAAAAAAGCTAATTCTAAAATTTTGGAAAAAGGCTCCAATACCAACTATAAATATGTGGATTTCAAATATGTTTGAAACATTACACCTAGAAGAGATAAGACTCCTCCTAGCAGGTAAACCAGATCACTTCCACCTGACGTGGTCTGCATTTATAGAATTATTACAAACATAGGGTGCAAAATTACTTAAAAAAAAATAAAAAATTGAGGTCAGGTAAGGTGGGATGATAGTTGAAGAGTTGGTATGTCCTATTTACGTAATGCTTAAAAAAACATTTTTTTTTCTTTTTTTTTTCCTCTCTCTCTCTTTCTCTTTTTTTCCCTAGGGCCTATTTCTTAACTCTTTTTCTTTTGTTTTTAATTTCGCTCTTATAGGGTCTTCGTCCTTTTTTGTTGTTACATTTTCTACACTTTTCTACACTTACACTTTTTCCTTCACTTTCTTCTTTCTTTCAATCTTTTCCTTTTCTAGTGTAAAAAAATAAATAAAGGGAGTACATTAATTGTAAGAAGATACAAATGACGAGTATTAATGTATGTGGTTGTAATGTAATGTACTTCTAATAAATAAAAATTAAAAAAAAAAAAAAAAAAAAAAAAAAGCCTTTGATAAGGTCCCACACAGGAGATTAGTGGGCAACATTAGAGCACATGGGATTAGGGGTAGAGTATTGACATGGATAGAAAATTGGTTGGCAGACAGTAAAACAAAGAGTAGGGATTCACGGGTCCCTTTTAGAATGGCAGGCAATGACTAGTGGGGTGCCGCAATGCTCGGTGCTTTGACCGCAGCTATTTACCACATACATTAACGATTTAGATGAGGGAATTAAAAGTAACATTAGCAAATTTGCAGATGACACAAAGCTGGATGGCAATGTGAACTGTGAAGAGAATGCTATGAGGATGCAGGGTGACTTGGACATGTTGGGTGGGTGGGCAGATGTATGGCAGATGCAATATAATGTGGATAAATGTGAGGTTATCCACTCTTGTAGCAAAAACAGGAAGGTAGATTATTATCGGAACAACGAGACCTGGGTGTCCTAGTACATCAGTTACTGAAAGTAAAGGCATTGAATAAAGCTGATGGTTTGTTGGCTTACATAACGCTAAGAGTTGAGTATAGGAGCAAAGAGGTCCTTCTGCAGTCGTACAGGGCCATGGTGAGACCACACCTGGAGTATTGTGTGCCGTTTTGATCTCCTAATTTGAGGAATGATATTCTTGCTATCGAGGGAGTTCACAAGGTTAATTCCCGCGATAGCGGGACTGTTATGTGATGAAAGAATGGAACGACTAGGCTTGTATTCACTTGAATTTAGAAGGATGACAGGGGATCTTATGGAAACATTTTCTATCTTCTATCTATATCAAATTATATTATTTCTATATGCTATTACTAAAAGTCTCATCTTGTCCTCTTCCGGTTTACGTGTTTTTTTAATTTGTGCAAAAACTGTACCACATATCGCTAGGATTTTTTCACCGCGTTACTCACTGTTCTCCTCTATTCCAAGTACACCAAGTTTTGTTCCATTTGGTGAAATATTAGAAAACGTATCAAGGTTTTAAAAATCGTGAGATTAGCATATTGGTCTTCTCGCCTGTCATTCACCATGTTGGTAACGCCTCTTCCGGCACCCGCGGAGAATAAAGACCCGGAGACGGGGCTGAGTCCGTGAGTAGCATGCGGGAAGAGCGCAGCGAGCGGGCCGAGAGCCGCCAGCAGCGAGCAGCGAGCAGCGAGCAGCGTGCGGGCTGCTTCTGCGGCGATCTGCCCGACGAGAGGGAGCTCCTTAATTGATCCGGAAGCCTCTGAGTGACGTCGGAGTGGGACCGGCAGCTGCTGCATGAGGCCCAAAGCTGAAGGTGCCGCGTGAGCACAGTGCGAGATGCGTCTGCTGCGACAACCCCCCCTTCCCACACACCCCCTTTCCCCTCCCCACCCACACCACCACTTCCCCAACCACCCCCTTCCCCTACAACCCCCCTTCCGCACACATCCCCAGGGCCAGATTGGCTGCATCCCAGAGTGCTTAAGGAAGTAGCCCCAGAAATAGTGGATGCATTAGTGATAATTTTGTCAAAACTCTTTAGATTCTGGAGTAGTTCCTGAGGATTGGAGGGTAGCTAATGTA
The DNA here is from genome assembly GCA_038087875.1 of Malacoraja senta. Classification (NCBI taxonomy): domain Eukaryota; kingdom Metazoa; phylum Chordata; class Chondrichthyes; order Rajiformes; family Rajidae; genus Malacoraja; species Malacoraja senta. The sequence continues at coordinate 8,796 of JAXLNO010000073.1, read as the reverse complement.
ACCCCACTTTTTTAAAAAGGGAGGGAGAGAGAAAACGGGGAATTACAGACCAGTTAGTCTAACATCGGTAGTGGGGAAAATGCCAGTCAGTTATTAAAGACGGGATAGCAGCACATTTGGAAAGTGGTGAAATCATTGGACTAAGTCAGCATGGATATATAAAAGGTAAATCACGTCTGACGAATCTTACAGAATTTTTAGAGGATGTAACTAGTAGAGTGGATAAGGGAGAACCAGTGGATGTGTTATAGCTGGACTTTAAGAAGGCTTTCAACAAGGTCCCACATAAGAGATTAGAATGCAAACTTAAAGCACACTGTATTGGGGTTCAGTATTGATGTGGATAGAGAACTGGCTAGAAGACAGGAAGCCAAGTGTAGGAGTAAATGGGTCCTTTTCAGAATGGCAGGCAGTGACTAGTGGGGTAACGCAAGGCTCAGTGCTGGGACCCCAGCTATTTACAATATATTAATGATTTGGACGAGGGAATTGAATGCAACATCTCCAGGTTTGCGGATGACACGAAGCTGGAGGGCAGTGTTAGCTGTGAGGAGGCTGCTAGGAGGCTGCAAGGTGACTTGGATAGGTTGGGTGAGTGGGCAAATGCATGGAAGATGCAGTATAACGTGGATAAATGTGAGGTTATCCACTTTGGTGGCAAGAACAGGAATGTAGACTATTTTCTGAATGGTGGCCGATTAGGAAAAGGGGAGATGCAACGAGACCTGGGTGTCATGGTACACCAGTCATTGAAAGTAGGCATGCAGGTGCAGCAGGCAGTGAAGAAAGCGAATGGTATGTCAGCATTCATAGGAAAATGATTTGAGTATAGGCGCAGTGAGGTTCTACTGCAGTTGTACAGGGCCTTGGTGAGACCACACCTGGAGTATTGCGTACCGTTTTGGTCTCCTAATCTGAGGAAATACATTCTTGCCATAGAGGGAGTACAGAGAAGGTTCACCAGACTGATTCCTGGGATGGCAGGACTTTCATATGAAGTAAGACTGGATAGACTCGGCTTGTACTCGCTAGAATTTAGAAGATTGAGGGGGGATCTTATAGAAACTTGCAAAATTCATAAGGGGTAGGACAGGCTAGATACAGGAAGATAGTTCCCGATGTTGGGGAAGTCCAGAACAAGGGGTCACAGTTTAAGGATAAGGGGGAAGTCTTTTTTAGACCGAGATGAGAAAAACATTTTTTACACAGAAAGTGGTGAGTCTGTGGAATTCTCTGCCACGGAAAGTATTTGAGGCCAGTTCATTGGCTATATTTAAGAGCGTTAGTTGTGGCCCTTGTGGCTAAAGCGATCAGGGGGTATGGAGAGAAGGAAAGTACAGGATACTGAGTTGTATGATCAGCCATGATCATATTGAATGGCGGTGCGGTCTGGATGGTCCGAATGGCCTACTCCTGCACCTATTTTCTATGTTTCTATGTTTCTATGAACTGCGAGTGTGGTATTTTGTGTGGTTTTATGGTGGTTTTATGGTGGTTTCACCCTGCTTGAATTGGGTATGAAATTGCATTTGAATGTGGTGGCTTTGCACCCTGCATGAAATGGCATGAAACTGCATTTGAAAGTGGTGGCCTTACACCCTACATGAAATGATATGAAACCACACTTGAATTTGGTGGGCTTGCACCCTGCTTGAAGTGGTATGAAACTGCACTTATAGTCGGTGGCCTTGCACCCAACCTATAATGGTCGGAAACTGCACTTGAATTCGGTGGCCTTGCACCCTGCTTGAAGTGGTAGGAAACTGCACTTGAATTCGGTGGCCTTGCACCCTGCGTGAAGTGGTAGGAAATTGCACCTGAATTTGGTGGCCTTGCACCCTGCTTGAAGTGGTATGAAACTGCACTTGAATTTGGTGGCCTTGCACCCTGCTTGAAGTGGAAAGAAACTGCACTTGAATTTGGTGGCCTTGCACCCTGCTTGAAATAGTAGGAAATGGATTTGAATTTGGTAGCCTTGCACCCTGCTTGAAATGGAATTTCAAGGAATAGCCGTGAGTCAACTGCCAGCCCACCAGCCGTGAGTGTGCTGCCAGCACATCAGGCTTGAGGGACTGAGCTGCCACTCCAAGAACCCATTTGGCCCACAATGTCCATATTAGCCCTCTGGAGAGCAGTCCCTTCAGCCCACAACGCCCATACCAGAGCTCCAGGATTTGTATATTGTATATTGTGTATATATATATATTGTTTTGTATATGTGTTTCATATATGTGTGTTATATATTGTGTTTTCGTCTCGTTATATATATATATATATATATATATATATATATAGTGAGACGAATCTGTCCTGCAAACATTTAACAGATTCTGCCCTGTATAAACCTTTTCCACTGTTAAATGCCCAGTCAATATTGGGAAACATAATATCTCCAACTGCGACAGCAATTTAGAAGATAAACTGCCTGCAATCTCCCGGCATATTGGCTCTGCTAAATCCTGTTGACTATTTTCCAGGGCCCCTTGTTTTTCAGTTCAACCAACATAGCCCCACTGGACTAACCGTCACTAATGTCAACGCTGACCATTGCCGTGATATCCTCCTTCATGACTAACGCAACATCACCTCCTCTTTTACACCCACTTCTGTCTCTCCTAAAATACTGTACCCTGCAACATTAAGCCTCCAGTTCTGCCCTTCTCTTAACCAGGTTCCGGTAATGGCTACACCGTCCCAGTCGCACGTACCTACCCCCTCCCTGCGTTCACGCCTTACCCGTCAGGCCTTTTGCATTAAAATGTGAAATTCAAAGCAACAGCACTTCCTCGCTTCTTGCTGTTCTCCTGCCTTATCTGTCCATTTCACCTACTCTCAACGCCCTCAATGCCAACTGGCTGCCTTTTACCTGCATTGGTCCAAATGGGATCCTAACTACCTGCCCATCAAGTTTATTGTGATTGGACATTATGATTATGTTTAGAGCACCTTCAGCTACAGGGACAGGAATAATACTCTTTGACTTGAAGACAGAATGACCTCTGAACCTACCGGAAGATGTGATAACGGGAGTAGCAATTTGTGACGAATGGGGAAAGGTTTACCCAGCAATTCTACGAACTTAAGTATGAGATTATTTATCAGCAGATGATCAGATATTGGGTAAAGGAAAAAATATGTATTGAAGCCTCAATGTCAAAAGATGGAGATCAGGTTATGGTTACAATCGTTCTAGAACGCGCAGTCCTCTCGGCCCGCTATGTGGGACAACACAATTTTAAAGTAGCAAGAGAAGCATGTGCTTTGGTGGATATGCTGCGGACTGCTCAATAGAAACATTAGGCAGCTGAAGTATGATAAACCATAAAGGAGAAACATAACACTATCGGTGGCTGATCTGTTTCTGTCTCTTTGCAGGATTCCAATATGCATGCACCAGGGTGAAATGAGCGGCCCAACGAGACCATATTTGATAATCAGAGGAACTGATGAAAATAAGAACAAAACCGTGGACTGAATAGATTTGTAGATGATGGTAGAAATGCACCGATGAAGCTATACCAACGACGGGTTAAATGGTGCAGTGTGAATCGAATATGTAACTTGAAATATTGAATTTTTGTAGTGTTTGGATTTGTCTCCATTTAGATCAAAATGGAGAGACAGAAATTCAATTTGTAATGCCTCAAACTAGGTGTGGAGATCATATTACAGTAATATGTGGACATAAACATCATGCTTTGGTTCAATTGGTGTCCAACCTACTCACCTTTAACAACCATTGCCAAGAGCCCGACTCTCTGTAGTGCGGATATTAAGGCAGTGAATGGTGATAGGTTAATGATGACACTGAAGAAAGAAAAAGTAAAAATTGTCCTCATTCCTATCATATTCATGTGACGCTAAACCTCAAGGGGATGGACATTTCACGAATGGTCCTCTATACCTACCGCGGAAGTATTCCGGTACCTATTAAGGCAGCAGTTATTACGAAAAGGGATGAAACTGTTAATATCGGAACTTGGTACTTGGGAAAATGGAAGATGTCTGTAAAACCTGGTTGACATCATTTGCAGAGAGCTGTAGAACCATGGCACCGTGAGACATGGATGGCTCCAGGAAGTCTGAAGCCTGGGAAGGGGTTGCAGAGAGGTTTCTGTTCAGATGGCCTGCAAGTTGTTAATATGTATGTGATTCTGCAGAAGGAGTTATGCACTGCCGCAAAAGCATGCTTTGGATTGTTTGGGGAAATGTTAGGTTTCAACTAGACTAAGTGGGAACCGTTGGGTCCCAGCTTCACACGGGAGGGCTGGTATTCCACCTCTCCACCAATTCCAATATTGGTGGCCAGTGGTGGGGGGGGGCTTTCTGGAGCGCTAGTACGGGTGTTGTGGGCAGAAGGGACTGGTTATCAGAGGGCTAGTATGGACATTGTGGCCGAATGTAATCTTGGGCTGGCGGCTCAGTCACTCAAGCCTAGTGTGCAGGCAGCTCACTCACTCACGGCTGGTGGGCTGGCAGTTGACTCACGGCTATTCATTGAAATTCAACTTCAGGAAGGGTGCAAGGCCCAGGAGCCGTTGGAGCGTCCGTGCGGTGAGTTTAAAAACGAAGCGCGGGGCTTTGTTTCACAGAGGCCCAGGAGCGGTTGCAATGGGAGGAGCAGCGTCCGGGCGGTGAGTTTAAAAACGGAGCGCGGGGCTTTGTTTTTACAGAGGCCCAGGAGCAGTTGGAGCTTCCGTGCGGTGAGTTTAAAAACGGAGCGCGGGGCATTGTTTTTACAGAGGCCCACGAGCGGTTGCAGTGGGAGGAGCAGCGTCCGGGCGGTGAGTTTAAAAACGGAGCGCGGGGCTTTGTTTTTACAGAGGCCCAGGAGCCGTTGGAGCGGGAGGAACCCACTCTGTAACGTTCCATCATCACATTTTAAAATAAGTGGGCTTGAGGAAGCCGCTTATTGGTGGAAGCGGACTAGAGGAAGCAGCTTATTGGGAGTCAGATCCCTGCTGATTTCTTCCAGCACTTTGTATTGATTCCAGGGTAAGGGGGGAGTATGAAGCCCAGGGCAGTTTACTGTTCTGGATGTCAGATGTGGGAAGTCATGGAGTCTGATAGACTTCCAGACGTCCACAACTGCGCCAGGTGCGTCGAGATGGGGCTCCTAAGGGACCGTATTGGGAACCTGGAGCAGGAGCTCGATGACCTCTGTCTGGTCAGGGAGAGTGAGGAGGTCATAGAGAGGAGTTACAGAGGGGTGGTCACTCCAAGACCACGGGAGGCAGACAAGTGGGTCACGGTTAGGAGGGGCAAGGAGCAGAGGCAGGGACTAGAGAGTACTCCAGTATGAGTACTGTTGGGGGGAAAGCCTACCTGGGGTTTGCGACAGCGGCCGAGCTTCCGGCAAAGAGACCGGCCCTGTTGCTCAGAAGGGTAGGGAAAAGAAGAGGAGGGGAATAGTAATAGGGGACTCTATAGTTAGGGGGTCAGATAGGCGATTCTGTGGATGCAGTCAGGAGACCCGGATGGTAGTTTGCCTCCCTGGTGCCAGGGTCTGGGATGTGTCTGAACGTGTCCAAGATATCATGAAATGGGAGGGAGAGGAGCCCGAGATGTGGTACATATAGGTACGAATGACATAGTTAGAAAAAGAGAAGAGGTCCTGAAAGGAGAATTTAGGGAGTTAGGAGGAGAGTTAAGGACCGCAAAAGTAACAATCTCAGGATTACTGCCTGTGCCACGAGACAGTGAGAGTAAGAATGGAGTGAGGTGGAGGATAAATGCGTGGCTGAGGGACTGGTGCAGAGGGCAGAGATTCAAGTTTCTGGATCATAGAGACCTCTTTTGTGGAAGGTGTACAAAAAGGACGTGTTGCACTTGAACCCGAGAGTCACCAATAAGAGTCTATTTCCACACTGTATCGCTCTATGACTCTATGATCTGAAGTCGGTTTGAGACGTCTTGGACCCGGGAACCACGGAGACAATACACCATCCTCGTTCGTTCCATGAAACTAATTTTCTATCCATTAGGCTAGCTGTCCTTGGATCCCATGCGATGTAGACTTTCCCAGCAGCCGACGACACCTACCTTGGCAAATATCTTCCAGAAATCCATATCCCCGCCGTGCTCAGCTGTTCCCTCAACAACCTTTTGCTTCCATCTTCATAAACGAACGCGTACATACAGGGGACTTGATCAATCACCTTGTTCAACTCTCGTTTATATGGAACACTTCAGGATACGTGCCAATCACATGAAGCCCAACTATTCACTTGAAATGAATAAACTCACTAAGTAATTGGAAAATAAATTTCATATTGGTGGAACTTGTAGAGCTGCTGGCAAATAACTACGGAGCCCCTGTTTCAATCCGGACACGTAGTGCTGATAGTGTTGAGTTTGAATGCTCTCCCTGAGACCTCATGGGTACACCAGAGATCCTCCGACATTCGAAAGACGTGCGTATTGTTTGGTTGATTTGACCGTTTAAGATACGTCGATGATTGGTAGCACCTGGATGAGCTAATGGGAATGCTGGGCACGTTGAAACGAATGTTGCCTGTAGGTCCTTGTTCAATGGCGGGACATGTAGGAGTCGGGGCTGTGAACACATTATGTGACTTTGTGATTTAGATTTGAGTGAAGCGCGCAGTTGAAAATATGCAATGGAATAAATGGTTGAAAAGCATTGATAAGACATTGCTTATCACTGGCAGAAATATCAAGTTCATATTCAAGAGAGTTTATTGTCATGTGTCCCTAATAGGACAATGAAATTCTTGCTTTGCTTCAGCACACCAGAATATAGTAGGCGTGAATACAGAACAGATCAGTGTGTCCATATGCCATTATATAAATATATACACACATGAATAAATAAACGGATAAAGTGTAAATAAACAGATAATCTATTAATGTTCAGAGTTTTGTCCGAGCCGAGTTTTATAGCCTGATGGCTGTGGGGAAGTAGCTATTCCTGAACCTGGTCGTTGCAGTCTTCAGGATCCTGTACGTTCTGCCTGAAGGTAGCGGGGAGATGGGTTTGTGGCCAGGATGGTGTGGGTCCTTGAGGATGCTGCCAGCCTTGTTGAGGCAGCGACTGCGATAGATCCCCTCGATGGAAGGTAGGTCAGAGCCGATGATGGACTGGGCAGCGTTTACTACTTTTTGTACTCTTTTCCGCTCCAGGGCGCTCAAGTTGCCGAACCAAGCCACGATGCAACCGGTCAGCATGCTCTCTACTGTGCACATGTAAATGTTAGAGAGAGTCCTCCGTGACATACCGACTCTCGGTAATCTTCTCAGGAAGTAGAGGCGCTGATGTGCTTTTTTTTATAATTGCATCAGTGTTCTCGGACCAGGAAATATCTTCAGAGATATGCACGCCCAGGCATTTGAAGCTCTTGACCCTTTCCACCATCGACCCGTTGATATAAACAGGACTGTGGGTCCCCATCCTACCCCTTCCAAAATCCACACACAGTTCCTTGGTTTTGCTGGTGTTGAGGGCCAGGTTATTGTGCTGGCACCATTTGGTCAAACGGTCGATCTCACTTCTATACTCTGACTCATCTCCATCAGTGATACGTCCCACAACGGTGGTGTCGTCAGCGAACTTGATGACGGATTTCGCGCGATGACAGGCTACGCAGTCATGAGTATAGAATGAGTACAGCAGGGGGCTGAGCACGCAGCCTCGATGTGCTCCCGTGCTGATTGTTATCGAGGCTGACACATTTCCACCAATGCGAACAGTCTGTGGTCTGTGAATGAGGAAGTCAAGGGTCCAATTGCAGAGGGATGCGCAGAGACCCAGTTCTGCAAGTTTGGTCACCAGCTTGGAGGAGATAATTGTATTGAATGCCGCGCTGTAATCAATGAATAACATATGCCTGACATATGAGTTTTTGTTTTCCAAGTGGTCCAGAGCGGAGTGGAGAGCCAGCAAAATCGCATCCACCGTTGACCTGTTGTGGCGGTAGGAGAACTGCAGTGGTTCCAGGTTTTTGTCGAGGTAGAAGCTGATTTGCGCCATGATCAACCTCTCAAAGCACTTCCTCACCGACGTTAGTGCCACTGGTCGATATTCATTGAGGCACGACACCTTGGTCTTCTTGGGCACCGGTATAATTGATCCCCTTTTAAAGCAGGTGGGAACCTCAGACCTCAGAAGTGAGTGGTTGAACATGTCCGTAAAAACTCCAGCCAGTTGGTCCGCACAGGTTTTTAGAACACGACCGGTTAAACAATCAGGTCCAGGCGCTTTCCGAGGGTTCACCGCTCTGAAGGATCTTCTGACGTCGGCCTCTGTGACTGTGACTGAAATACCATCACAGCGAATGGGGGCTCGAGAATGCACATCAGTGTTCTCCCTATCAAAGCATGTGTAACACGCATTGAGCTCATCAGGGACTGAGGTTTCGCCGACATTCGAGCTACCTCCTGATTTCGCCTTGTCGGAGGTGATTGCATTCAGGCCCCGCCACAGCTGCCGAACTTCTGTCTCATTCTCCAGTTTGCAGCAGGTCCCTTTTGGCCATTTTGATGGCCTTGCCAAGGTCGTATCTGGACTTCTTGTAGACCACTTTATCAACAGACATGAATGCCCGGTGTCTGCTCTTCAGAAGAGTGCGGATCTCCAAGTTCATCCCAGGCCTCTGATTGGGAAACACTTGGAAGGTTTTTGTTGGGATGCAGTCATCAACACTTTTCTTTATGAAGTCTGTAACGACTGTGGCGTGTTCGTTCAGGTCCGTTGCCGATTCCCTGAACATTGCCCAGTCTACAGACTCCAAACAGTCCTGGAGTTGTTCCTCTGCCCTCCACCCACACCACCTACCC